>CM031626.1:37590109-37612609 GCA_018398815.1 Conus ventricosus | reverse complement strand
TTGTAGATTTGTAATTAGATAACCCTACATTTCAAATATCAGCGTAAAACCTGTTTCTCTTAAAATGTTTTGTTCCCTGAAGACAAGAGTACTTTGCTGTTTTGTCAGTTCGTTTCTATCTCAGTGTCTTGATAAGAGAAACAATTGATGGTTACAAGGACTGTACAGACTTTGACGAGACGAATTGTTATAGAGACTACACATTTAGGAAATAAGCCCTCCAGCTGTGATCAACTTTGACCTACCTGGAGGTTCACCATGACCCCTCTACCAGAAAGCACCACGCGGTGCCCGGACACTCACTTTCAGTGTCACAATGATGGCTACTGCTCCCTGTCTATGTCAGGGGGTAATGACAGATCGACTGTCCAGGTCATGAGGGATGAAATTGACTGTACGGATTACAAGACGTGTCCAGGCTTTATCGATGTCGTGACAGAGAGAAAACAATCGTGTGCACTTTGAATCACCTGTGTGATGGTCGTCCCCCAATGTCCAATGAAATGATGATGAAGCTGATGTGCAGCATTGATTGTCCTGATTCAAGTCTCTGTTACGGTTTGGCCTTCACCTGTAACAACACTTTTCCTGTCCGCTCTTTCCCACAATTACCTACCTTGAAGCCTCGGGCACTGGAATGCTCTGAGTGACACAACTGATAATATCATGCTGATTTCACCTGGGTGTACAGGGGTGTGGGTGGGGGGAAGTTAACAGACATCAATTTACCCAATCTTCACAGTGGGGTTTATCTCAGTGAGAATCTGCTCATTCTATCAACTTCACCCACTTTACAGGAATGCCTCGACTTAGTTATTGAACTTTGGGAGGTAACCCTATGTCTAGCAGTATTTTTAATGCCCCAAGCCAGCATGTCCATGCATCACTGAACTCTTAAATATTTCCCATGTCCAGAAAAACTATCTAAACACGAGTTCTTTTTCAGATCTTATTTCCAAGTTAAAATCTTAGATTTGTCATGGAATGATATGAAGGTACTGAAGGGACATGTGCGTTTCATACTTTAAAAGAGTCAGTGAGCGTGTGAGAGACTCGTGCATCTATGCTCATTTCACCTCTCATGCCAGTTTTGGTTTTGAACCACCCTAGTCTATCGTTGTGCTCTCACTTTTATGAAGACTAGAGGGTGTGCAAACTGTATTTCTGTCTGTACTCTAAATCCTGTATCTGCTGCAACCTTTATTTTCACTGATATCATTTACAACGGTTTTGCATAATCAGTTTTACACACAAGAGAGAGAGAGAGAGAAAACAACAACAACAACAACAAAACAACAACAAACACAAACAAACAAAAAAAAACCCTAAAATTGACGTTCTGTCTGCAGAACGTTTTGAGAGAAGTTTCAAAGGGCTGAACAAGATGTGCGTGAAGAATGAATGCTTATCTCCCCCTATTTTTTCAGTCTAAGACATAAGAGCAAGCTTGTTTATAATTCAATATATATATATATATATTTTATATAAATATATATATTATATATATATATATATATAAATATATAATTTATATAATATATAATAATATAATATATATATATACACACACAAAATAATAGTCCAAAAATCGCTGGCACCACACACATCTGGAGTCTTCAGAGAAGAAGGAATAACAAAGAACAACAAAGAAAACTCGACCACTTTAAGGAAGCTATAGATCAATATTATTACTGTAAATAATTTCGGCTCCTCTGCGAAGCCTTCTTCAGCACCTTCACGTCACTTCTGTAGAAACGTAGTTCTAGCACTACGTCAATGTTCAAAAAGACGTCAACTCTCTCTCTCTCTCTCCCCTCCTCTCTCTCTCTCTCTCTCTCTCTCTTCTCTCTCTCTCTCTCTCTCTCTCTCTCTCTCTCTCTCTCTCTCTCTCTCTCTCTCTCTCTCTGTCGCTTTACATGTTTAAGGTACACATCACATCCGAAATACATTCCTTCGCCCGGTCTTCACCATGAAGTGGAAATCCTTTCTTGAATTGAGACCATTGAAAATTGTGCCAAGGTTGCACTGGTACCAAATCTCCTTGCGAAGTAGGTCTTCATCATCATCTGCAGCGTCAAATGCGGTGATCTTGGGGAATGGGAGGTTCTTGTCTTTTGGATGGGGAATCTGGTTCACATGGGCAGCAAGTCCACACTTCTTGGTTTTCCCCAGATTGATGTCCGACTTGTGGTTGGCCCAACGGAGTTTTAAATTGTTGGTAGAGCCCACATACACTTCGGTTTCATGGAGAGAGCAGGAGATGGCATACACCACTCTTGGTGTCTCGCAAGTGATGTGTTTGGAGATGTTGATTATTCTGCCATCGAACAAAGACCTCAGACTCCTGGTAATAATGACATGTTTGCATGTATCACAACGGTCTTTGCAAGGGAAGAAGCCAGGTTCTTCCTTAGGACCGTGCTGTCGGAATCTTTGGGGGACAGTGGGCTTGTAAATTTCCTCAATGTTCTTCCTTCTCCTGTCTGCCGAGATCAACATCTTCTTGGGAAAGATTTCTTCGTTCTTCTTGTTGGCATAGAGAATTTTCAAATTTTCATTGATGATTTTTCCTTTGCTGGGCACTCTCGGGTCAAATGTTGTAACCCAAGCCAGTTTCTTCGTCTGCTTCTTGCGAGGTTGATGAAGAAGTGTTTCTCTATTCTTGCTGGCTCCCTTAATGAGACGTGAATGGGCTACATCCCACTTCCAACCTGACACACACAGATATTTGGAATACTCTTGTATCCTAGCTGCCAGTTTGTCATCGTCACTGCAGATCATGCGGAGTCGTATTCCAATACCTTCAATGAGGTCCTTGAAGACTCCTGGAGAATGGCAACTACCAGGATGAAGATAAGAGTGGCAATGTTTGCTGTTCACGTCTGTGTTGATCTTGCCATCGTGAAGTTTCAGTTTCACGTCCAAATACTCCACTTCAGTACCATGTGTTACTGTCCATTTGATGGATGGAGGATGAAGGGTTTGGAGTTCAGCTTGAAACTGATCAACTGTGAGGCAAATGGAAGTACAGCAAATCCATCGTCTCTAAATCTGCTCCAGTCCAGTTTCTTGACATCTTCATCTGGACTCGGATGTAGAAAAGAAAGGAGTGGAACTGATGTTGTAGAAACAAGCTTGTGGTCTAGCTCTCCCATGAAAACATCTACATAATCACAGGAATGACAGGGTCCCATGGCTGTACCACGGTTGGGCTTGGCATAGATTATTTTGCTTTCGCCGTCTTCATATTTGCAGAAATTGTTGTTCAATGCAATGTCAAGCCCTTCCATGATACAGCGTGTGGGATGTCAAGAGGCGATGGGATCTTTTGCAGCATCTTCTTTGTAGCAGGAACTCCCATTACGTTGTTGACGTTGGGATAGAGAGCAACTACGTCACAGATTGCTAGTGTTGCTGATGGTGGAAGTGGGCTGTACTTCGAGTTTATCCTCTCTATCTTCTGTAGAAACTCTTTAGTGTCCATGATCTGATATGGCAGATGTTGCGTCAGTGTTGAATAGCCTTCTGGACAAGCTTAGAAAGTGGCTGTACTGGAGTGCCTGATCCTGTCAGCAGGAGTCTAATAGGATAAGGCTGTTGCTTGTGGGTCTTGGTGAGAGGTTTGCATTTTCCTGCTTTTGGGTTCTGGATGTCTGTGACATAGTTTGCTATGTCACTTGAGATGGCGCCTTTCGATACCCACTTCTTAGCCCATGACTTTATTTTTGCTGTCACCTGTTCAGATGGATTTTGGTCGAGTACATCGTAATAATTGCTATCATTCAAAGCAGCACAGATCTTTTCATCATCCTCATCAAGTGATGTTATGACAGTTACCCCTGCTTTATCCGCATACCTGCATGCTGCACCGTGGGTTAAAGGGAGATCTTTCAGTTCTTTGAGGGCAGTTCTTTGACCCGATGTTAGGTTATCTTTGATCCTCCTACGTTTTGGGGGGTCTATGATGTCATCAGAACACGCTTGAATAAAAGCTTCAAGAGCTGCATCATCTCTGGGAGCTTGTTTATCTGTAGGTTGGTACCATGGTAACTTTTCAAAATCATCATCATCTTCATCACCACTAGAGTCTTTTTTAGCCTCCTTTTTCTTCACATGGTAAAAACGGTGCCATCTCAAACGTTCAGCCCAGGCATAAGTGCCAATGGTTATATCACATAAATCTACTGGTGATCTTGGGCTGGGCGCAAAACAATCTGGTAGTCGACAAATGGCTTTTTGATCTTCCGTAAGCGTTACGTTTGAGGCTAGAACAATGGGGTCGAGGGCTAGTTTGTCTTCCTCTGATGGCGTGTACTGAGGTTTATTTTTTTGCTTCTTGCTTTTTCCCTTTCCTCGTTTACGTTTTGCTCTATGGGATCTCACATTCTTATTAAGCTTTTCTTGATCCTTGAGGTAGTTGTCAGACTGTAGTCTAAGAGAACCAGTGTTGTAGATGTCACGTGCTTGAGGTAATTGTTTAAGGAGTTGCTTGATTTTCTTACAATGGGTGTTCTTGACACTGTCTATCTTAGTTCTAGTTACCTTTTGAACATCTCCAAGCAACTTTTCGGTTTCTGTTCGTCCTAGAACATCAACTGCTCTCTCTTTGGCATCAAGAAATTGTCTCTCTAGAATTCTAGTGGTTTTTGCGCATTCTACGATGAGGGAGTCCAAGATCCTTGATCCAGTCTTGTTTAAGATCTCTTGAATGTGTTCATAAAGGTCTTTGTTTTTTACTTGGTATGCTAGATTAAAATGAACTTTTAATCCATACGGTAGTTTTCCATGAAAAACACACTCATGTAGAAAATTCAGTTTAAGATGACTATGTTGATGTTTCAAATTCTTATCTCTCATGATACATTAAGAGTTTGGCAGATGTACAACCAATTTACTTCCATGATCGACAGTTGGTTGAATATGGGGCCTCGGGCGGACTCTTGGACAAAGTCGGATGATAATCCCGGAATACATCTAAATAATATCCAAAAATTCGCTGGCACCTAAAATCACCTGAGTCTTCAGAGAAGAAGGAATAACAAAGAATCAACAATAGAAAACTCGGAAAACCACTTTGACTTGACTTGACTTGACTTGACTTGACTTGACTTTGGTCCCTTTGCGTCGTCCGGTAGGGGCATCCCCTGAAGCAGTGACGATTTACCATCCTTCTCCCATTCCCCTCTCTGTTCCCCGCCCTTGTGTCTACGCAATGTGTCTCTCAAGGCCGCAGGCCTGTCCATTCTTTGATGTTATCCTCCCACTTTTTCCTTGTCGACCTCTATTCGCCGTTTTGTCCTGGTACTGTGCCCTGCATGATTGTCTTGGCAAGCATGTTGATCGTGTGAATGTGTCAACCTAACATTCAGTTTGCGTCTTTTTAAAGCTAGGTTAGGAGATCGACATATGGACCAATGTCATTCACGATGCGCTTTTTAAACTTTTCCACATTTTGTTTTTGCTGATGTATCTTCTGTATGAGATGCCAAGGAGTCGGCTTAAGCAACCTAATTCATTGTTTTGGTATCTTTTCCCCTCCATAGGTCTGATTTTCAACGTCCATGACTCACAAGCTTTTTAAGAATATCGCCATGACTATGATCGCATCATTCTTATTCTTTGAGCTGATGAAGATTATTTTTATTTCTCCAAGAGGCGTTAGCTAGATAGCGTAGCTGTGGTCTTGAGCGACTCTTGAGATGATTTCAACAGGTCTTGATCCTTCATCTGAGATTGTTGCCCCCAAAGGACTTTAATGTGTTGCTGGTTTTCAAGCTTTTTGCTGTTGATGGTTATGTCCTTGGGTATAGCCGATTGGGTTGTTAGTCAGGACCTTATCGTTTCCTTTTTCCCTTCCGCGCACTATTTCCATCCATAACATGCTGAGTTGTTGTTGAGTCGCTGGTTGATCAGGTGCTACTAGCTCTGTTCGTTTCCTCTAGTCCTTCTATGTCAGTCGCAAAACGGAGGTTTGGTGATGATTCTCCCTCCAATGTTACAGTTTCCTTCAATGGTCTTCTAGCGCATCGGTCATATTCCTCTTCAGGTAGAACATTGAAAAGTGTGGGGAGAGTAGACAGCCCTGTCGCTCCCCAACGGTAGTTTCGATCCCTACAGGTACTCGCCTATGTTATTACCGAAGAAAACGGCGCTGGTGGCTTTATTGTAGAGCTTTCATAATAGTTTCCAATTGGAGGTTGGCATTTGATTGTTGGAGAGTTTCATTGTTGCCCCATTAATGCTTCTTGGCCACACTCGGTCGAAGGCCCTTCTTGAATCTTTCGAATACGTGTACTGATGTTGTTGGTTTGTTGGATGTACTTCTCACTCAGTATTCTTTAGGTTGAATATTTGTTCTATGGTACTTCGTCCTAGGTCTGACAGTGAATCCAGGCCGCCTGTTCTTCAGCGATGATCTTTTCTGCTTGTGGTTTAATCTATTTAGGATTACTTCAGCATATCTTGTGCTTGGTGTGGCTGGATGAGGCTAATCGTGGACCGATAATTTTGCATTGCTGTAGTTGCTTTTCTTTGGTAGCGTGATGATTAATTGGATGGCGTCCAGGTTATAAAGGCATTCCCCGCCGTTTTCCAGATTCTGGTTGGCATATATTGCAAGTAACATGTCCAACATTGGATCACCTCCTGCCTTAATCAAATTCTGCGGTATGTTGTCAACACCGGCGATTTTCGCTGCTTTCATTGATGATAAGGCTCTACTGATTTCTTCAACGTGTTATTTTATCTCTTGCGGTTATTTGTTGGTCCGGTGCGACAAGGAATTGATGAATTTCCCTCAAGCGTTGTCGAGTAAAGCTCAGAACAGTATTCTGTCCCATGACTGACGTTGTAGTATATCTTGCAATCATCGTTTGAGACTTTACCGTTTTTGTCATGGATCGGTGTTATCTGGCTTGTTTCTTTCCCGTTAGGTCCTTGACTAATTTTTAATAGACGGCTTTGCCTGTTGTTGTTTTTCAAATTTTATCAATTACTCTTGGCTTTGGTTGTCATCCAAGTTTCCCATTGCTGCCTTCTTCGCAGTTTAACCTTCTTGTTTATCTATCATTGTACTCTCTTTTTCCTCTGGGTTGTTCTTTTTGTTTTTCATCACGACTTTGTCACAAAGTTCCAGAATTTTCGTCGGTGACGCATGGATTCTTCTTTTTGGCCGATGGGTTACCAAGCACTTTCTGCTGCGTTTCTGTGACAGCTTTGTTGAAAGGAGGTCGTGATTGGATCTAAATGTTGATGTCTTCATTTGCCAGGACAAGTTGAGGTGCAAATTTTCCTCCAAATTTTGCTTGAAATGCTTCCTTTAATGTTAGGGTCTTTTAGGCTTCTCCAATGGAAACTTTTAAACCTGATAGTGTCCTTTCTTTTTGTGTGTTTTTGTTTGAGGCGGAGTGCAATGTCATGAGGACCATGATTCGGTCACTTCCTATGTCCTGCTCCCATGGATGCATCGTGTTTCTGGCATATGTTGAACACTCGACTGAAGCGTTTGTGTTAAACCCCAATGAAATGTAATCGATTTGATGTGATATAATCCTCGCTGGACGATGCATGGTATTCTCCTGGTCGATCTTGTGTGGACCGAAGGGTGTTCGTTAGTCTCAGGTTGTTTGAATTTGAGAATATTCTGATCTCAATCCTCTCTCATTTGTTAGAGTGTTACAATAGGGTCCACATTTGTCTTTCCAGTCATTGCACGAGTCTTTTCCGAATCTTAGCGTTCCATTCCCTTGTACCGTGCTATGAAGTCTTTTTTTGTTATTTTCGTCCGAGCGCTTTCCTGGTACCTGGCCATAGAAGTCCGGCGACTTCTCATCGCTTTTAGCCTGAATGTGGGCATAACACCTGTAGGATGGTTGAGTTGAATGGTTTTGCCCTCAATCGGAAGGTCATGATTCGACTTGAGACCGTTCTGCATGCCATTAACACTAATTAATTGTGTTCATTGTTGACTTGAAACCCTACCCCGTGTTCATGATAATATTTCCCCTGCCAACTGTAGTTAGAATTTGTGGCCTTCTGGGTGTTTTATTTCTCAATATTATTACTGTAAATAATTTTCGGCTCCTCTGCGAAGCCTTCTTCATACCTTCACGTCACTTCTGTTGAAACGTAGTTCTCTAGCACTAGCGTCAATGTTCAACAAAGACGTCAACTCTCTCTCTCTCTTTTTCCTCTCTCTCTCCTCTCTCTTCTCTCTCCTGCTCGCGCTCTCGTCTTCTCTCCCTCTTCTCCTCTCTGCTCGCTCTTCTCTCTGTCGCTTTAATACATGTTTAAGTACACATCTCATCCGAAATACATTCCTCCGCCCGGTCCTCAACTTGAAGTGGTATTCCTTGCTTATTTGAACCTATTTGATAAGTTGTGCCCATTGTTGCTCTGGACCATTTCTCCCTGAGATGTAGGTCTTCTTCATCATCTCAGCGTCTATTGCGGGGATCTTGAGAATGGGGAGGTGTCTTGTCTTTGGATGGGGTATTCTGTTCACATGGTCACAAGTCCACACTGCTTGGTTTTCCCCTGATGATGTCTCGACTTGTGTTGGCCTCAAACGGAGTTTAAAATTGGTTGGTAGAGGAGCGCCACATACTCGTCGGTTTCATGGAGAGAGCAAGGATGATGGCATTCATCTCTCTTGGTGTCTTCGCAAGTGATGTGTTTGGAGATGTTGATTATTCTGCTTTCGAACATAGACCTCAGACTCCTGTTATATATGTCATGTTTTGCATGTTTCAGATTCAACGTCTTTTGCAGCAAGGGATGAAGCCTTGTGTTCTTCCTAGGACCGTGCTGTCGGAATCTTTGGGGACAGTGGCTTTATATTTCCCCTATATGGGTATATTGATGTAAATCAATGTTCTTTCTTTCTCTGTCTGCTCGAGATCAACATCTTCCTTGGGAAAGATTTCTTCGTTCTTCTTGTTGGCATAGAGAATTTCAAATTTTCATTGATGATTTTTCCTTTGCTGGGCACTCTCGGTCAAATGTTGAAACCCGAAGCCAGTTTCTTCTCGTCTGCTTCTGCGAGGTTGATGCCTAAGACGAAGAAGAACGAAGAAATCTTTCCCAAGAAGGAATGTTGATCTCACGGCGACAAGGGAGAAGGAAGAACAGTGGGGAAATTTACTAAGCCCACTGTCCGCGGGGCCGGCCAAAGTATTCCGAATAGCACGGTCCTAGAGGAAAAGACTGGTCTTCTTCTGCTTGCAAAGACCGTTGTGATATCATGCATACATGTCAATATTACCAGAGTCTGGAGGTGTTGTTCGATGCAGAATAATCGAACATCTCCAAACACATCACTTGGCGAGACAACAAGAGTGTTGTATGCATCTCCCGCTCTCTCCATGAAACCGAAGTGTGTTGTGGCTTCTTCCAACAATTTAAAACTCCGTTGGGCCAACCGACAAGTCGGCATCTATCTGGGAAAACAAAATAGGGACTTGGCTGCCCTTGTGATCCTGATTCCCCATCCAAGACAAGAACCTCCCATTTCCTCAAGATCACCGCATTTGACGCGTGCAGATGATGATGAGAGTACCTAGCTTCGCCAAGAGATTTTGTTACTCAGAGGCAACCTGCACATTTTCAATGGTCTCATTCAAGAAAGGATTCCATTACATGGTGATGACCGGGCGAAGAATGTATTTCGGAGGCGGGGGGGGGGGGGGGGGGGGGGTGGGGGGTGATGTGTAACCTTAGAACATTAAAGCGACAGAGAGAAGAGAGAGAGAGAGAGAGAGAGGAGAGATGTGAGAGATGAGAGAGAGAGGAGAGAGAGAGAGAGAGAGAGAGAGAGAGGAGATTTGACGTAGTTGGGAACATTGACGGGTGCCCTAGTACTTCTTTTCTACAGAATGTCGTGATGGTACGGATGAAGGCTTCGCAGAGGTGCCGAAATTAGTTACAGTAAGAATAATGATCTATAGCTTCTTAATGTGGTGTAGAGTTTTCTTTGATTGTTCTTGTTATTCCTTCTTCTCTGAAGACTCCAGAGTGTGTGTCCAGCGATTTTTGGTACTAATTATTTTGTGTATTCCCGGGAATTATCATCCGTCTTTGTCCAAGTCCGGCCCCATATCATCCCTGTCCGATCATGGAAGTAACTTTGGTTTGTACATCATGCCATACGCTTTTGTTCTTGAGTAGATGTTATTTGAAAGCTCAACTTAGTCATCTTAAACTTGATTTTTCCTACATGAAGTGTATTTTCATGAAAACTACCGTATGGAATCAAAGTTCATTTTAATCTAGCATACCAAGTATAAAACAAAGCCTTTATGAACACATTCAGAGATTCTAAACAAGACGGATACAAGGATCTTGACTCCCTCGTCCGTAAAATGCGCAATAAACCACTAGAATTCTAGAGAGACAATTTCTTGATGCCAAAGAAGTAGAAGCAGGTTTGATGTTCTTGACGAACGAGAAACCGAAATGTTGCTTGGAGATGTTCAAAAGTAACTAGAAACTTAGATAGACAGTGTGCAAGAACACCCCATTGTAAGAAATTCAAGCAACTCCTTAAGACAATTACCCTCAAGCACGTGACATCTACAACACTGGTTCTCTTAGAACTACAGTCCAGACAAACTGACCGTCAAGGATCCAAGAAATAAGCTTAATAGAATGTGGAGATCCCTAGAGCAAAACGTAAAAGGGAGGAAAGGGAAAAAGCAAGAAGACAAATAAATTAACCTCATACTACGCCTCAGAGAAGACCTAAACTAGCCCGCGACCTCTCATTGTTCTAGCCTCAAACGTAACGCCTTACGGAAGATCTAAAAGCCATTTGTCGACTAGTACCATTTTGTATTTTGCGCCCATCCCATGTTCACCAGTAGATGTTGATGTGATATAACCATTTTTTGCACGTATGCCTGCTTGAACGTTTAGATTGCACCGTTTTTAATCCAGTGAATAAAAAGGAAGGCTAAAAAAGACTCTAGTGGTGATGTAAGATGATGAGGATTTTGAAAAGTTACCATGGTACCGACCTTCAGATATATCAAGCTCACCCAGAATGATGCAGCTCGTGAAGCTTTTATTCAAGCGATGTTCGGATGACAATCATAAGACCCCCCAAAACGTAGGAGGATCAAAGATTAACCTAACATCGGGTCAAAGAACTGGCCCTCAAGAACGGAAAGATCTCCCTTTAAACCCACGGTGCTGCATGCAGTAATGCGGATTAAACAGGGCTAACTGGTCAGAACATCATCACTTGATGAGGATGTTGAAAGATCTTGCATGCTTTGATATGAATTAAGCAATGAATTACGATGTACTCGACGCAAAATCCATCGGAACAGGTGACAGCAAATAATGAAATCATGGGCTAAAGAAGTGGGTATGCGAAAGGCGCCATCTCAAGTGACATAGCATAACTGTCACAGTCATTTCCCTCCAGAACCCAAAAGCAGTAAATGCAAACCTCTCACCAAGACCCACAAGCAACACCTTATCTCGATGTGACTCGTGGCTGACAGATCAGGCAGCTCAGTACAGCACGGTTTCTAAGCTTGTCCAGCAGCTATTCAACACCTGACCGGCAACATCTGCCATATCAGATCATGGACACTAATGAGTTCTACAGAAGATAGGAGAGGATAACCTCGAAGTACAGCCCACTTACACCATCAGCAACACTAGGGAATCTGGGTCGGAGTTTGCGCTCTATCCCCAACGTCATCTCGTAATGGGAGTTCCTGTACAAGATGAGCTGCAAAAGTTCACATCGCCTCTGACATCCCCACACGCTGTATAATGGAAGGGGCTTGAACATTGCATTGAACCAACTATTTCTGCATATATGAAGACGGCGAAAGCAAAATATTCTATGCCAAGCCCAACGGGTACAGAGCCAGGGGACCTCTGTCATTCTGGATTATGTAGATGTTTTCCTTGGGAGAGCTAGACCACAAGTCTTGTTTCTAGAACGGGTGGGGGGGGAACATCTGTTCCTCCTTTCTTTTTCTACATCCGATCCAGATGAAGATGTCGGAAGAAAACTGACTGAGCTACAGATTTAGAGACGATGGATTTCTGTCTTCATTTCCGCCACAGTTGATCAGTTTCAAGCTGACTCCATACCTTCATCCTCCATCTCTTCTTTTGGACAGGATCTCAGTACTGAAGTGGATATTTGGACGTGATACTGATACTTCTCGATGGCACGATGCAACACAGACGGAAACAGCAATCATTGCCACTCTTAATCTTCAGCCCTGGTATTTGCCAATTCTCCAGGTGTCTTCAAGGCCTCATTGAAGGTATTGGAATACGACGCTGCATGATCTGCAGTGACGATGACAAACTGGGCAGCTAGGATCAAAGTAATTCCAATACCTGTGTGGGTGTCAGGTTAAGTGGATGTATCCCTTTCACGTCTCATTAAGAGCCAGCAAGAAGAGATTAACTCTTCTCATCAACCTCGCAAATCAGACTATACGGCTTTGGGTACAACTTTGACCCGAGAGTGCCCAGCAAAGGAAAAATCAGCAATGAAATTTTGAAATTCTCTATGCCACTATAAGAACGTAGAAATCTTCCCATGAAGAGGTTTGAGTTCTCGCTGACAGGAGTAGGAAGATCATTGGGGAAATTTACAAGCCCACTCTCCCCCAAAGAGGCCGAACAGCTCGGTCCTAAGGAAGAACTCTGGCTTCTTTCGCTTGCAAAGACCGTTGTGAGATCGGATACATGCAAACATGTCATTTTACCAGGAGTCGTAGGCGTGGTCGATGGCAGTATAATCAACATCTCCAAACAACATCCCTTGCGAGACACCAAGAGTGGTGTAACCATCTCCTGCTCTCTCCATGAAACCGAATGTATTCGCGTATCATCAGTTAAAACTCCGTTGGGACAACCACAAGTCGGACATCATCTGGGAAAACAAGAAGTGTGGACCTTGCTGCCCAGTGTGACCAGATTCCCCATCCAAAAGACAAGAACCTCCCATTCCTCAAAGAATCACCGCAGGGACCTGCTAGATGATGTTGAGACTGGTTGGCTACTTCGCAAGGAGAGTTGGAACCAGTGCATCCTGGTCACTATTTTCAATGTCTCAATTCAATTAGGATTTCCACTTCATGGTGAAGACCGGGCGAGGAATGTATTCGGAGGTGATTGTACCATAAACATGTAAAGCCGACAGAGAGGAGTAGGAGAGAGAGAGAGAGAGAGAGAGAGAGAGAGAGAGAAGAGGACGAGAGAGAGAGAGAGGAGAGAGAGAGGAGAGAAGAAGAGAGAGAGAGAGAGAGTTTGACGTCTTTTTGAACATTGACGTAGTGCTTGTACTACGTTTCTACAGAGTGACGTGAAGGTTTCTGAAGAATCTGTCGAAGAGGAGCCGAATTATTTACAGTAATAATATGTGATCTATAGCTTTCCTTAAATGTGGTCGAGTTTTTCTTTGTTGTTCTTTTTGTTATTCCTTCGTCCTCTGAAGACTCGGAAGTTGTGTGTGGTGCCAGCGATTTTTGGGACTATATTTTGTGTGTATATATAAATATATAATATATATATATAGTATATAATATATATATATATATAGTATGATATATAATCTATATGTATGTATATAGTAATATATATATATATATATTTAAATTATATATAATAGTTATAAATATATATATAATATATATATATATATTGAATTATAAACACAAGCATGCTCTTATGTCCGTTGACTGATGAAATAGGGGGAGATAAGCATTCTATCTTCACGCACATCTTGTTCAACCCAGTGAGAAACTTCTCTTCAATAAACGTTCTTCTGACAGAACGTCAATTTTTAGGGGTTTTGTTTTGTTTGTTTGTTTTTTTGTTGTTGATTTTGTTGTTGTTGTTGTTGTTTTCTCTCTCCTCTCTCTCTGTGTGTAATATCAGATTAGGCAAAACCGTTGTAAAATAATATCAGTGATATAAAGTTGCAGCATAAACAGGATTTTAGAGTACAGACGAAAATACAGTGGCACACCCTCTAGTCCTTCATACAAGTGAGAGCACAACGATAGAACTATGGTGGTTCAAACCAAAACTGGGACATGAGAGGTGAAATGACCTAGATGCTCGTCGTCTCGATCACACGCTCACTAGCTCTCTAAAGTATTTCAACCTGGCTCGCTGGCTGCCATGCTGTCTCTGGGGTCCGGTGAATATGGTGCCTCCAGCTTCCTCCGGTCCTGTCCTTGGAGTTAGTTATGATGAAAATAATGACACTGATAGAAATGATAATAATGATGAGGAGGATGATCGATTTATTGACAAAAATGAAATAACAAAGAGAGGATCACTACCGTTCTTGGTGATAATATGACAATAGCAATTGTAGTATGGAAGAAAGGAGGTTAGGGGATTGTCAGACAGCAAGGTTGCCGTGGCAACAATCTTAGTGGCTATGACGATGGTGATGATAATGGTACTGATGGTAAACATCAATGCTAACAACGGTATTACCCGATTTCCGCCTGCAGTCGCCTCAGTTTTTGCAACCAGATTCCACTATTTAGGTAGTCACAGTGTCAATGGATTCCATTCCACCATGAAGATGGCCATGTGGCCTCTGTTTTCCATTCCACCATGAAAGTAACTACATTGAGAGTATTCTCCACTCCACCATGACGTAGTCACTTTGTAACCACTATAAATCAACCGTAAAGGTAGCCACACCATGTACTACTTTCCACTCTGCCGTTTGTAGTACCAGTGAGACTGTTCTAATTCCACCTTTAAGTTAGCAGCAGTCTGACTGTTTTCCGTTCTACAAATAGGGATGGGCACATTAAGGCTGCTTTCGATTTCACCCTGAGATTGCCAGATTTATGGCTGTTTAAAAATTTACCATTTAGGTAGATGCATTTATGACTGTTTCGCAATCCACCACCTAGGTAGCCACTCTGTGAGTGTTTTCTATTCCACCATTGAGGAGCACATCATGATTTGTTTCATTTGCTCCAAGGCGCCCGTTCTAAATGGTTTCATTCCACCATTAAGGTAAGTACACCATGATTGTGTTGCATTTGTAAGGGAAAGTCAAGGTGATGCCAGATCACACGGCTGGTCGTTTGTGGGCGCCCTGTGCTGACAGCAGAGCCGTATCCTCACAGAGCTCCCACACAGAGCACTTTGCGTTTATTTTCAGCTTTTATGTCGATTACGCACAAAAATGTGCATTGTATCTAATGCACTGAGCACAGAATCCACTGCAAAGAAAGGGTATTTAGGAAGAAAATAAGATTTGTGTAATTGCACAATGCACTACTCCCTTTACCAGTGAACGAATGCACGCCATAATATTGTCTGCAGTCTGCACGTTCAGTGACAACTGGGTCAGCGCCTCAGTCCACACAATTGCTGGTCAAGTCCATTATCCCAAGATGGGAGCGCATCTTGTTGTTGTTTTCTCTGCTGCTGTTCACAGGTTCTGGTGGAGGAATAAGGAAAGGAGGCTGTTGGGGCAAGTACATCAATTTGTCTTTTGGACTGATATGATAAGATGCTATATGCCGATAAGTACAGTCAACAGAATATTTTTGAGCGTAGGAATTTTGCTGAAAACAAGAGCTAGCTGAAACTGGCTCTGTGATAGACAACACATGCCATGCGTGCGGCGGTTGGAATGAAGTAGGCTGTACCACAGAGGAGTCTGCATTGCTGTTATCTTATGGCCAGCTGTGACCATAAGGCGCCCACAGTTGTTCGATCAAAACCAACAGAGATGATTTGCTGCTTTCCTTTGGTTAGCATTCACATGCCAGTGATCTGCAAAACAAATACACAAAAAAAACCATGTTCTATCATTTGCTAAAATGTCCATCAAAGATAGCGAGCCACCATCAGCTGATACACTGTCCATTTGGTGACCATGAGCACACAGACCAGCATTTTCATCCTTTGCGTTCCTGATCAGTTCATTGAGGAAACATTGCCAGGACCACTTACTGCCTTTATATATACTTCACTTTCAGTGAAGGGATAAAATGGTGCTTAAGTCACACATGATTCATGACTGACAGCATTGCATGGTTGGTCTGGTAAAACATCTTCACAAGCGCTTGCTGAAATGAACACGAACAGCGTTTATCGACTACTAGTGTAACGAACCTTACTTAGTCCCCATTGATAAACTACTTATTTCCTCAGATATGACGAACATTTACAGGTTCCCCCCACAACCAGCAGCTTAACTATTTTATTATGCATGGTAGGGATAGGAGTGTTATGGACCAGCTTTAGACATGGACAACCAACGTACATAGACAACGACAATGCAAATGTACTCACGTTCTGATGCATTGCTTACTACTCTCAGTCAGCAAACTGTCACTAAGTAAGATGGCTGAACACATGTGAGGAGAAGAGTGGTGATCTGTTGCTTCCTTCTGGAAACATTGCTGTACCATGCATGATTTACGTGCGCTACATGAGCTGCCTGGAGTTAACATGAACGGATTGTTAATGAATATGGCACTTCCTTGTTTTTTGAAGTGTTTGAACGTCTATATCTGCAGGCACAGTGTATGAAAGCCCTGAATGGCTTTGTTTTGACAGGCATCATTGGTGGGAAGTATGGACCAGTGACGGCAGGACAGCATGGGTGGGTTATTGTAGCGCTTTGCTGGTTCATACTGCCGATCATGTTTTTAGGGTGCAATTTAGATTTAAGTCGTCTTGCTTTCTTTCTTATTCTCGTGGTATTCTGTTATTTTGCTATTTTCTTTATGAGAGGTATTAGCATGCTACAGGCTGGTTTCACTCAATGCGGGTGTTCTATTCTTTTCAGTTCAGGCAGTATTCCCGACCATTTTTTTTTCTTTTACAGGCTGTGTAATTGGAATGTGCTGACATTCTAGAACACACCTCGCTTCCTGGAACGTTGTAGTCGTTGCAGTCAGTGGAAGGCCGCCTTTGTGACCACGTGCCAGTTCCTCCTGACTGCCAATGACCACTGTGACAGCAAGGTTCAGTGAGTGACAGCGTGTAACTAACCCCAATAACCAGTGATAGCGTGTAACTAACCCCAATAACCAGTGATAGCGCGTAAGTAGCCCCAATAACCCGACTTCAGCATTATCCTTCTATCTCATGTTTTTCTCTTAAACCACCCCGAAATCATCTACAACATATTCACCGAATAGATAGGAAAAAACTTTCTAATTATTTCCTCTTCTGGCCATGACTCTCGCTCGAGAAAGATTTTAAAACACTGCACACTGCTTTCCATCCCCATGCACGTCTAGTTGAGTTCGAAGACTTTCTCCCTTCTCTTCGTTCCGAAGAGTACGAAAACCTTCCTGTCTCAGCCAGTGATGGCTGACCTACTTGCCCATGCAAGTACTACGACGGCAGGAGGGGATAGGATGGGGGCTGGGGGGTGGGGGAGTGCATTTCGTGGGACTTCTTAGGTTTTTGCCCGATTGTATTGCTCATGGGGATACAGTTTCAAATTGCCCCACCCCCCATCCCGTGTGTACTTGGACGCGTGCGCACGCGCGTGCACGCGCGCGCGTGTATAAATAAATATATATAATATATATATATATATATTATATAATATATATAATATATATATAATATATATATATATATATATATATATATATATATATATATGTCAATGATATTAAAAAGGAATGTAAAACTCTACAAATTTGTTTTCGAGCGTGTTGCGCTGTCATCAGGATGGTTTTGGGTTTGCCCACCGCCGATGTTATATAGCGTGTGGGATCCCGTTTGCGGTTGTTTGCACGTGCGAGTTGGCTGCACGTGTTTTTTTGGGGGCTTTCAGGTTTTTGTTTTGGATGTGTTCACAGTGTTCAACAATGCAGCAGTAGAATACCAGGAGGCACTACAAACAAGTGGATACAATTACAAATTACAATACAACCCAGACAACAACACAAATAAAAGCAAGAAAAAAAGGAAAAGAAAAATCATATGGTATAACCCCCCATACGACGGGAAAATCAAAACAAACGTAGGGAAAGAATTTCTTCAAAATCCTAACAACTTCATTTCTAAAAGAACACAAACTGTCCAAAATATTTAACAAAAACACTGTAAAACTGTCGTACTCAAGTATGCCCAACCTCAAAAACCTGATTGAAGCATCCAACAAAATGAAAATCAACACAGCAAAGAAGGGTGAAGAAAGGAAAATTTTGCAATTGCATCAAAAAGGGAGCAGTGCCCACTAAAAAACCCAAATTCTTCACAGCAACATTGTATACCAGGTACTGTGACATCAGAAAATGAAAAAGAAACATACATAGGGATCACTGAAAACCACTTCAAAACCAGATATGCAAACCACAAACAGTCATTTAATAAAGAAAAATATAAAAACCAAACAGAACTGAGCAAATATATCTGGAAACTTAAAGACGCAAAAAAAAGCTACAATATATCCTGGAAAATCATAAAAGAGCATCACCATACAGCAATGTTTCAAAAAGGTGCAACCATGTTTAACTGAAAAATGGTTAATCTATGCAAACCACATTAGCAACTTTTAAACAAACCCAAAACAGAATAGGGAAACAACCCGCAGGCATAAATGGAAATCGTTGTTTAGTGAACACATCCAAACAAAAACCTGAAAGCCCCCCAAAAAACACGTGCAACCAACTCGCACGTGCAAACAACCGCAAACGGGAGCCCACACGCATATAACATCGGCGGTGGGGAAACCAAAACCAAACCTGATGACAGCGCAACACGCTCGAAACAAATTTGTAGAGTTTTAACATTCCTTTTTAATATCATTGACAAATGTTGCTCCCCAAGGGGTCGAGCACTTTTAAAAATCATTTTAGGCTTTTTTATTATATTTATCTTAATTGCTCCTCACGTTGAGCACTGTGGCCCCGAAGAATTTTAAAATGGAGGAAATCAATTTTAGGCAGTCACAAAAACATACCGTTTTCTAATCCACAATTCTACTTAAAAAATTAATAGAACAACCGAACATTCGTACGCAATATGAGATGGAAAGCATTCTTTTTCCTGAACCCGAATGCAAAAAAAGAGGACAAAAACACCTACGATTTCAAATCATGGCGATCCCCACCAGTCTAGACGATATGAAACCCTTTGAAGATCAATAAAAAGGGAATGATAACCAATATTGAATTCAAAAAATCTAAACAACGATTTCCAAAACAATTTTTAAAAAAACCCAAAATAAACAAGTACAAAATGACAAAAAAATATTTGTGAAGGCTGATAAAATAGCAATTACTACAAAATGGAACAAAAGGAATATTCTCAACTCTTGAAAAAACATCCAGAAAAAACTACAAAAAAGCCGACAAAAATTTAACATGACAGTATCCGCACTAAAGAAAAAGAACTTGCAGAGCGCATAAAACCTAAGTGACAGAATGGGAAGTGACAGCAAAAAAAAGGAAGCTTTCATAACACTACAAAGACCAAAGCCCAACTTTCATAACAACCAACATGTAGACTAAAAAACCCATCCAAATCTAAATTAGGCAAAATAAGCAAGAAAATTCTGGAAAAAATGATAAAGGACATAAAATCAAACTCTGATTACAACCTCTGAAAGACACATACGAAGTTATCCAATGGTTCAAAAAACTCAATAAACAAAGTAAACAGTATTCATCACTTTTTGGGCATAGTAGACTTTTCCCCCACCCATAGATGACCCCCTACTCCCCAAAAAAGCCCTGAAGTTTGCCAGAAAACCACACAGACTTTAACAGGGTGGGAAAAAGGGAAATCTTTTCCCTCCACAAAGAAAAAAATTACTACACAGAGAAAGGGAAACCTGGTTCGGGAAAACCAACGAAACTCAACATTCGACGTAACCATTTTTTCCCATATGATGGGGGCAAAAACATGTAAAATGGTCGGACTATTCTGCTGCCAACATCAAGAAAAAACTGGGAAAAAAATGGACTATACAGAGACAGGGCCTTGCTGATGACCAAAAATTTCCAAAAAACCATCGAAAACAAGAAGAAAAAATTTATGCAAAATTTTCCAAAACCCAATTAAAGTTTCCCATTGAAGCAAAAAAAAAGGTAGTGAACTACTTAGACAAAACCCCACGGGAAATTCTAAAACAACCCTACAAAAAACCATACAAAAAAACCCAAAAGATACACCTCTTTATGTACACCCCAAAAAAGAAAAACCAAACCCCCATCTGTTTTAAAAAAACCCAACCCCTCATGGAAATAAAAAAGAGACTATCAAACCTGCATGCGTGAGAGGGGTGTTCAAAAAAGGCACAGAAAGAATCCCGGAGGCACACAAAAAAGGGTTTACAATTACAAAATTACAATAAACCCAGACAACAACACAAATAAAAGAAAGAAAAAATAGGAAAAAAAAAATCATAGGTTTAACCCCCCCCCAACAACGGAAAATCAAAACAAACGTAGGGAAAAATTCTTAAAAAATCCTAACAATTTCATTTTAAAAGAACACAAACTGTCCAAAATATTTAACAAAAACACTTTTAAACTGCCCTTTTACCCCCCTTTTTGTTTTCCCCAACCCTCAAAAACCTGATTGACGCATCCAACAAAATGAAAATTTTAAAACAGCAAAGAAGGGTGAAGAAAAGGGAAATTTTTGCAATTGCATCAAAAAAAAGGAGCAGTGCCCCCTAAAAAACAAATGTCTTTCACGCAACAATTTTATACCAGGCTACTGTGACATCAGAAAAAGAAAAAGAAACATACATAGGGAAACACTGGAAAACCACTTCAAAAACCCGATATGCAAAAACCCCAAACGTCATTTAATAAAGGGGAAAAAAATAAAACCCAAAAAGAAAACCCGAGCAAAAAAATTTTTTGGAAACTTAAAAAACGCAAAAAAAAAGCTTCAATATATCCTGGGGAAAAAAATAAAAAAAAAGACACATACAGGGAATGTTTTTAAAAGGGGCAAAACCCATGTTTTAAAAATTTAAAAATGGGTTTAAAACTAAAGCAAACCACCAAATTAGCAAAATTTAAACCACCAAAAAAGAAATAGTAAACAACCCGCAGGCATAAATGGAAATCGTTGTTAGTGAACACATCCAAAACAAAAACCTGAAAGCCCCCCAAAAAACACGTGCAGCCAACTCGCACGTGCAAACAACCGCAAACGGGAGCCCACACGCTATATAACATCGGCGGTGGGCAAACCAAAAACCATCCTGATGACAGCGCAACACGCTCGAAACAAATTTGTAGAGTTTTAACATTCCTTTTTAATATCATTGACAAATGTTGCTCCCCAAGGGGTCGAGCACTTTTAAAATCATTTTAGGCTTTTTGATTATATATATATATATATATATATTATATATATATATATATATATATATATATATATATATATATACATATATATATATGTGTGTGTGTGTGTGTGTGTGTGTGTGTGTGGGGTGTGTGTGTGTGTGTGTGTGTGTGTGTGTGTGTGTGTGTTTGAACTGTTCTCATTTTGAATTAAATATATTGTTGAGGCAAATGTAATGATATGGGGGCATATCATGGACCAGGTCACTTTATACCGTGGCTTTCCTGGGTAGGGAACACCTTGTCTGGGTGGGGTTTGAGGTCTGCTGTGTCGCTCGTTGTCTCCGTCAGAAATGGGAAGCTATTCGTGTGAAGGGGGGGGGGGGGGGGTAAATATGTAGAGCAGTCTCTGATGTTTGTAACACGTTACACTGCACAACTGTGACGTCTGGCAGATCAGCACTGAGAGTAGAACCGACTCACACCTCTTCCCCTCTGTCACAACCTCTGTCAACGCATCAGCCCAGAATGAAGTCAACAGAAAGTAGTGACTGAGTGTTCACTTCTCTCCGTCCGCCCTCTCCCCTTCAGCATTCCTACTTCCCCCTTCACTTTGTCACGCTCACCATCGTTGATTCTGACGCAGAACAAAATGGCATATTATTTATCTTTGTTGTAATTGATTTAGGATTGATTTGATGTCAATGTCGTGCGTGCTGTACTCGTCAGTACAACAGCGATTCCCGTTAGTGACACAGCAAAGGTCACGCCAATCACCGCCAGTTTGAATGGTGCAAAGTATGCACAGACTTGCGTCCTCTGACCTGGGTTTTTGGTGTTAGAGGAGAGTGTAGGTGGTGTGTTATGGTGAAGGTGTGTGTGTGTGTGTGTGTGTGTGTGTGTGTGTGTGTGTGTGTGTGTGTGTGTGTGTGGTGTGTGTGTGTGTGTGTGTGTGTGTGTGTGACAGACAGACGGAGGGACAAAAACACAGGCAGATGGTCAGATAAGCAAACGGTCACACACAGATCAACCAGACCTATATAGAGAGAGACACTCTGACTGACAACACAAGAAAGAAGAAGAAAGAAGAAGAAGAAGAAGAAGAAAAGAAGAAGAAGAAAGAGAAGAAAGAAGAAGAGAGAGAGGAGAGAGAGAGGAGAGAGAGAGAAGAAGGAAGAGCGAAGAGAGGAGAGAGAGAGAGAAGAGGAAGGAG
>CM031626.1:37578985-37586485 GCA_018398815.1 Conus ventricosus | reverse complement strand
AACCGCCCCTGATGTATGTCTTGAACGTCGACGTGCTAGTATAACATTGATTCAGGTTTGTCACTATGTGCACGTGCGTATTGTGGGCCAGGTGCGACAGTGCAAACATTGGGTTGTGCTTCTGTTGTTTCGCCTGCAAAGCATGCCCAACTCAGTGGTGAACACACACACACACCATGGTCATAGTGCAGTATAAAAGCCGCGTCATTTTGGCAACCGGCAGGCACACCGTACCAAACAACAGCATGCCACGTTTGAGCCCAGCAGAGAGAGAAAACGCCCTGGGTCGTTTGCAAGTTGGTCAGAGTGCAACTGATGTGGCCCATGCTTTGAATGTCTCCCCCAGTACCATATGCCGACTTTGGACTCGCTTCCAGAGGACAGGGTCATCAGCTGATGCCCCGAGGTCAGGCCGACCTCATATCACAACGCCAGCCCAGGACCGCTTTATACGGCTCAGACATCTCCGCAATCGCTTCCTGCCGGCCTCGTCCACTGTCCAGGCATGCGCTGGTGTCCGTCGCATCCCCGACCAGACTGTCCGGAACAGGCTGCATGCTGCTGGGCTGAGGGCTTACAGGCCCCTACGTGGCAACGTAATGACGGGCGCCATCGACAGACCAGACTGCAATGAGCTACGCAACACAGACACTGACACTGAGGAACCATTGGCGACACGTCTGGTTCTCGGATGAGTCACAGTTTCTGCTGCAGCGCCATGACAGGAGGCGAAGGGTTTACCGCCGGGTTAATGAACGCAACCAGCAGAACTGCGTCGACGAGGCACCTCCGCATGGTGGCGGCAATGTCATGGTATGGGGGGCCATCAGCAACACAGGCAGGAGCTAGCTGGTGCGCGTGGAAGGTCACCTGACAGCCCAGCAGTACGTCCAGGTCATTGTTCAGCCACACGTCCTGCCTCTAATGGCCACTCCCAGGGCCGTGTTCCAGCAGGACAACGCCAGGCCCCACACAGCACGCCTGACCACAGCCTCTTTACCGCCAACAACATCAACACCCTGGCCTGGCCCTCTCTTTCCCCGGATTTGAATCCTATTGAGCACGTTTGGGACGTTTTGGACAGACGCCTGAGAGTGAGGGCCAACGCCCCAGCGACTCCAAATGAACTGTTCCGGGCATTGCAGGCCGACTGGGCGGCCATCCCACAGCAGACAATCAGGAACATTATTGCTTCATTGCCCCGCAGATGCCAGGCTACCATTGCAGCCAGAGGGGGTCACACCCGTTACTGACTTTGGAAGCGGCCTGGCGATTTCCCTGAGGTCTGGGCTGGTTCTTTACCACAGCATTACAGGGAGACTTCTGTCCTACTGATGACCTGTTTTTGTCATTTTCACATTAAGCGTGTTGTCACACTGAGCTTCAATAAATTGTGTTTCAAATCGGCAGCTTGGCATTTTGCGTTTCTTTTTTTGAACAGTATATTATGCGAGGACACACACACACACACACACACAACACAACACACACACACACACACACACACACACACACACACACACACACACACACACACACATTGTTGTTGGCATCCGTTAGTCTCTGGAGACGATGGATTTGCGCCCTTTACAAATGTTTCCTTTGGTCATACAGCGTCTGCTGTGGCTGTATAGACCCACATGGGAGTGGCAGTCTCTGCTGCATTTGATGCACTTGAAGGCCGAGTCAGCTGCTGGCAGCAGCTGCTTGTTCTTTCTCTGTGCACGCTTTGCGTCGACAAGCTTCCGGAGCTTCTCTTCGCCAGCTTCCAGCCCACTGTTCACAGTGTGTCTCCAGCTGGATCTGTCCCGAGCAAGCTCTTCCCAGGTGTTGGTGTCGATGTCGAGAGCCTTCAGGTCGCGCTTGCAAACATCCTTGAAGCGGAGTTGTGGTCTTCCAGTTGTTCTCTTGCCAGAGGCAAGCTCTGCGTACAGAATGTCATTGGGGATCCTGCCGTCGTCCATTCGACGCACATGACCAAGCCACCTGAGGCGACGCTGACGGAGAAGAGTGGTCATGCTGGGAATCTTTGCACGCTCAAGCACATCGTTGTTTGTCACGCGATCACTCCATGTGATCCCAAGTATGCGCCGGAGACAGCGCATGTGGAAGGCACTCAGCCTCTTCTCTTGTGAGGCATACAGGGTCCAGGATTCGCTGGCGTACAGGAGAGTGCTTAGCACACAGGCTCGGTACACAGCAATCTTGGTGTTCAATGTTAACATGCTGTTGTTCCACACTCTCTGAGATAGTCTGGCCAGGGTGGTAGAGGCCTTGCCAATCCTTCTGTTGATCTCTGTATCCAGAGAGAGGTTGTCGGTGATGGTGGAACCGAGGTACGTGAACTGGCTAACGGCCTCTAATTCATGGTTGTTGATGGTGATGCAGGGTTGTTCAGCATCCTGAGCCATCACGTTCGTCTTCTTCAAGCTTATTGTCAGGCCAAACTCATCACAAGCCTTTGCAAAACGGTCCATCAGACTCTGTAACTCTGCTTCGGTGTGGGTGGCCAGAGCAGCGTCATCTGCAAACAGCATGTCTCTGATGGTCACTACCCGTACTTTGCTCTTTGCCTTCAGCCGAGCCAGGTTGAACAGTCGGCCATCTGATCGGGTGTGAAGGTGAACACCCTCAGTTGATGTTCCAAAGGCGTGCTTCAGCAGGACAGCGAAGAAGATGCCAAAGAGGGTGGGAGCGAGGACACAGCCCTGTTTGACTCCACTGCGTATGTTGAAGGCATCTGATGTCGAGCCGTCGTACTGCACTGTGCCTTTCATGTCGTCGTGGAAAGACTGGATTACACTCAAAAGTCTTGGTGGGCAGCCTATCTTTGCTAGGACGTTAAAGAGACCATCTCTGCTGACAAGATCAAATGCCTTGGTCAGGTCAATGAAGGCCAGAAAGAGGGGCTTGTGCTGCTCTCTACATTTCTCTTGCAGCTGTCTGATGGAGAAGACCATGTCGATGGTTGATCTCTCCGAGCGGAACCCGCACTGCGACTCTGGGTACACTCTGTCAGCGAGCTTCTGCAGCCTGTTCAGGACGACTCTTGCAAATACTTTGCCTACAATGCTCAGGAGAGATATTCCTCTGTAGTTATTGCAGTCACTTTTGTCGCCTTTGTTCTTGTATAATGTGACAATATTGGCATCTCTCATGTCTTGAGGTACTGCTCCTTCCTCCCAGCACTGACAAAGGAGGTTGTGCAGGTGTTCAAGCAGTGCACTGCCGCCACACTTGATGACTTCTGGTGGTATGCCATCCTTCCCTGGTGCTTTTCCTGAGGACAGGCTCCTGATTGCTTTCTCTAGTTCTGCCAGAGTGGGTTTTCTCATCCAGTTCCGCCATGAGGGGGAGGCTTTCAATCGCATCAAGGGCCTCGTCGGTGACGTGGTTCTGTCTGGAGTACAATTCGGAATAATGTTCCACCCATCGCTCCATCTGCTTGTCCTTGTCCTGGATGGTCTCGCCCGTGGCAGACTTCAGTGGAGCTGTAGTCTTCTTGGTGGGGCCCATTGCTTTTTTGATGCCGTCGTACATGCCCTTGATGTTTCCAGTATCAGCCGATATCTGGATGCTTTGACATAGCTGGAGCCAGTAGTCGTTAGCGCACTGCCTTGCTAATCTCTGTACTTTGCTCTTTGCAGATCTGTACACCTGCAGGGTTCTCTGGCTGGGGGATCGCTTGTATTCCAGGTGGGCGCTGCGGCGTTCTTCTATGGCTGGAGTGAGTGTGGAGGAGTTGGCCTCAAACCAGTCGTTGTTCTTGGTCTGCTTTTTTCCCAAAAATCTTCATGGCAGTGCTGTGTACTGTCTCTCTGATGTAGTCCCATCTCTCATGGGCTGAGCCACCGGGAGGGTCTGAGTCGAACACCTCGGAGAGGGCTTGGGTAAATTCCGCCGCCTTGTCAGGATGTGTGGTCTTGTTCACATCGATGCGAGGTTTGCCTTCAGGCCTAGAGCGATGTATCTTCTTAGGCTGGAGCTTGATCTTGCAGCACACCAGCGAGTGATCGGTGTCGCAGTCGGCGCTGTGGAAGGTGCGAGTAAAAAGGACACGCCTCAAGGCAGACCGCCTGATGATAATCAGGTCTAGCTGGTGCCAGTGCTTGGAGCGAGGGTGTCTCCATGACACTTTCTGCTGAGGCTTTGTCTGGAAGAAGGAGTTGGTGATGCTGAGGTCGTGGTATGAGCACATCTCCAGGAGTCGCTGCCCATTTTCATTCATCTTTCCCACACCAAACTTTCCGAGACAGGAGGGCCAGGAGTCATGGTCAGCGCCCACTCTGGCATTGAAGTCACCCAGCAGTAACAGTTGCTCGTCTTTGGGGATCCTCTGGATAAGTGAGTCGAGCTGATCGTAGAACTCGTCCTTTGTTTCCTTGGTGGCGCTGAGTGTTGGCGCATAGACGCTGATCAGGTTGACGGGACCAGTGGTGGTGTTGAGGCGGAGTGATAGCAGTCTTTCAGTTCCTTGTTGGCAGGGTTCTATCATCCCTAGCAAGGAGTTCCGGACAGCAAATCCAACGCCATATTCTCTGGTGTCTTCAGCGCTCTTCCCTTGCCAGAAAAACGTAAAATCCTTTTCTCGGAGGGTTCCAGAGTCAGCAAGCCTCGTCTCTTGCAGTGTGGCGATGTCGACCTGGAGTCTCACAAGTTCATCGTTGATGACGGAGGTCTTTCCAGCATCGCTAATAGCCTGGAGGTCGTCCGACAGTACAGGAGTCATTGTCCTTACATTCCAGGTGCCAAACTTGAGAGCTGGAGTTTTTCTTGTTAATTTTGATTTTCCCTTGCTTTTGTCTGGTGCAGTGATTGCAGTCCGCTTGTCAGATACTTCCGTACCCTGAGCCCTACGCACCCAGTAAGGCAGGCGAACTGTGGCGAGACAGCACCCTATTGGCTGGGGGCTGCCCAGCTTAAGGCAGGCGGTAGCTGTCCAATGAGATGATGATCTCTCCCACCGACGGAAGCAACCCCTGGCGCCAGCTCTACGCCAATCGAGCGGATGGCTTATAACCGGTAAACTGCTGCTTCCCGTGTTGTTTCGATGCTTTGCAGCGAAGCTGAAGTGTCCTCTCCAGGGCGCAAGCCTGGGCAAGTTGGTATGGAGAATCAGCTGTTGCCCATGCAGCAGATTCCCCCTCTCCACACAGCTGATGGATCCAAGGGAAAGGCAGAGCCGATACAACTTGGCACCAACGGCGTCGCAGGAGTTGCCGGGATGACGTTGAAGACAAGGTCAAGCCGCCTTAGGGACTCCGGCTCCGGATTTTTCCTCAGGGTTGACTCCCGAAGCCTTTCCCGTGAGTGGGTATAGCCGCAAGGCAGCGGAGGTTTAGATTCAGTGTTTTCCTTCACCTAGATGGACTACTTTCCCAGGTTGACGAGTTCTATCTACCCGATCTATGTGACAGGTAGTACCGGGCTACATTTTACCACGTCTACCGGTAAATGTACACACACACACACACACATATATATATATATATATATATATATATATATATATATATATATATATATATATATATATATATATATATATATATATATATATATATATATCATAAACAGTAGTAAAACGTCCTTAAAAAATCTGAAAAAGCTCAATCCCTTGGGAGCAACATTTGTTAAAAATATTTTTAAAATGAAGTGCTAAATTCATCTACAGGCCTGTTTCAAGATACATATCTCTCCTCAGATCCTGAGGAGAGATATGTATCTTGAAACAGGCCTGTAGATGAATTTTAGAACTTCATTTTAAAAAATATTTTTAACACACACACACACACACACACACACACACACACACATATATATATATATATATATATATATATATATATATATATATATATATATATATATATATATATATATATATATATATATATATATATATATATATATATATATGTGTGTGTGTGTGTGTGTGTGTGTGTGTACATTATGAACAATGTAAAAGTGTCCTTAAAAAATCTGAAGGTGCTCAACCCCTTGGGTTGACTACAACATATCATGGAAATGATATGGAAATGAATGGACTACAACATATCATGGAAAATCATAAAAGAGCAACACCATACAACAATATTTCAAAAAGATGCAATTTATGCTCTACAGAAAAATTGTTAATTTTTTGTAAACCACACTTAGCAACTCTGAACACAAAAGTAGAAAATGTAAACAATTGCAGGCACAAGTGGAAATCTTTGCTAGCACATTCCATCTGAACAAGCCCCAATAAGAACTACAGGCCGCACGTGCAGCAAAGGGATCCGCCTGCACACACAGAGTTGAAATCAAGTCACGCACGCAATAAAAGATCGTTGGTGTGCCCAAAAGACATCATAAAGATAGCAAGGCTTGAAAACAAGCTTGTAGATTTTAACACTTTATTTTTAAAAATATTTTTAACATATAATATATATATATATATATAATATATATATAAATATATATATATATATATATATATATATATATTATATATATATAATATAAACTAATAAGTTCCAAGGATAAGTACCGAGCACCATTCCAGCAACATACAGAGCAGCTTGGTGTTGCAATGACTTCTAGAAATATTCAATTATAAACAAAGCTTGTTCTTAAGTCTTGGATTGAAGAAATAGGAGGAGATAAGCATTCATATCTGCAGTGGTAGATAATTTCGCCTAACTAACAGTATGTGCTTGAGTGGGTGAATGGGGAATAATAAATGATTCTCAAAATGAGCCTTCAGCAAGCTTATAGTCTCCAAGGGGGAGACAATCTCCTATAGGGAGGAAACTCACTAACATATAACTGCTGGTCAGATACCGATATTTCGAAACCTGATTGTTTCTCCTCAGTGACCGCGGAAAGTGTTAAGTTGACTACTCTGCCTTTTCGGTTTTAAGAAGAATGCTATCCAAGAGAAAGGCTGGTGTGCAAGACTGTAGTATGTTTGTTGAGTTTTAAAAAAAACAACCAAAGGTGCCACCAAAGAAGCAAAAGAAAATCATGAAAGAGCAAAACAAGCTACATTTTCTTGTGAAAAGTAGAAAGTATAAAAAGATAACCTCTTAAGACACACGTGGTGAGGGCCAATTCTTGAATGAATTCGCAAGGGACTAAATTACAATAGACTAATCAATTCCAAGGATAAGTACCGAGCACCATTCTAGCAAAAACAAAACTTGCATTTATGTCTTAGATTGAAGAATTAGGGTGAGATAAGCATTCATATCGGCAGTGGTAGATAATTCCGCCTAACTAACAGTATGTGCTTGAGTGGGTGAATGGGGAATAATAAGTGCTTCTCAAAATGAGCCTTCAGCAAGCTTATACTCTCCAAGGGGGAGACAATCTCCAATAGGGAGGAAACTCACTAACATATAACTGCTGGTCAGATACCGATATTTCGAAACCCGATGCTCTAGCGACCGCAGAAAGGGTAATTGACTCCTCGCCTTTTCGGGTTTTAAGAAGAATGCCCCCAAAAAACCCCTTTTT
>CM031626.1:37510800-37562114 GCA_018398815.1 Conus ventricosus | reverse complement strand
AAAATGGACCCGGCAGTGAAAGATTTTTTTCCATGTTAAAACCCGAAAAATTTCCTGCCAAGTATTCCGTTCTAAGCCTATGAAGTTTACTCATGAGTGCCAGTTCGTACTCCATGTACAATCTCACCAAGTTGTGCGTTTGAAACTAACGAATGCCTAGGAAAAAAATTCAAATTTGAACATTCGGACTATTCAATGCATTAAAAGGCACAGGATGCAACAAAAATCCCATGTTAAACGTTCGCATCCCTGTCCATATATTTGCTGACACAGTCATTTTTCAAAGTGCATGGTTTCTGGACCTGTAGAGGGTGCCGGAGCACGTAGACAGGGCGTCTGTGTCTTTTCTTTGCTGGCCGTGAACCATTCTGAGAGGGGCAAGTAACTCAACTCCATTTAATCTGTCTTCTTCTGCTGTGAGAAAACTTAGCCCCCGGAGAAAACAGTCGGATTAGCTATGAATGTTTTTGTTTTTAAACTGCCAGTTTTTTTCCGACTCAGAAAAGAACTCAACTTGCCCTCTCTCTCTCTCTCCCCTCTCTCTCTCCTTCCGTCTCCTTCCTCTCTCCTCTCTCTCCTTCCCCTCCCCCCTCTCTCTCTCTCTCCCCCCGTTTTCTCTCTGCCTTTTCCCTTCTTCTTCTCCCCTTTTCTTCCCCCTCTTCTCCTCCCTCACCCTCTCTCTCTCCTCTCTCTCCCCTCTCTCTCTCTCTCTCTCTTCTCTGGTGTGTCTCTCTCTCTGCCCTCTATCTCTTGTGTGTCTCTCTGTCTCTCTGCCCTTGCCCCCCCCCACCCCCCCCACCCGAGAACCCAGGTTGACATCAGCAGTAATTTCTTGAAAGAGTCGTTTATTTGTGTGTTGCTTTTATTGCATGAGAAGCTGCAACACCACACCAACACACACACACACCCCACACACACACACACCCCCACACACACACACACACACAACACACACACACACCCCACACACCCACCACACCGCACGCACGCACGCACGCACGCACGCACGCACCACGCCCACGCCGCACGCACGCACGCACGCACGCACACGTTGGATCTATACATACTGTAAAAGTTCAAAATCTCTCTTCTTTTGTTTCTCAAACTCGTATGATTTTGGAAGAAAGGTAAGAAAGCTTTGACATGTAACACGCTATTCGACACTTCTGAAGCATTTAAACTTGCACACATTTGCTTTGTTCCACCAAGATAAACGGGACCAAATGGCCTTCACCACCACCATCCCCCACACCCCCCCACCCACCTTCCTCCCCACTTCACTCATTCTTAGAATTACGTCAGGAGGAAACAAATATAGTTGAATTGAATGTTTGTGATTCTGTTTGGGGAAGGTCAAAAATGGTTTATGTGCAGGTACATCAAAACCCTGGATGGATGGGTCACCCATTCGAGCTAAACTGATGAGCTGTGTAAACTGTAAACCTACGCTGGTCAATCATCTTTCTGACGGTCGTCACAATGAGTTCCGAAACTTCCCCTTATTGTCACTGGCCCGTGCAACAAACCCCCTCCAACACCCTTACAGCAATGTTGTTCATATTCCCTATCAAATGTGCTTTTGCGAACAAGGCAAAAAAACCCGGGATATGTCAGGGGGCCGTTCTACTAACTGGTTACAATACCGGTGCCAATCTATTTAAATTTCGCTTCTTTTTCCTACGCAGACAACTTAAAACCACATCAGTGCCAGGATTTGAGATGAACTTTCATTGTCAGTGTGGCCGACCTGTTTAAAGCACTTCCTAACTGTGATTGGAATCTAGGTGCCCAAGCATGAAAACGAGGCCCATTGTCCCTACACCTCCAAAAAACTGCGGACCAGGGAAGGGTAAAGTTGAAAACAAACTGTTGACTCAGCAGTGTGTGAATTGAAGGGAGGAAACTGCCGTGGCGGACGTCCTTTCTACGGATTTTTGTAAACGCCTTGGTGCCCCCCCCCCCCCCCCCCCCCACACCACACACACAATGCAAAAACGCAATGCACGCATCCACCCCACGCACGCACGCAGCACGCCGCACGCACGCACGCACGCACGCACACACAAAACACCACACCCCACACACACACACACGCACATACACACACACACACACACACACACACCAAAACACACAACACACACACAACACACAAACACACACACCACCCCCCACACACACCACACAAAACACACACACACACACACACACACACCACACACACCCCACACACCACACACACAACCACACACACACACACACACACACACACACACACACACACACACACACACACCACACACACAAAACACACATGAGCACGCCTGCATGCTCTCCCCCAATACACAAACCCACTCTTCTATACTTTGTTGTACAACTCCGAGCAAGTAATCTTTTTAAAAGGGCTTCCTCAGAAAATCCAGTAAACCGTAATACAACAAAAGATTACATCCAAGACACAGTAAACAACGTCTCTCCTTTTTATTTCGGTTAAAAATAAATGCTTTCAGAACAAAATATTCAAGAATATTCGATGTGCTTGCGGCGCCCTTGATTATTGTACAACAACACACGTTCTATACTTTGATTCCGTTTTGTTCAAATTTGAAAAGGATGCTTCAAAGCGCAATTCCAATCCCAAATGTCTCTCTTAAATTTTGTACGAATTCTTATGTTAAGCCCATTGGCTCAATCCTGTAATTGCTTTTCATGATCTTATTTTGTACAGTTGTTGTTTGTTTAAATGTTTGTTTGTTGTTTATTGTTTGTTTGTTTTTGTTTGATTGATTGTTTGTTTGTTTTTTTGTTTGTTTTTTTTGTTTTTTGTTTTTTGTTACAGTTTAATTCTTACTTAGAGCTTATCCTCATCACACATACACGGACACACGCACAACGCACACAGACGCACACGCACGCACGCGGCGCCCCACTCACGTACGCACGCTGCATCACATACTCAAACAAAACAACCACCCCCCCACACACACACCACACACACACACCTTGTCTAAATCACATTAGGAAAACGTTAATTGAGAAGAAAACAACACGCCTGCATGCAGGCATTCTGCTATCCAGCATGAGTTCTTTATCTCTCACACAGTGTTTCGTTCTTTTGACCAAAGTTTTCACTTCTTTGTAATCGATGCTGGGGGAAGATGTCCATTACAGTGGATGTGCACGGGAAATTGAATCTCCGGTGGATGCAAAAAGATTCCACAAAAGTGAGACTTCTCTAGTCAGTTTGGAGACGGATTAAAGAACATACGCCTTAAAGGAGGTCACACGTATAAGCACATATAAATATAAACCACCGGTTTGGTCTGGCAGGAGCTACTTTTGGCTATTCAAAGGCACGTAATCAGCATGAAGAGTACATTCTATCATCTTGAAATTCCGAGGGCGTGTTAGCCGAAAAGCACATTGGACGCAGGACAGCCTAAGAATAGACACAAGGGACAGCGAAAAAGAGTCTATATACTACCTTTTGATTACTTTGCCACTTAGATGAACTTTTCACTAAAAGACAATTTCTTGCTTGTTCTTCTTGTTCTTTCCTTTCTACTTCTTTTTCTTCTTCTTCTTCATTCTTCTTCTCTCTTCTTTCTTCTTTTCTTCTTCTTCTTCTTCTTCTTCTTCTTCTTCTTCTTCTTCATCTTCTCTTCTTCTTCTACTTCTTTTCTTCTTCTGTCTGTTTGTCTATTTGTCTGTTTGTCGATTTGTCTGGTGTCTTGTTCTGTCTTGTGTCTGCCCTGTCTGTCTGCCCTTCTCTCTCTCTCCCCTCTCTCTCTCTCTCTCTTCTCTCTTCTCTTTTCTCTCTCTCTCTCTCTCTTCTCTCTCTCTCTCTCTCTCTCTCTCTCCTCTCTCTCTCTTCAACATTTCCCCCCTTTACCTCGAAGATCATTTCCATGGGATTTCAGAGTGACCCCTTAAAACCACCCAATCATACCCACTGTAAAACCCTTCCCAACACTTTCTACCCATACCCCCGACCAGCCCCATGGTGTCAGCAACCTCTCCCAATGCACGTTGTCCATAGTAACCCCCTCCCTGCAGATAATGTTCACAACATTCCTTCTCATTCTTTCTGTCATCAAAACCCCGCACGTAACCGTCCACTCTCCTAACCAAACCGATCGCCGGAAAAGACCAATTTTTACACTCCAAACCCTGTGCACTCTTTGCTGAACAATTATTGAAAATGGCATCACATCTTTTGTCTCAGCAGCACTCTTTCTCTTCTTATCCTAATCTGTAAAGTACATTATTTCAATGTCATCATGTTTTCTCATAACTTTTGCTGTATTTATGATTTAAAAATGTGTCATGAACTGTATAAATTTTTCGTTGAATGTTTCCTTTTTATTTCCTTGATGATTGTGATGAGACGAATTTGGGCATAAATTCTTGTCCCTAAGTATAATTGGTAAGCGTGCTTTAGAAGTGGCCACGCGCGAGTGTGTATATTTGTTATGGGATGGGGGTTGGTGAGGGATTAGGGTTTTGTGATCGATGTTAAATCAGCATGAATTGAATGGAGCACCCACAGACTGCCGACCAAGATGACTGTCTTTGGGTTTGTCCCAAATAATTCGTACGGTTGCTCCTGCTGAACCCCCAGTTGTTCAGTTGTTGTTTGTTTTTGTTTTTGGTTTTGTTGTTTTTGTTTTGTTTTGACTGCTTTCGGGATTTTTCTGTTGGTGTTGGTGTGGTGTGTGTGTGTGTGTGTGTGGTGTGTGTGTGTGTTGTGTGTGGTGTGTGTGTTGTGTGTGTGGTGTGTGTGTGTTGTGTGTGTGTGTGTGTGTGTCTTTTCTGTTGCTTACTGAACTGTAGACAGCTATTAGCCTTCATTGATCTTTAAACTTAAATAACTTCGCATATAATATACGTTCTATTTTCTATTGTATTTTGATTACGTGTCGTTAATTTTTTGCCTCTTGTTGACTTGTTACTAAATTGTTGGTATTACAATATCCTTGTTGGTATTGGTATTACTTTTTTCTTGCAATTTTATATTCCTGCTTTGCTATTGTGTCAAGATTTTCGAACGAAAGAACTGGCCATCGCAGATGGCCTTAAGGTTGGATTTCTGAACAATAACAGTTTGATTTAACAAGTTATGCGACGTTCTCGTGTTTTATATAATCATGGTAAATTGTTTCCATTTATTTGGTTTTGCGGAAACAAATTAACACACCATATTTCTGATGCAGAATTTTAATTTTGCCGGTTATAACTTTGTTCGAAATGACCCCTTTCCCGACCAAAAAAAAGGTTTACTTGTTTTATGTTTACGAATCTATTAAATTTAATCGAGCCGCTTCGCTCGAAAAATATCCTATAGACTCCTATGGATAGAGTTAGTTTAAACCCTTTCCCAAAACCCACTCTCTTAGGGTTTATTTACAGAAACCCAGCAGCCTTGGGTTACAAGTGATATAGAAAAATCCTGGATTTAAGAGTACTCACTTCAGCTAGTAATCGTATAGAATTTATGAAACAAAGAAATTTTTTAACTAATTTAAAACGCTCAGGAAAAAAAATTTTAAAAGATTTTTATTTACTCAAAACAGAAACATCAGTTTGAAGGCATCAAACAGCTTAGCAATAAACATTCTAACGCTCGTACTACACAACACGAAAAATGTATCACGAAATGTTGAATACCCTTCTGCAATATTGCCAATTCACATAAAAACAAAGATCATCACAAAACGATTTAGATTCCCTTTTGAATTTTTGTCAGTCCCAAAATATCACACCCTTTCTAGAATTCCGTTGGAAAGTGAACACGAATTATAAATCTCTTATACACTTAAAGCAAAGTAGTACTACTGGCTTGATGGCATTGACGGAACGATTCTCAACTGTCAGCCCTTAATTGCTGAAACACTTACGTATTATACAATCTCTGCATTTCTAAAATCATTTCCCCAAGGCTTTAAAATTGCTAGGAGTAATGCCGATCTAAAAAAAAGGTGAATCACACCGATCCGTCTAACTTCAGCCCATTCATTCTGTCTGTTTCTGTCAAACCATTGGAAAACCATCTAAATAAAATATTCCGATCACTTCATGTTTTCAATTTATTCACCAAAACCAATCCGTTTTGGGGTAATCACTCGTGCCAACACACTGACAAATTAGTTTATAATGGCTTACTAATAAAATAACGACAAATTACAGGTGTTCTCAATGTAGATTTTATTAAAGCCTTTTACGTTAATGACCCAATCTTCTCTTAAAAGCTTAAGGTATACAACTTATCAGAATCGTTACGAAAAATACTCCCTAACTTCATTTTCTTTCCGGTAAAGCCAATTTGGTCCATAAATGAATCTGATCTCCTACAATTATCCATTATGTCAAAGGTGTGCCTCAAGGTCAGACTCGGGACCTATCTATTTTCCATATATATAAACGATTTACCTCTATTCATTGATAGTCTCTTGAAATTTCGTTGATGACATCACAAACACTGTAGTCATTAAAGAATTGAAAATTTGTATGCAGTTACAAGAAATTTTAAACCCAAAATAATCATATGTCTGAAACCAATCACATGGGGTCTCCTCCTCAGAAACGAAGTAATTTTAAAAACCACCAGACAAAAGCGTCAAATATTTCTTATGATTCCCAATCTTTTAGTATAAAAATGAAAATAGTTGAAAAGTATATCATAAAGTCTTGGTGTCCCTTGTAGACATCAATAAAAGTATGGTCTTCTAAGTCACAAAGCTGCAAAAAGTTTTTGTCTACAAAAATTCACCCCTTTCAAAACTAAAATGTTTCTAGACCAACTTGTCGTAAGCATTTTTTCACTTCGTACATTGAAATCTCATTTGAATTAACTCCTTCTACATTGTGGGATTCGTCCAGTAAAACGTATTAAACCATCTTCGTCTTCATAACGGCTGTGAAACTCGTATCTTCTCAATCTACAACTGTAACTCCCCTGATTATAAACGTTTAGAAAATTTTGCCTCTAAAAAAGGGAACTCACTATAACAAAGCAATTTTCATGTTTAAGATAATGTCCAATCAAGCACCACCCAACTTTGAAAAATAAATTAAAACGAACCCGATTTGCAATCTCAGAAAGATTCAGATACCCTACCGAGGATTGATCTCTTAAATCTACCTCATTTTCTCTGGTGGTTGTTTGTGGAATGACCTAGTGTCTTCATTTAAAAGATTTCTAGTCTAAAAAAGTTTCAGAAAACAATACTTCTCATATCTGATGTTACGCTTCCTAAACAGTGTGACTAATGAGACATCATAAAAACCTTCTTTTTACGTTTTTCAAAATTATTGTATGGATTTAAGTACAAATGATGTTTAAATGTATTTGAATGTTCATTTTTATTCCTTCGTTTTCCCCTTCTCTATACCTTGTCACGACATACTGTTCACCTGTTCCCCCTTTCATTGACGTCCTTTCCAATTCTCTTCTTCTTCTTCTTCTTCTTCTTCTTCTTCTTCTTCTTCTTCTTTCTATTAAAAAAAAAAAAGTATTTGCGAAGTTGTTTTCTATTTGTGTGTGGTGTGTGGTGTGTTGGTGTGGGTGTGTGTGGTTTTTGGGGGTGTGGTTTTGTGTGTGTGGTGTGTGTGTGTGTGGTTGCATACGTGGTGCGTGGTGCGTGCGGGGCGGGGCGTGCGTGGCCGCGCGCGCGCGCGCGCGCGTGTTGGTGTGTGTGTGTGTTGTGTTGTGTGTGTGTGTGGTTGTGGTGTGTGTTGTGTGTGTGTGAAAAGTTTTACTGTTTATATTTTTGGATTGCCTTTGTTTTTTCAGCTAATATTCTTTTCACTAATTTTAAAGGTTCGTTGATTTTTAAGTCACATATTGTTATTATTTTTTTTCTGCTCCATCGAGGGGAAGATGTAAAAAAGCCTGTATTTTGCTTATTCTTTATCCCTCATTTAAAAAGATTCGTTCGTTCGTCGTTCGTTCGTTCTCTCTCTTCATGATCATCATCATTTTTAAACTACTTGCCAAAGATGTGGGGCTCAATAATGCTGCAAAAAAAGCAGAGTTCTGGCCCAATTTCGTGTTTTTTTGTTTTTTTTTTGTGTGTGTTTTTTTTTAGAAAGAGGCAGGAGAGGGATCCTTTTTTGTCTTATCCTGCTCCATTTGTGTGCGCGGTGTGCCGTACAACCAATGTGAGGTGAATGCAGAAAACGTTCCTTGCTTGTTGCAACGGAATTCTGGGCAGTCCACTGAGCGTTCCCTCGGTGACATTGTCCATTCCTCCTCGCCGTCCTCGAGCTTCACATCGGCAGCGTCAAGTTTGCCATCGTCTGGAACTGACTCTAGTAACCCAACTTTGATTTTGTCAAACCGTTCCCAAATTAATTCACAAAAACTGCGTGAGGAAAAGAGTGTGTTATAAGGCCTTACTGATACCTTGACTATCTTCTTTGAAATCGGTGGAAAGGGGGGGAAATCGTATCCAGCAGCATAAAGCTACTTTTGCGATAAGATAAAGTCATACGTAAACTAGTAAATGGGAAAGTGTCTTCGGGTTTTTCGATTGGAAGAAGTTGACGCCAAGGGGACCCTACATCTGCATATCTATTTGTTTTGTGTGATGAAATACTACAGCCAAGATAAGGTAAGACCATGATATCAAAGGCATAAAGGTAGAAAATACAGAATTCGGAATAAACATTTTGCAGACGACACTACCTTTACGTTAGAAGGAGGTGAGAAATCATAATGATAAAGTTATTTAGAATAAGACTAATGATTGAATGAGTTGAATAGATGGTAAATTCCACGAAAACATGAATTATTTACCCTACTATAAAATGGAATGGAACTCTCCAAAATTCAAATTTCTAGGACTGTGGCTTACGAATAGTCTATCAGATATGACGAAAGTTAATATAAGAAATATACATTCTCAGAATTCCAAAACCTATCCAGAATATTGTCAAAAAAGAATAATAGCACCATTAGGTAGAGTACCTGTGCCCAAATTATTATTGCTATAAAAATGGTATACTTATGGATCCTTTTTACCAAATCTTCTTGATTCCCAAATCGCCTCATTACCAGAATAGGGTTTCCAAATTTTGTTAGGACATCAAAAATAATAAAGTTAGAAATAAAAACTCACATACATGATATAAAAAAAAGATCAAGCATATGAATTACTCGCAGTTTTTCCTGAATAGGGTGAGATAGTCATAAAAGGAAAAACCGTTTGGGCGGGGCGTAACGTTAGTAATGGCTATTCGGAAACATCGGCCATCGTCCGGACCTAAAATGAACATACTTACAAAATTTCAGAAAGATGCAAGAACCTCTGAGATTTTCCATAAGAAGAAAACCATTATGGGCCGTTATAACGGCTATAACGGTAACTTAACTTCGGGCATCATCCGGGACCATAATGAACATTACCTAATAAATTTCTGAAATATTGGCCGTACCCCAGTTTATCCTGAATACGCGTGAGATAGTCCATAAAGAAGAAAAACGTTACAGGCCGTACAGCCTTTAGTAACGGCTATAACGGTAAACTAAACATCGGGCACTCGTAACCCATATTGGGATACCTGCTAATTTTCACAAGATCGGCAAGTACTTTCTGAGATATTCCATAAAGAAAAAAAGCGTTACAGGCCGTTACAGCTTTAGGAAGGCTATAACGGTAAACAAAATCGGGATCATCCTAACCCATAATGAAGATCCCTGAAATTTTCACAAAGATCGGCCAAGTACTTTCTAGATATTCCATAAAGAAAGAAAAGCGTTACAGGCCGTTACAGCCGTTGGGTAAGGCTATAACGGTAAACTAAAACATCGGCATCTTTCCGTGCCATAGTGAACATCCTGTTAATGTTCACACATCAGCAAGTACTTTATGAGATATTCAAATATAAAAAAAAAAGGTTTACGGGCTGTTACGCCGCTAGTAAGGTTATAAACGGTAAACTAAACATCAGGCATCATCATTGATTCCAAATAAACAACCTGTAATTTTCACAAAGATCGGCCAATACTTTCTGAGATGTTCCATGAAGAAAAACAACCGTTGAGGCCGCTACAGCCGTTAGTAAGGGCTAAACGGTAAACTAAAACCATCGGCTTTCTTCGTGACCCATAATGAACATACCTGCTAATTTTCACAAAGATCAGCCCACGTATTTTCTGAGATATTCCGTAAAGAAGAAAAGCGTTACGGGCCGTTACTGCCGTTAGAACGGCTGTAACGGTAAACAACACATCGGGCATCATCCTGACCCATAACGAACATACCTAAAAATGTTCAAAAATCGGCCAAGTGCTTTCTGAGATATTCCATAAAGAAAAAAACGTTACAGGTCGTTACAGACAGTACTAACGGCTGTAACGGTAAAAGAAAACATCAGCATTATTCGCGACCCATAGTAAAGATCCCTAAAAATTTTTCAGAAAAAACGGCCAAGTATTTTTTGAGATATTCATACAGAAGAAAAACCGTTACAGGCTGTTACAGCTGTTAGTAACGGCTATAACGGTTAAACTAAAACACCCATCCGAGACCCATAATGAACATCCCTCAAATTTTCACAAAGATCGGCCAAGTACTTTCTGAGATATTCCATAAAAATAAAAAGCGTTCCAGGCCGTTACAGCCGTTAGTAACGGCTATAAGGGAAAAACTAAAACATCGGGCATTCTTCGTGACCCATAATGAACATACCTGCTAATTTCACAAAGATCAGCCACGTACTTTCTGAGATATTCCATAAAGAAGAAAAAGCTTTACAGGCTGTTACAGTTTTAGAAACGGCTATAACATCGGGCATATCCGGACCCATAATGAACATACCTGCTAATTTTCACAAAGCTCGGCCAAGTACTTTCTGAGATATTCCATAAGAAAAAAAAGCGTTTCAGGCCGTTACAGCCGTTAGTAACAGCTGTAACGGTAAACTAAAATGTCGGGGCATCATCCATGACCCATAATGAACATACCTAGAAATTTTAGAAAGATGGGCCAAGTACTTTTTAATATATTCTGAATAGAAAAAAAACCTTTTTACAGGCTGTTACAGCCGTTAGTACGGCTATAACGGGGTAACTAAAACATCGGGCATCATCCTTGAGCCATAATGAACATCCCTGCTAATTTTCACAAAGATCGGCCGAGTACTTTCTGAGATATTCCATTAAAGAATAAAAGCGTACGGGCCGTAACGGCTGTAACGGAAAAACTAAAACGTCGGGCATCATCCTTGACCCATAAATGAACAGCACGTTCTGGCAAGTCCTGCGACGGCACTGGAACCATGTGGATCGGCATATGCCTTTCCAATTTGGACCATTCCAGCGACTTTGAGAGAGAGAGAGAGAGAGAGAGAGAGAGAGAGAGAAGAGAGAGAGAGAGAGAGAGAGGAGAGAGAAGAGAGGGGGGGGGGGGGTCTGCTGCGTGGGTAACAGTTTGCCCCCATACTTACTTACCCAGGCTTTGCGCTCGGAGAGGTCACTCCAGCTTCGCTTTGAAAGCGTCAACAAAACACGGGAATTTAGCAGTCTACCGTTATAAGTCTGCATACTCTATTGGCGTAGAGTCAGACGCCTGGGGCTGCTTCCGACGGTGGGATAGGTCATTCATCTCACAGGGCAGCTACCGCCCCCCTTAAGTGGGCAGGGCCCCAGCCCAGTAAGGTGCTGCCCCTCCCACGGTCCGTTAGCCTCACTGGATGCGTGGGGTTTAGGGTGAAAACCGACAAGCGGGGTCGATAACTGTTGCACCAGGCAACAGAAAAATGAAACTTCCGCCCTGAAATTGGGTACGTGGAACGTAAGGACAACGCCACCAGGCTTTTCTGATGACCTGCGGAAATAAACGAAAATTCGCAACAGCCCTCATCGACAGAGAACTGAGCAGACTGCAGATGGACATTGGGCGCCCTTCAAGAAAACTAGGCTCCCAGAAACAGATCTGTGAGGGAGAGAGACTTCACTCTGTTTTGGCAGGGCAAACCACCAGACGAGGTCCCAAAAAAACACGGCGTGGATTCGCAGTTAGAAACAGATTATTGGAGTCCGTAACCCCCCAAGCAGAAGGAACAGAAACAATCCCGTTCTCCGACTCCAAACATCATCGGACCAGTCAGTCTAATTAGTGCCTACGCCCCAAAATTTGGCATCCACAGCAGAAGCAAAAGACATGTTTTATGACGACCTCATGCTGCCATAAGGAGAATCCCCGACAGAGAATTACTTTCATCACAGGCGATTTCAGCCCCAGAGTAGGTTCGATCACAACTCCTGGCCCACCTGCTTGGGTCAGTTCGGCACTGGGAAAATGACGAGAATGGCCAGCGCCTGCCAGAGCTTTTGCTGTCATCAAGGGCTGTGCGTCATAACATTTTCTTCAACACGAAGCCTCACATCGAGTTCTCCTGGAGACAACCCCGATCCAAACATTTGGCACCAGCTCGATCTGATCCTCACCAGACGTGTCAACCTATCCAGCATCAAGATCACTCGCAGCTACCAGAGCGCAGATTGTGACACTGATCACTCTTTGGTGGCAGCAAAGTGAAGCTCCGCGCGAAGAGACTGCACAGTACGAGAAAGAGGGCCGGCCTCGCATCGATACCAGCAAAAACCGCGATCAAAGAAAAGTGAGGATTCGCACGCGTGTTGGAGGATTCCCTCCCGGGCCCACCCACTCAAATGCCCAAGACCGATGGGAACACTTCAGAGATGCTGTCGACAACGCCGCCATGTCCACCTTTGGCAAAAAGACCAGCAAGTCAGCTGATTGGTTCGAAGCCCATTTAGAAAAATGACACCATCATCGAGGCCAAGAGAAACACCCCGACAGCATACAAAACCATCCCAGTGAGCAGAACCTCCAGGTTCTCCGTGCTGCTCGCAGCAAAGTCCCAGCAGTGTGCCAGGCAACGCGCCAACGATTATTGGCTTCAGCTCTGCTCCCAGATTCAGACGCAGCTGACACAGGAAACATTAAGGCAATGTATGGGGGCATAAAGCGGGCATTGGGGCCCAACGCAAAAGAAAACTGCCCCTTTGAAATCGCTACAGGGAGGTGATTCAGCCCAGAGAACAACAGATGGAGCACTGGGTAGAACACTACACGAGCTATATGCAAGAGAAAATGTAGTCACAGAAGATCCCGAATGCAAAAGCGCCTCCCAGAGCTGGAAGAACTTGACAGAGAACCAACCATAGACGAACTAAACCCGAAGCCGTGGACTCTCTTGCCTCAGGCAGGGCACCCAGGGAAGACGTATTCCCCCCGAAGTACTGAAGCATTGTAAAGAGACACTCATCACCGAGTTGCATAAAATTTCCTCTGCCTCTGTTGGAGTGAAGCGAAGAAACCGCAAGACATGAGTGATGCTAACGTCATCACACTGTACAAAAACAAAGGTGACAGAAGCGATTGCAATAATTATCGCGGCATACCCTCCTTAGCATCGTTGGGAAAGTCTTTGCAGGGTTAGCACTGAAGAGGCTCCAAAGTACTTGCAGAGCAATTTTAAATCCTGAATCACATTGCGGTTTCCGTCCCAAACAGATCCACTATAGATATGGTCTTCTCCCTTAAAACACTTCAGGGGAATTGTGGGGAGCAAAGGCACCCACTCCTCATTGCCTTTAAAGATCTCACAAAGGCTTTCGATCTGGTCACAGGGATGGCCTCTTCAAGATCCTCCCAAAGATTGGATGTCCACCCAAACGTCTCAGTATCATCAGATCCTTCCATGAAGACATAAAGGCACCGTCGTCTTTGACGGCTAACATCAGCTGCTTCAACATACGAAGCGGAGTGAAACACGGTTGCACCCTGGACCCCACCCTGTTTGGAATCTTCTTTGCTGTGATGCTGAAACAGGCATTTGGTCCTGCACTGAAGGTATTTACCTCCGAACCAGGACAGACAAAAAAACTCTTCAACCCTCCAGACTAAGACCCACGACTTAATCCAAGCTGAGGCGCCTACGTGCTTCCTCTTTGCAGACGACGCAGCAGTAACCGCCCACTCAGCCGGGGACCTACAGCAGCTCATGCTCACTTCAGCGATGCTGCCAAGACTTCGGCTTTACCATTAGTTTGAAAAAAAACTCAGGTCATGGGCAGGATGCTGACTCTCCCCCATCATCACAACAATGACCATGAACTGGAAGTCGTCCATGACTTTTTTTTATCTGGCTCAACAACTCAGACACCCTCTCACTTGACGCAGAGCTCAACAGGCGCATGGGCAAGGCAGCCCACCACCATGACCAACGACAAAGAGAGCATGGAACAACAGAAAGCTTCCCAAGCACACAAACATCCAGATCTACAGAGCCTGTGTTGTGTGCACCCTCCGTATGGCGCGAGTCTTGGAATGTGCATGCCCGACAAGAGCGAAGCTCAATGCTTTTCATATGGTAACCTAGGGCACATTTTGAACATCACCTGGCGGGACAAGGCCCCAAACAACACTGTCCGGGAAAGAGCCGGATGTACCAGCATGTACACACTGCTGAAACAGAGACTATGCGCTGGCTCGGCCATGTCGTGCACATGGATGATGGAAGGATCCCTAAAGACCTCCTCTAGGGAAAACCCTTGTGCAGGGAAAAACGTCCCACAGGCAGACCACAGCTGCGATTCAAAGATGTGTGCAAGAGGGACCTAAAGGCCTTGAACATCGACCAGAACAACTGGGAAACAACAGCCCTTGAACGGTCAGCCTGGAGACAGCCCTGTGCAAAAGGTCCCCTCCAATTTCGAAGAACACTCGTTCAGCAGCACGAAAAAAAGAGGATGAGAAGAAAGGCTACAGCCCTGGCAGAAAAACCAGCGTCAGACTTAAACTGTGCCCTCGCCACAGGACTGTCCATTCCCTCGTCGGACTGGCCAGCTACACCTGTCGCTGAACCAGAACAGACACCTAGAGCGCTACTCCATAGTCTTCCATACTGAAGGATGCCTACTATTTTAATGAACATACCTACACATTTTCCGAAAGATCGACCCAGTATTTTGTCTGGAGCGAGTGGAATACATTTTGACTACAGACAGACAGACAGACAGACAGACAGACACACACACACACACACACACCACCCCACCCCACACACACACACACACACACCCCACACACACACACACACACACACACACACACACACACACACACACAACATTTCTTCGTTCCGGACCTAAAAATGTGTTCACTCCTCAAAAGTCGCCCAAAAGGAAGGTGTATATGCACAACCATAAGTGGAAAATAATATTAAATCATTTGCCCCGAAATAAGAAACTTGACCCCATATGGACCTGACAAATCTGTTACAGCAATTTTTATAAACACATTTGGAAAGGAGTCTTTCAATCATATGAAATGTTCTGCAAAGGGGTTTAGAATTAAACGAAAGTACAGATTTAGCCACTAAACCCTTTTTTTTGTGGTAGGAAAAAAACACTATTCTTTTACAAGAAATGGATGCAAAACAATATACATTTTAGTGAAATATTTACTCCATGAGGGTAATTGTGTAAGCACTTATGAACTGTCGAAGAAAATGGGCTTTCAATGTCAATTTTCTAAATCATATTAGTTGCGGCGTTCGATCAAAGCTTACGCAAAGAAAGGAAGATTAAAAATTAGATAGTAACATTGGTATGATAAAACTTCAGCAATTCTAATAAAGGAACGCGTGCATATTACAATATTATGAGGAAGTCAATGAAGGTTTAACATTAGTTCCTCTATCACTAGATCAGATAATTTTAATGGAAATATTTCATATAATATAAATGTAAAAATTAAAAAAACAAAACCTAATCTAAACATGTTTTTTGAAGAACTATTCCTTAGTGGAGATGAAACATGCAACCTTCCAAACGAAATGGCCACCAGTATTAGACTACTGGGGGACTAATTGTCATCTATATATGGTATATGTGTGTGTACATGCATGTGTATTTTGCGTGTGTATTATGTCAATGATGCTCACTGTATCCCCCTCTTTAATTTCAAATTTAATGTTGTCCGCTGCCTTGGTGCACAGGATTTAATCCGTAATTGGAATGCATTCAGTAAAATGTGCCGTTAAAAAATTAAGTAAAAAAAATTCTAGATTGAAGAAAAAAAGCATGTACGTCCTGCTTGCTTTAAATATGTGCCACCGTGTAAAAATGTATGGATTTATGTATGTGGGTTATCATAGTTGCATTGCATGTATCCAAAATTTAAAAAAGAAAATGAAGAAGACAGACAGAAGGTTGAAAAATTACAATACTTTACATTTAACAGAAAAAAAAGACAGGCAGGCCACAGAATCTAATTGCAGACCTGTCCCCTTACCTGCCCAATTCCCGAACCCCATCTCGCCCCCTTCCCCTCCACCCCTGCTCCTGCTGAGGGTGTGGAGCAGCCCAAGCTGAAGGAAGGAAGCTGTGTAGCAATGTGCTGCACTAGGACATCGTCCAGCGTTCCACTGGCGGGAAAGGGGGGCGGGCAAAAACCCCCTGCAATAGTAATGTTAATGATGATAGTATGACAATGAAAAATAATGATGACAATGATAATAATGCTGACGATAGAATAATAATAATAATAATAATAAAAATAATAATAATAATAATAATAATAATAATAAATAATAATAATAAATAATAAAAATAAAAATAATAAAATAATAATAAAAAACGATAAAAAAGATAATAAATGACAACGATAATGATAACAATGATCATAGCAATGATGATAAAAATAATAAATAAAATTTAAAATAAATAATAAAATAATAATAATAATAATAAATAAATAATAATAAAAATAATGATAAAAACAATAATAGAATAATGACAATAATAATGATAGCAATATTTATAATATAATAATGAAATCATGATTTAATAAATGTGACCAGCCACCATGAAACCAGTCTTAACTCGTGCGGCCTACTTCACGGCTACAGCTAAAAATAGCTGGTGAGGGTCTACCTGGGGCATTTGACTTTTTTGCAGAAATGTGTTCCTTACACCCTAAACTTTCACGTGGCACTAACCTTTTGCTCCGAAACAACCAATACATTAGTTAAAAATTGAGATTTAAAAGCCTAACCTCGAATCAAAATGAACTTCTTTTAACGCAAAATGACCCATTTTCACTCGCCTAAAATTAAGCAACCCTTACAGAACCCCATCGGGGTTAAATACCGTTCGAAAGCGTGTGAGAGAATGTTATAAACGGGTTCACGACCACCTATCTTAAATTTTGCACGAAAACCCCCCTTTTCACAAACAAATCACGTCCTTCTCAATGCACTTTTAGCCAAAATTAACGCCTGTTTTCTAAACAAAATTAACATGCAAAACCCCAAAAATCGACGTAATCGTTAATTTAAAATGGGGGCTTACATGCAAGATAAATTTGGTGATCGTGAACAAACATATTTACATTCTCTCCAGGGCATAAAAATTAAGGGTTTACAGAATTAATTAATTTTTTAATTGTTTTTTTAATCGGGTTTAAAAAATGAGCCCGAAGTAGCTGCAGAGCTTATTAATATACTGTACGAGTTGGATTGGGAGGGGGAGGCTGATAAAGATCAGTTAAAGAGCAGGTTTGAAGAATTAATTAATGATCTTTCTTGCGCATAAATATGCGAGAAAGCGGAAGCGCCATCAGTAAAATACCAGATTCTTGGCCCCAACCATTTATAAATTTTGTTTGCTATTTTAGTTGATAATATGGCTCCTGAAGATGTTAATCTGACTGTTTCTACTGACTCTGAAGGAGTAGCATCCGCTTTAATGAAGATCAGGTTTTTACGATTAGAAAAGACAAATGAAAAACCCAGCTGAATTTACAATATTTTTTATATTTATTTTAGATTTTAAAAATGGCTGCCAAACTCAGTGAATCTGATTTAAAGAATTGTAATGAACTATTTGACGAAAACAATGAAAGTGTTAAACATTGTTTTAGTGAATTTTTTTTTGAGAATGATGAAAACATAAATAAAAGATCATAGTGAACTATTTGACAAAGCTATCACAGTGATGAACATTGACTGTAGTGATTCAGAAAAGCTAAAATAATGGCGGGTGTTATGTAAGGTTAACGTGTCTTGAAGTGTTGCAACGCTTGGGCGTAGAAAAAAAAGCGCGTTTTACTTACTTTTATATACTTTTAAATTTTTTTTAATTTACATAAATATTGTGGCTTAAAAATGATGACCAAACGTGGAAACCCAAAGGTTTGGGAAAACTATATACGATGGAAGAAATATTTGACACAGTGAACAATTAAGCAATATGTTTAGCGAAGTAGACATGGACATCCTTAACCCCTACAAACGTTCAGGAAAGTGTAACAAAAGCTATTTCTAAAATCCCAGATTTCTCTTCAACTCGAGCCGCCAGTAAAAGTGTTGTTGGCTGTTCTGTTTGATTATATAATGCCTGATGAAGTAACATGCAAGTTAGGGTTTCAACCAAACAGAAAGAAGTAATTAGTTACCACGACTTTAATTCTGACTGGGCTGATTACATGCTTACCCCAATTTAACCATGCAAGTGAGGAGGTTAAGTTAAGGGGGTCGGGCTGGTCTGAAGGAACAGTCCTTAAAATCAGATTAAGACAAACAAAGTTCTATCCTATAGTCGCAATTCTTACCTTCCTTTTCCCCAAAAGAGTTAGAGTTAAAACGAGCAGTCTTAAACATACATAATTTGACAGCATGTGTTTTTGTGGTGTGTTTTAGCACATTTACATCCTTTTAAAAATCATGCAAACAGGGTCTCCAATTATGAAGCACACAAACAAAGCTGAACTTTGATATCAAACCTTTCCAGTAAGTATAGAAATATACTCAGTTTGAAGAGCAAAACAAACCAATCACCGTAAACGAAATACACATGGTCTGAAAGAGAAAAATCTAGTGCCTCTAAGGATTTCTCCCAAAAGCTCCTACTTTGGGAGAATCACTTGACAAACATGTAGACTTCATCCTGTTTGCAGAAGTACAAGAGTCATTATGTATTAATTAGAACAATAAGCAGACTTATGGCCTATACGCAACGGATAAATCTAAAAAAGAGCTTTGTAGAAGGTGTTTGGTCAGAACCCTACTATAGAAGCAGCTGCCAGTCATAAGAAACATTGTAAAAGTTTGTAGACTGTGAAACGAACTTCTCCCCACCTAAACCAGGGTCTAAATTTAGTTTAAAAATTTACACAAAATGCAAATGGCCCATACGGGGTTTATGCTGACTTTGAATCAATCTTGCCACAGTACTAGGGCCCACAACAACAAGAACAAAAAACAACCTTTTTAACCCACCATCAGATCTGTTCTTATGCCTTTGTTGTTGTTGGGTCAGATGGGGCACACACACACCCAGAGATTTATAGAGGTCCCAACGCAGCTACTAGATTTTTAACCAGATGAAACAACTTCGCAATCAGTTATCCAATGAACTGAACCTTTCAGACATTGTTAGACTCCTGAAGCCCAAGAACGTTATGACTCAGCTGCTCACTGTTGAATTTGCGGCTTAGAGCTAACACCTAACAGTAAAGACGTGACAGTAAGAGACCACGATCACTTTTACTGGCAAATTCAAGGGACTGCGCACAAGTGTAATCTTCAACTAAGGGTTTACCCAAAAAAAAAGGGAAACTGCCTATCTTCTTTCATAACTTAGAGGCTACGATTCTCATTTTATCATGCAAGCAGTGACTTCTGAATATAAGAGGGTTACTTGCATTGCACAGTCTTCAGAAAAGTACATGACTTTTACTCTTGACTGTTTAACCTTTTATGACTCTGCCCAACATCTGATGGGGAGTTTGGATAAAATTTGCGGGATCGCTACAAACTTTCCAATCACTAAACAATATTTTGACCCATCTTTTGTACGTAAAGGTGTTTATCCTTATGAATACATGAACTCGTGGACAGGTTTGATGAAGACTCACTTCCTCCAAAGGCGCTTTCTTTTCTAGTCTTAGAGGCAAAGACATAACTGACTCTGAATAGAAACGCTCAAAAGGCCTGGACAGAAATTTCACTGTCCCAACGATGGGCAACTATCACGATCAGTATCTAATGGCTGACGTGTGTTTATTAGCAGACGTCTTTCAGAACTACAGATCTACATGCATGAAACATTACAGCTTAGACTCATCACATTACATCCCCTGCCCCAGGGCCTTTCTTGGGATGCTTTCTTAAAGTTCTACACACATTTAGATTGACTAAAATTTTTGATCTACCCACACTTTAGATGATTGAAGACGGTCAAGGGGTGGCATTAGCATGGCCTCTATCCTTACTGCAAAGCCAACAACAAATATTTAGACGATTATGATCCCCCTAACTGTCCACTATCTAATGTACATAGACGCCAACAATCTGTATGGATGGGCCCTGAGTCAACCGCTTCAGCTGAGAAACTTTACAATGATAAAAAGGGCCTCAAAGATGTTAATATTGTGTTAGGAATGCGTCAAGCTTCCTCCTGTAATCCAATAGGACTAATCTTGGAAGTAGACTTAGAATATCCTAAAGAAATTAACACGATCTCCACAACAATTACCCCTAGCCCCGAAAGATTAAAGATGAGTTTCCCCTCGAACCGCCTAAACTTGTGCTAATCTTGGACATAAAACTAAATATTGTGCCATTACAGACTCCTAAGTTTTACTTAAAGCATGGGCGAAACTAAGAGCTGTTCACAGAATAATTACGTGTGATCAAGAGCCTTTTATGAGGCCATACATCCAGAGAATACTGATCTTAGAACCCAAGCCACTGACGCTTCAGAAAAAGACTTTTTCAAGTTTTAAAGAACAACAGCAGTTTTAAGCAAAACTATGGAAAATCCACACAAACGTAAGATGTGAAATTAGTTACAAAGAAAACCAAGCAATTAAGTTGGTCTCTAAACCTAACATCAAGACTTTAGAAGATTTAACGACAGCCTGGTTGGTATTATGATGAAGAAAAAGGATGTTAAGTTGGACAAGCCGGTGTTTATCGGCTTCAAACCCTATTAGAGTTGTCAAAGTTATTGATGTAGAATTTCTGTATGACTACTTTAAACCACTGTACCCCGAAGCAAGAGTCCTTTACACAGACAAATGACTCTTTTATTCTAGACGTCCCCAAATGAAGACTTTTACAAAGACTTAGAAACTGAGGTACTAAAGGAACTGTGGGTGGTACGACACATTGCGACTATCCCAAAGACAGTCCTTAAAATTCAACTGTGAACAAGAAAGTAATTGGGAAAAATAAAGGATGAACTTAATGGGACAGTTATAAAAGAATATGTTGGTTGCGGTCGAAGATGTACACTTGCTAGCCAGACTTCTGTAATGAAGAAGGCTAAGGGCATAATAAAGAATTTTAAAAAATATAACTCACGACAACTCAAGCAAGCTCTCTTTTGAAAACAAAGTATTTCATCACACAAATGTTAATCTGCGCTCTATTCTTCATCAAGTAAACACAAAATGCAGTTAATAAGAAATCATAGTCTCTAACAATAACAAGAAACTTACGTCAATCCTGATTTGCATATGCTGTAGGGCATTGGAGAACTTTAAAAAAATTAACTTGACTGACTTGGCTTGTACTTAACTTAAGAACCTAACTAGTACTTACTTTAAAACCTAACTAGTACTTACTTACGAACCTAACTAGTACTTTCTTAAGAACCTAACTAGTACTTTCTATAACTTATAAATTTACTTGTACTTAACTTGTAATTTACTTGCACTTAAACTAAAAAGTACTTTCTATAACAACTTAACTTGTACTTAATCTAGTTCTTAACTTTATCTAGCTCATTAAAAACTATTCCATAGAAAAGGGTCTACAGCAGGAGGTTGCACTTTTTTTGCAGAAGCTGGTTTTTCTTCTTTTACTGTGGGGGGTTGTGACTTTGTTGCTAGGTAAGGGTTAGTATTTGTATGCTAAAAACCCACCAACAACAGCAGCTCCCAATACATAAGATACATCTTATCGTTTGATTGTGATTGTGTGTTTTTGTTAATTGTGTTGTTGTTGGTGGGGATGTTGTATTACTATCTAACAATTTTTGTTTTGCGATTGGTTGCTTTTTGCAGTCTGTTCCATTCAGCTAGTTTACAAACCCCGGCCTCAACACGTCCAGGACTTTTAGACTTAGAAAAACTACTCCCTTGTGGCACATTCACTTGTGGTACATTCACTTGTGGGCTCACTTGTTGGGACTTCTGCTCCTGCGGGCTGTCCTGGAGCGTCCCTTTTTGCTCAAATTTTTTTTTTTTGCGATTAAATTTAATATGATCAAAATAATATGATTAAAAGTAATAATCCCCTGATGAATGGGCATAAAAATGTCCCAAATCTGGGAATACATGTCACATGCAAGAGTTTCTAGGGACTTTTTAAAACGGATCTTGTGATAAGTCAATTTTAAATCTTCTTCCCAATCAACCGGCGCCATCTTACTTACTAACTTTTGCATATTAGGCTAAACATTGTCTGCCCCACTATCTAACCATTTTTTAACCTTGCTGTGCTTCGTACCTAGCGTAGTACTTCTCAACGTCTGAAGTAACAGTTTTTGTTTGAATCTGTTCAACACTTATTTTATGCCTAAATACTGTTTGTTTTTCCACACGCAGCCAGAGAGTATAATCTTTCTTTATGGCAGTGGTCTGCTGAGTAGTCTGCTTGCCCCCTCACACTTTAATAGTTCGTCACAATCCATTTTAAAAAACAATAAAAAAAATATAATAGTTTTAAAACCATATCTAACGCTGGTTAATTATGCAGTGCCTGTTGTTGGTGTAATAGTCTATTCAACCCTTGCAAAATGTTTGTTGGGAATAAAACCGCCCAACATGGGAAAGATAGAAGATTCGCCAAAACTTTGCAACCTTCTTTTTTAGCTTTAACAACAAAGATATCTGATTTAAAAAACACAAAGACAGTCTTTCGTATTATATTATTTTAATTATTTTTTTTAGTTAATAAAAAGATGAGTGAAAAAAAGATTATCAATACGATTTACCATTCTGCTGTAATTAGTGGTCTTAGTATAGGCAAAAGCGTGTTAGCAAAAAACATGTTAAAAATGAGGCCAGCTGATCTAGGAAGGTTAGACATTGAGGACGTTGTTAAGGTTTATAGTTTTAATTACTGCAGGGATTGCGTCAAAAGACTTTTTGTTACACAGGGGATTATCCCAGAAAATATTAATGCATAGAAAAATTAATCTAGAAAATATTGATTTATAAAAAAGAATGTCTGGATTGGTCTAATGATGGAGGAACTATTGTTAATGCTTTAGCCTTCTCTGGGAAACAATTTTTATGTTTAGTAAATTGAGGTCCGATGAAGAGAGAGAACTCATAATAAGGCAATGGAAGATTTAGCTAAGGCAAGAGACGCTACGAGAAAATTACGAATTGCTCACTTTGACTTTTATTAATAAAAAGTTAAAAGAACAGGCACATGCATAGCACACATTTTCAGACGTTGATGACGCAATGAATGAGTATTACTTAGTGACAGGAAAAAAGTTTCTAACATCGCCACCGCCAGAACTGTCTACTTTTATGAACCCCTGAGGAACAGAAGACTGCAGAGATAGTTTTTAATTGCAGTTGGCATGACCTCAGTCCCATCTTGTTGCTCACTTTTTTGTGTAAATAAATGCATTAAAATATGGACAATACGAAGTACAAAATATATTAAATTTTCCTAAAGTGTATGGGGAAAAGGGAAAAACTGCAATTGAAAAACTGAGTAAAGCTGCTAAAAGTGTCTGAATCAGATGCAAAGACTGGCTTTCAAAACAGGCAATTTGGCAAATATATCTGCCTCCCCAAAAAGAATAAAAGGTCTAGATTTGTTAACTCAGTTTCCAAATGACACCCACCAGATGGACTTGTTGTATCTTCCACATGACAAAGTTTTGAAGAAAAAAGTTTAAGTAGGCTCTGACAGTTGTTGACATGGCTTCAAGATACAAAGACGCTGAACCTTTAACGGATAAAGCTCAACTGCTGTGGCTGTGGCTTTACAAAAAATATTCATGGAGGCCATTAAAGTATCCAAGGAAAGATTCAAGTTGATGATGGAAAAAGTTTAAAGGTTCTGTAAACCAGTTTTTTAAAACATCATGTTACAGTTAAGAGAGGGATACCAGGCAACCATCGATCACAAGCCCTAGTAGAAAATTGTAATAAGAATCTAGCTGAACGTCGTTTACTATCAATATCACAGAGAAATTATGGGTAGAGAACGCAACACAGAATGGGTTTGGAGGTTGCCGGCTGTCTTACGCGCCATAACAATGAAGAATTTAAAGCAACAGGTTGAAACAAGTAAACGCAATCAATTTTTAAAACAAGCATTTTCTGAAGATGTGCAGGGGCTCAAAAACTCTTGCCGTTTGGACTAAAAGTAAGATACTTGTGTGCTCCTGGAAGGAGAAAGGTGATGTTAGAATTAGAAACCACAGATCCTATATGGAGCTAGCGTTTTATGAAGTTGAAAGAATTATGAAAACAACCCTCCTTTTTATTATTTAAGAGAAACCTTTCTTCTAAGCGGTGCTGCTACGTCTAAAAAGCCTGCCCTAAAAGATCCTTTGTTTTTGAAGAGTTGCAACTTGTCCCACCAAACACAGTGAGTTAAAAAAAATAGTATTTATTTTTTTGCTAAACTTTTTTTTTTGTTAAACTTATTTTTGGGCCTATTTTGGGCTTAAATGATCATGTGGGTTTTTTTTTCAATGTTCTGTTTAATTGCAACAGTGTCTACCTGTTGTGAAGTAAAAGTCTTTCTTTCCCCTCCTTTTGAAGTTAAATTATTTGTCGTCTGTAATCCTCACCATCGGCCATAAGCTTCTGAAATTCTTCGTCTGTAATGTTTTTTCATCCTGTAATGATTTTTCTTTTTCTTAATCTTAATGAACAAAGTTTTGCTGATCTAGGGCAACAATGGCAGTGTGCTTTTGTAATTTTGGAGTTATTTTTTTAAACAGACTTACAATCATAGACATAGCGCCTAACCCCAACCCGAGATCCTAATGCTTAAAAGGGCTGCGCTTCCAACCCAAGTAGCTTTAAGAACAGCAACACTAGACCCAGCACTTACGCTAGCTACAGCTGAGGAGCCAGTATTACATAAGAAAGAGTATTTAAAGCTTTAGCCTATTCTTTCTAGTAGCCCTATACTATCCAAGTCGCTTTAAGTTTAGTTATTTTCTCTAACCTAAACTGTTGAACTCCATTTTAAATTAAGAATATTTTTAAATTTTTTAATCTATCATATCTTCTTATTAATCCTTTGGCAGCACTCATCAACAGAGTAAAACGCAATACAATAACAACTAATGAAAATAAAGCGAGTACCGTTAGTTTGTCTTTTCAACTTCACAGTAACTTTGTCAGAGGATGAAAAGTGTTTATTTCATCTCGTTTTAGTAATAACAATAACAAGCTAAGAGGGCCATCCAAATTTCAAACGATAATTGTACTCCCCTTGCAAACCATGTTTCTGGCAACTAGAATTAGACTCCCCAGGGGTAATAAATAAAACAAAAATCAAAGTAGCAGTGTTAGGCATTGGCGGTTTTGGTAAAATTCTAGGTTACAGTGTCATCCCCCACTTTCAATTTAAGGACTTTTTCTGTCAGCCACAATTCACGCTTATAATTATCTATTGCAAAACTGCTTTTTCTGTGTGTCCTGGACAAGAACAAGCAAGAAAGGACCTGCATTCAACGCTTTCTAAAATTTGTTTTATACAAGTAACAATGGTTCGCAAGTCAAATTCAAACCCACTACTTTTAGAAGCAAAAGTATTGGGCTTGTTTAAATAAGCCCTTATTCAAAATTTGCCAATCCAGTTTCTAGATTTCTAAAGACACAATAGGATAATTGCTTCTTTTTTGTCTTCAATTTCTTTCGAATTTTAAAACCCCCCCTAATTTCAACCAAAACCCTTTCCAAAACCGCCCAAAACCATAAATTGCTGTACTTCAGGTCTTTTAGTTCTCATTGCATTTAGGAAAGCTGCGCTTTTGATTTCTTTGGCCCCCACATTCTTTTTAATATTAAAATTAATAACCACTCGACCGTCGCTTTACACTGCGGATCAACGTTTTTTGTCCCCTGCTGAAATGTTCTCTCCTTACTGGTGACAAGCTAACTACCAAAATTAATTTCAAAAATGTAGCCATATTAACGTCTTAAAGATTCCTTCAAGTAAAGAAAGTTCTTTAAGTATAAAAAAAAAAAAAAAATTTTTATATTTCAAAAGAAACCTTTCATCCAGATCGAGGCCGAAAACGAAAACTGATCAACGCGAGAAGAGCGTGAACACGTAGGTGTCATGGGCTTAAAATTCGTTCCAGGTGAAGTTGGGCGCAGGCAGTGCAAGATGATGTGTGTGTAGGCCTGAGTGTTTCAGGGGACGTACTTTAAAAAATGTGTTTGCCTCCCCAGTTGTTGACAGGAAGAAAAGTTGCTTTCAGATTGACCAACGTGCCCGGAACATGAAAAGTGCCGGGAAATTTTGTTGTATTGCGGATCGAGATAGGGGAGAGGAGGGAAAAAGGGCCAACAACATGTAGGGAGGACTAACTGATGCAGCAGAGAATGTCAAGTCGCCCCTCACTAAACTTCTTCAACCCAAAGAAGTACAAAAGGAACACCTCCACGTCATCAGCAAGTAATCGGGCAACAGTCCCTTTCCCCGCCTAGTATTCAAACAAATCCGGCAAAATTTGAAAAACAGAAGAAAGAAACTAAAGGGTTATTCTAGAAGAAATGGAGGGCAGAAAGCCTAGAAGAATTAAGAATCAACTCAAAATAGTGACCAAAGAGGACTTCAAAGTTTGAGAGAAAGATAAACAGTGTTGTATCGGGGACTGACGGGACAGATTGACAAAACTGAAAGCGAATGTTTGATTTGCGGACGGAAAAGGACAAATAGGGAGTGAAAGTCAACAACTGAAGGAAGTGAATAAAGACTGAAGGAAAATTAGAACGTATGAGAGGGGTATACAGGACTCAAACGTGAATTAAGCGATAACGAACAAACGGGTCCCCAGTGGAACTTGGGTGTTACGTGTCCAGAGGCGTGGAGAGGGAGCTTGTGAATAAACTTGTTAAAAAAATGGGGCTGTCTTCAAAGAAAGGTGGGTGTGGAATTGAAAAACATGACATTGAAATAGCATCGCTCAGGTGGAGGGGTGAGCAGGCCCGCCCATCCTTCGTCCGCTTTCACCCGGAGACTGAGGGGGAGTACTCCACAACCGCCGAAAACTTAAGTCTGGCGGTCTCATCGGCGAAGACTGATCAGGCATACAGACTGTTAAAAAGGCCAGGACCTCGGCCCTTTGGAAAGCATGTGCAATAAGGGCAAAATACTCGTCAAACTGAAAAAATGGAAAAATGCTTAAGATTGATATTGAAACAACGTGGGAAGAAATGTTTGAAGAGAATGAGGAGTTTTTTTTTTTTCTTCCCAAAATGCATATCCCGGTTTGTGTCGCTGTTTTGTGTGTGTGGCGGCCGCGCGCGGCGCGCGCGCGGTTTTGTGTGTGTGTTTGTGTGTGGTGTGTGGGTGTGTGTGTGTGCGGGGTGGGTGTGTGTGTGGGGTGTGTGTGTGTGGGGGGTTTATGCATGTATTTGGGTATGTATAGTTGAGTATATATGATAAAGTGTATGTATATCAGGTGGATAGGACCTATTTTAATAGTCTAAAAGGGAGATATTTTGGGGAGGGGGGGGGTTTAGATCAGGAAAATCAGATGAGGATTCCACTTAAAACCTCTGCGAGCAGATGTAGTTATGCATTGATATGTGGATACGGATATGTGCGGTCATAGGTTTGTTTATGCCTAATCTGACAGTCACTGAGAGATTAGGGGGGGGGCGGGGGGGGGGGGGGGGGGGGGGCAAATAGAGAGGATTTCCCATTTCGCCTCGTCAGCAGGTCCTATACGCGATTAGAGCTGGGGAATGAATTAAACGTCAAATGAAACATGTTTTTTTTACAAAGATTTTTTTTTTCTTTTTTTCTTGTTTTTCTTATTTGGACGGGTAGGAACTGGGGGTTATGGGTGGGAGGTGGGGTGGGGGGTGGGAATACGCATAGGACATTCAAAATGATGAATTGAGTTTTCAACCATTCTCATATAGAGAGAATTGACAAACTGATACGGGAATATTTTCTTTTTTTGTGAATAGGAATACCCTGTTAAGAAAGAAGTGAAGGGTTTTCTTTTAAAGAATGTGAATGATGCAAAATCAGATTGGATACACAGGCAGGCACACGGGGGGACCACGAGTAACCCTCCCGCTCATGCGAAGCTTGGTTACAACACGCCAGGAGGTCGGGGGGGGGGGGGGGGGGCACGCGGGATTTGGAGTGAGTATGCAAAGAGTTTGCTCTTTTGACAGGATTCTCTAGGTCCCTTTTGATTTCTGGGATTTTTTCCTTCTCTTTTCAATTTTTCAGACTTATGCACACGAGAAAAGGGGCCTATCATTGTAAATTTGTCAAATTATATCTAATCTCAAAAAATGAATTTGTGAAAATGAGGGGAAACAAATGGTGTGAGAATGCTTTTGTTGTGTTGTTTGTATACATTATTTTTCTAGGGGCCCAAATTAGCCCAGTGTTGATGATAATGTTTAATGTATAATTGATAATCATAATGATAATGTGATGGAACCGTACTACTTGATTTTTTTTTTTTTTTTTTTTTTTTTTTTTTTTTTTTTTTTCCGTTTGCACAAAAAGTAATTGTGTATTGTTTTAGGGGTTTGCACGATGTGCCAAGTTCTCCTCGCCCTCTCTCCCTACGAAACACACCACGTGTGGGCGCGCTCGCGGGCGTGGCGGGCGCGCGCACACACACACACGTGGAAACGGGGGTGGTGGGGCGCACACACAACCACATTACGACATGATCACTTACATACATGTGCGCCGGGTGCGCGCGTGAAGAAATAGTGATTGGCTATAGGAACCCCCCACCCCCCCCTGCTGCCGCATTTCAAACGTCTTGTCAGTCACTAACATCCAAACAAGAGGAAAGACATAAGGGTCAAAATGAATTGTTTTAAATGTTCGTTGTATAAGTCTTCTCTGAATATTCTTGATGCTTCTTCCAATGATTTTGACTGAACTTTTTTCTTTTTCTTGAATGATGTCAATTTGAGGGATTGCTCCTTGCTTTTCAAGTTTGCTCCGATGAAAAACCGTATGGCTCCGTTTTAAACAGTCAGTAGGGGGGAGAGTGGGGGGGGTTGATGTGGGGGGGGGGGGGGTGATGAAGGAGAAGGAAAGTTGAAAATCATTGCTTGAGGGTTTTGATTTTTTTTTTCCTCCCCCCCTCCCTCGCTCCCCCTGCCCGCCCTCTCCCTTTTTCCTTTAAAGAAAAAAAAATGTTTTTATATATGTGTATGTGTGTGTATGTTGTATGTGTAGTGGAAGATATGATGTATATTTAATATATATATTATATATTTTATATATTATTATATGTATATGTATGTATATATATATATTTTTTTTTTTTTTTTTTAACAGAAGTGGGATGGGGTTCGGGGTGGTGGGGGTGGGAATATTAACGTGAATGGTGGTGACTGAACGTTTGACAGATAAATCGACAAAAATACCGTAACTCGAGGGAAACTTGGGGGTGGGGGAGGTGGTCGGGGGAGGGTGTGAGGACTGAAGTCAATTAGTTGTAGAAGTCTGCTTACGGACCGCCTTCTCATATATTATCTTGTCCGTGATATCTTTTAACCTCATGACCCTCTCCTCCTCTCTCTCTCCTTTATCTCCTCTCTCTCTCTCTCTCTCTCCCCCCCCTCTCTTCCTCACCTCTCTCTCTCTCCCCTCTTTTTCCTCTTCCTCCTCTCTCCTTCCCCTCTCTCTCTCTCTCCTCTGTCTATGTTTGTGTGTTTGTGTGTGTGTGTGTGGGTGTGTGTGTGTGTGGTGTGTGTCGTCGTTTCTTTCTTGTTTCCCCTGTCTGTCTGTCTGTCTGGTCTGTCTGTCTGTTTTCCTCTCTCCCCTCCCCCAACACCGCGCACGCGCGCGCGCGGGCGCGCGCACAGACGCGCACCGGGGAAATGGGAGTAGGAAGAATAGAAGATACTTAACAATTTTTATTCATCAAGAAATGAACAGTGTTCTAAAGTCGAATGCCATAAAAACGTTTTGGGCTTTTTCTGTGAAAAATATTGATGTCAGTTTTTTCTGTGGATACACTTCATATATTGCACTTATGCCTCGCCCAGGATTGTCGAGGAGAACTTTTGACTTTTCGTTTTCATGTTTTTGTTTATTGTGTGAACAAGATGTTTAATAGTTTTACATTTGTTTTATTTCTATCTGTTATATTAGGACCATCTGCAAATTTAACTGTTTAATATCAGGGTATGTCAGCGATATTGTGTAAAGGAATTGGCACGCAGGCAACTGTCCTTCATTTAAAAAAAGAAAGAAATCATGAAAAGTCTTTATAGTTTCATCTCTTAACTGCCAGGGCCTCGGTAATTTCCAGAAAAGAAGAGATGTCTTTCAATTTTTGCGACAGAAAAAATACTCTGTATATTTTCTGCAAGACACTCATTTTAGTCAATCAATGGAACGTCAAAAACAGAGCGGAATGGGGTTATGAGGTGTGTATACGCTTCCAAAATTTCAAGGTCTAGAGGAGTAGCTATTTTGCTGAATAACAATTTTGAATTTAAAATTTGTAAAAAACTATAAAGGATGACAAGGTAATTATGTAATTCTAGTGTTGAATGCAATGGGAAAAGATATAGTTTTAGTAAATATTTACGGTCCAAATAGAGATGAACCATCTTTTTTCATAAATATACAAAAGAAAATCGAAGAGAGTAAAATTCGGGATGTAATTATTGGAGGAACCCGGAATCTAGTTCTTAACCCCATCTAGACTGTTAAAAATTACAAACATGTCAACAACCCTAAAGCACAAGAAACTGTTTACAACATGATATCTGATCTTGAACTTGTTGACGTTTGTCGAGAGTTCAATCCGGGTTCAAAGGTATGCTGGAGAAGGTTAAAATCCAGACAACAGAGTCGTCTGGGTTTTTTTTCCCTTTTATCAGACTCGCTGTTTAGTTATGTGAAAAAAACAGACATTGTATATGGTCATAGAAGTGATCATCTCCATAAATACCAAACTAATATTTAGACAGGAAAAGGCAAAAAGCTTATGGAAATTCACTCTTCCCTTCTTAAAGACCCCAAATAAAGTAAACTAGTCCATGGAACTATAAGTAAAAACAAAGAACAATACCAGCATTACCTTACAAACGGGAAAGTTTAAGTGAAATTCCTGATGATCAGATTTAATTTACAGTATCAGACCAAATTTTTCTTAGACGTCCTTTTCATGGAAATAAGAGCAGAAACTATATCATACAGCATAAGGAAAAGAAAAGACTAACAATTAAGGAAGAGACCCGGTACGAGAAATTTTTAGTTTTGGAAATAACTTAAGTATTAGTGAAAATGATAAAACAATTACTAAGCAACAAAAGGAACGAGCTGAATGAAATCAGAAAAAAAAGAAAACAGAAGGGATAATTATTAGATCAAAAGCAAGATGGGCTTCATGGGGTGAGAAAATAAGCAAATATTTTTGCTCCATGGAAAGAAAACATTTTGTTAGCAAACAAATGACAAAGCTAATCACAAAGCAAGGTGATGTACTGTCAGAAACAAACGACTTGCTGAAAGAAACTAAACATTTCTTGAAAACTATACAAACAAAGAGAAAAGACAGAATTAGATATCAGTAATTACGTTACAAAAATAACAAAACTAACGCAAGAGAAGGTGAAAATCTAGAAGGTTACATAACTGCAGAGGAAGCATCAAGGGCTTTGAAAAATATGCAGAACGACAAAAGTCCAGGGAAAAGATGGAATAACAGTTAATTTTTTAAAATTCTTCTGGAAACAGTTTTCGCTGTTTCGTCTACGCTCACTAAATGAAGGGGATTTGAAAGGAGAATTAAACAATCACACAAAAGGAAGGCATCATTATATGCTTACCGAAACAAGATAAACCAAAGGAATATGAAAAACTGGAGGCCAAAAACGTTTTCTTAATGTTGTTTACAAAAATTTGGGTCATCGTGCATTGCAAACAGAATTAAGTCATCTTGCCTAAACTTAAATTTAAAGAAGATCAAACGGATTTGTACCTGGAAGGTATATTGGAGATAATCTTAGGACAATTTTGACATGATACACTATCTTGAAGAAAATCAGTTTCCTGGGTTACTCGTTTCGATTGACTTCGAAAAAGCATTCGATACGTAGATTGGCCGAATGAATGAGGTATTAAAAGCATATGGGTTCGGTGAATTTGTCCGTAACTGGATTTCGTCTTTTATACAACATAAAAGGCATACGTAACTGTAAATGTAAAATGTCAAAAAAGCTTAAAATCCAAAGAGGCTGTCGCCAGGGAGACCCAATTTCTCCGTACTTGTTTGTTTATGGTAGAATTATAGCTTTCAAAATAAGAGAAGATACTGATATAAGGGGTATAAAAAAGCAGATACAGAATTCAAGATAAGTCGTTGCAGATGACACCACCTGTACTTTTGAAGGTGACAGACGTTCATATGTAAAATTGTTGATACACTTGATGAGTTTTATGCCATCTCGGGTCTTAAATTGAATTATGAAAAGACTCTTAAACGTATGGCTTGGTAGTAAGAAAAACTCGAAAGAAACTTTTTAGACCATAAGCAGATGAAATGGAACCCACATACATTTAAAATACTGGGGCATGGGGTTTTTTTAATGATTGTCAAACATGGTTGAAATAAACATGGGAGACAAACTCTTCGAAGTAAAAAAAATATTTGGAATTTGGCTACAAAGAAAAAAATAACACCTCTGGGCAGAGTAGCGGTACTAAAATCCTTTAAACCTTTCAAAGCTTATCTTTCTTTGGATACTTCTTCTCGCCAGACTCTCAGATCAAGAAAATTCAGAAACGTTGTTTTTGAGTTTGTAGGGAAAATAAAAATGGACAAAATCAAACGCAAATATTCAGTGCACAGTACTGAAAATGGAGGGATAGGTATTCCAAAAATTGAAGAATATAAAAAAGGGGATTGAAACTAAGTGGATAAGGAAGATATAACCAAAAAACAAAATGGGTGGTAATGTTGCTATCACAATGTCCAGAATTAGAATCAATTTATAAATTTGACCGCAGTTTTTAGTAAAACTAAGTTCTAACGACTTCTGGAGAATGTTTCGGTGCATATAGTCAATTTTGTAATCAAATAGAATTAAAAGAAGGGCATGAACTTGCATCAGAGCCCATATTCTACAATGAAAAATTCAAAATTGCCAACAAGACTTTTCATTCAAGAAATGGGACACAAAATAATAATATCTAGTGAAGGATTTACTGGATGAAACGGCAATTTCCTGCCTTTTAGATCATTATCCAAAAAGGGGAAAAAAACAAAATTTTAGAATACAAAGTTGTATCAATCAAAAAAAAACTATCAGAGGAGTAGAAATAATCCGTATTCAAGATAATGCAACCGAAAAAATGAGTAAGCTGTACAGTCGATAGTTAATGTACAAGGTGGATCAAAGGTATACTATGAATTGCTTCTAGAAAAAATGAAATATTAAATATCCAAGCCTTTTATGCGATGGGAAAGACATTCGATAATACACCCGATTGATTGGAAAGTAGTGTTGAAAAAATAAAGAAAGTAAAAGAAGTTAAATTAAAATGGTTTTCAAACCAGATATTTCATAGAATTCGTGACAAATAGTTCTTAAGTAAAATTGGCATTGCTGACAGTAGTTTGTGTAATTTCTGCCAAAAAGAGAAAGATACAATAGAACCACTACTATTAAAACCTGTCAAATTCATGTCTTTTTTGGCGGGAATTAAGAGAAAGGTCATGAAAGAAAACTGTGGAAACTGCAAACGTCTTCATTTAAACTTTGAACGTGTCCTCTTTGGGACAAAAAGACAACAGTAAAACTGTGAAGTATTTGACCTTATTATTTTGTTAGGAAAATTTCAGTATACAAATGCAGAAAAAAAACAAAACAAAGCCAAACATAAATGTCTTTTTTAAAGAATTGTGTATCAAATACAAGATAGAAAAATATGCACATGATTTAGGATGAAGCAATACGAGTTCCAACTAAATGGTATCCATACAAACAGTTTACTCAAAATTTTTTTAATTTTTTTTTTTTTTCCCTTTTCTTTTACTGTGCATTCCCTCATAACAACAACAGCAACAACAACAACAACAAAATAAATAAAAACCAAGATAAAGAAATGTTTCACTTTTTCTTTTGTTTTTGTTTCTGACTCGAAGTGAGCAGTGATATCGTCTGATCCAACAACAAAAAATAAACTTCTCTGAGGATAAACCAACCGCTTTGAGTCTTCCAGCGTGCCGATCTAAAAAACTGAAACGTGAAGTGAAGTTCCTATGAAAGAAGACATTAAATCGAAGTACTACTCCTTGTTATCATCTGTTTGACATAATCAACTTTAGTTGTATATCGCCCAATTTTTTTTTTCCCTTGAGTATGTGTGGGTGGAGCGCGTGCGCGCTCGTATATGTGTATGTAGTATATGTGTATATGTGTGGTTATGTGTGTGAAAATATAGGGTGTATGTTATGTATATTGTAGAGTGTGTATGTAAGTTTTATATAATATAATATATATATTATAAATTAAAAATATATATATATTAAAATATATATATAAAAATATATATAAAATATATATATAAAAATCAGAGTTAAAAAGACCACTCAGAACTTAAAATGCTCGACCAATTAGGGAGCGACAACCAGTTTAAAATAGGATTTTTAAAAATGGGAGAGTTAAAACCAACAAATTTTTTTCGACCCGGCGCTCTCGTCAGGTGGTAAAATTGGGCCGCCACCGGGTTTTAAAATGGTGTGGCGGTGTGGCGCTCTGAGCTCTGCACGTGTGGCACGTGGCCTGCAGATTTTTGGGGGCAACGTTCAGGGTGGGGGGGGGGGGGGGGGGTGTGGGGGGGGGGGGGTGGGCGTGTTAGGAATGGTGCATTGACAAGGATTTCCATTTATGCCTGCAATTGTTTATTTTTCTACTCTAGAGTTCAGAGATGCGGGTGGGGTTTACATAATTCACCACTTTTCTGTAGTACACAAGTTGCATTTTTTTGAAATGTTGTTGTATGGTGTTGCTCTTTTTATAATTTTCCATGATATGTTGGTAACTATTTTCTTAAACTTAAGCTTCCAAATATATTTGCTTAGTCTCTGTTTGGTTTTTATATTTTCATTTTTGAAGGACGTTTATGGTTGCCATATTGGTTTTAAAATGGTTTGCCGTGATCCCTATGTTGTTTCTTTTTATCACTGTTGTTGTTACCGTGCTTGGTACAACAATGTTGTTGTAGAGGGCATTTTTTGTTCAGAGGGCACTGGTCTTTTTTTGTGCAATTACAAGATATCCTTTTCACCCCCTTTTGGTTGTGTTGTTTTTGGTTTTATTGGAAGAAAAAACAATTATATTTTTAAAGGTTGGGCATACACGAGTATGATAGCTTGACGGTATTTTTGTTTAATATTTTAGATAGTACATGTTCTTTTGGGAATGATGTTTTAAGGATTTGGGGAATTCTTTTCCTACGTTAGTTTTTGTTCTTCCATCATATGGAGGGGTTTTACCCTATAATTTTTCTTTTCCTGTTTTTTCATGTTGCTGTTCATGTTGCTATCTGGGTTATATTGTAATTTGTAAATTGTAGCCACTTTTTTTCAGCGCCTCTTGGTATTCAGCTGCGCCACTGTTAGATTCTTTCTCATTGAATGTCAGTTTAGATAATCTTTTGTTTATCCCATTAGGTATGGTTTTTAAGATGGAGGGTGGGATGGTTACTATTGGATGTCTTTATACATAGACAGGTGTGTCATTAGGTTGTTTATATGGTTTTTTGTATGTTCCTTAAGGTCTAATGTTAAGTCTAAATAATTTATGTTTTTTTGTTGGCCTTCTTCTGTGATTTTTAGGTTATGGCTTTTGAAAAATTTTACAAAGTTCTTTTTTCTTGTGTTCAATGGGTTTTGATTGATGTTAATTATTTTGTATTACTCACTGTAGTGTGTAAATTGTGAGTGATTTGTTTCCCGTCTCCAGTTTCTCGGGGACTGTGACCCTAGGGTGCGTCTGAGGGCTTCTTTGCTTTTCTTTCTGATTTCTCTTTTACTGTTCGATCTGTGTATCCTTTTCATTTCCTTTTCACCCCTTTTTCAAAATCTTACACTTCTTTTACAATAAGTCCTGGGTCTAGTTTTTTCTTTTCAGCATATTCATCTGTTAGGTAGGATTTCGCTAGTTTGTGTTTCTTCTCCTCTTTTTAATTGTTTGTGATTGCATTTGTTTTGTATATTTATATTCATTATCGTATAAGGCGATACATTTGGTTTGTATAAGTCTTTTGAAAATTAAGTAAGAAAGAAAAAGATGAAACAAGGAAACATTTAAGGACTAAAAACTTTATTAAACGGATTTATTTTCAGAAAACTTTATTGGTGTTTTTTTCTTTTCTTAGGAAAAAAAAAACAGATTAGCATTTGAACTTCATTATTTTTTTATTTTTATTTCCACAATTGATAAACCTGTTTTGAAACAAAAATACTTCTGGTAAAATACATTCACCTTGGTTTCATATTTACCTGTTTAGTAAGTGTTTCTGTTTACACCTGAAAATTGATTCTTTTTATTGCATATTATCATAATTACGTTTTGTGAAACATATAGCTTCATCATATATCGCCTATTTTTATCCATACTTAGAAATTGTTTGTGTTTATATCTGTTGACGGTCTCATTATGGATGATTTTGATAAATATGTTAAACAGCGGAACGCTTGGGTTTTGATGGAGAAACTTACCAACTTGTGCAACAATGCATAGACAGGGCAGACAGGCTAAGACAGAGGGAAGCTGAAGCTGAAGAAAAAAGATTACAGAGGGAAACTGTAAGGAAAAAAGATTACAGAGGGGTGAAGAAAAAAAAAAACAAAGGCAAGCTGAAGTATGAAGTGAAAAAAACTACAGATGGAGCTGAAGAAAAACACTACAGAGGGAAGCTGATGAAAAAGACATACAGAGGGTAGCTGAAGCTGAAGACGTCAATTTAAGTTGAGGCAGTTAGGAACTAGAGGTCGGATGGCTGAAAATTAAAAGATTACAGGCATCGATGAGAACTCACCAGCTCCACCAGTCGGTTCCGCAAGCGCGCCTCAAACAAAAGCGGCATATATTCCAAGTTACGCCTTTCGAGGAAAAAAGAACGGATGGACATCGATAGTTTTCTTTTTCGCTTTGCAAAGTCACGCAACGTCTTGTGGTTGGCCCAAAGGAAAAGTGGAACATTGTATATTGCGTCGTTGTTTAAGGTAGCGCTTTGGAACACGTCCATACATCGCAGCGAAACAAAAATTTAACTTGGGATCAGTTGAAAGAAGAACTCCTCAAGAAAATTTTCAATGTTCTGCTGATCGTTTTTTTCGCGGTCGTTTCGGTTCTGTTGCGCCCTGACCAAAGGAGAATCGTTTCCGTCGTTTTTAATTCGTAGGAGTCATTGTTAGATCGTGGATCGATTATCAAAAACGAACAAAACTTTCAATCACTGCGAGATCTCCGTCTTCGAGAACAACTTTTCCAGAGCGTGAGCTAAAGATCTGGCCACTTTCTAAAAAGAACCTGGACTTGCCCGTTGGAGGAAATGTGTCTGATGGTGATCAGTATTGTATAGCTCACCCAGATAAGGCGTGGCTAGGAAAGGAGAATTTTCTCATCTCTCTTTGAGTCTCATGCGTCATGTACTATTCTCGGGACAGAGAAATTTCAGGTAGGAAATCGTGGGTCATTTCTGGGTCTCAAGGATATACCTATCCTAGGAACGGAAGGGTTCTTTCTGCGGTTCGAGTGACTTCGTCAATACCAGTACTCACCGCCGGAAAAAACCCCGTTGCTCTCAGCAAAAATTGCCGAGGTCGTGGACACGACCACGCGTAGACCTTTTGGGGTCAGTTCGTGGACGTACAGAGGTTCAAAAAATCAGTCAGCTGCCGATCAGACAATGCGTGTTTTTTTTTTGTGTTGGCAAGTTCCATAGAAAAAGAATTGCCCACTTTCAATCCAAATGATTCAAATCCGCATTAGTCTTCGCCTGATTGTGAAGAAGGCCCTGTTTTGGAAACCACATCAATCTGTTGATGGACTGGTGTTAGTAAATCGGAGACATTCAACGGATTGCAGGCTGAGGTTTTGCGAGAAACTGGGTGCACCACTGCTGGTGTAAGAAAATTCTTGGTGCTTCAAAACAGTATCTCGCACTGTCAAAAGTGTAGGTCGTTTGGGAGGCAAGATTGAAACGTTTCGCTGCGCAATATGTTCGGTCGATGCACGTACTTACTCCGGATTTCTGTTACCGCCTGTGTTATCGATAACCAGTCTGCGACTTGATTCTTGGGCAATTTGCCAGGTGTCGCTACAGTACATGGTGGTGCTGGAGGATCGTTTTGTTCTTGGTCTTGTGAGTACAGATCAAACATCATAGAGCAGGGAAAGGGCTACAAAGCTGCTAAAAGTCTCAAAACATGGATGGAACTCCAGATAACCCAAGATGATCTTAAAGAATGCAGGGAAATAGACGAGACGCTGAAGACAACTACTTTCTGCTGCTAAACAGAATGTCATGACATACAAACGGACAAACCAACGTACATACTGGACTCTGACATTCTCTTTATAGATGTGTACACTGGACAGGACACCCAAACAAGTTGTCGTTCAAAGCCACTTAGAGAGACAGTGTACACACGGCACATGATGCATTGTTCGTTGGTCACTGTGGAATCAAAAGAACAATTAAGAGAGTTCTTGATCTTTTATTGGCAGGGTGTCACAAAGGAATGTTTACAGAATACTGCCGCTCATGTGACATTGCCAAAGACATCTCAGAAAGGTCGCGTCCATGTGCACTTTGCACAATGCCTTCATTCCGTCCCATTTCGGAAAGGTGCTATTGAATCTTGTTGGGCTTTACCACTGGTCTTCTTCCGGATTATCGCTATATCTTAAACTTATGGTGGATACAGCGACAAGGTATCCAGAAGCGATCTCCACTGAGAAAATTGATACAGTGTCTGTCGCTGAAAGCCCTACTTGCGATTTTTTTCAGACGGGGTCATCCAGACGAAATCTTCGGATTGTGGAACGCAAGTCATTTCCGATCTCATGAGGATGAAATTTACAGACTGTTGTCAATCTCTTTCCATTTCAACTAGCCATTTCATCCTCAATCGAAAATGGCTTGGTTGAACGTTTCATGGAACGTTTAAGTCCATGTTGAGAAAAGTTTGCAAGGCAGGAACCCCCTGAATGGGATCGTTCATCCCAACCTTTGCTTTTCGCATACAGGGAAATGCCGAACGAAATCGATATGGTTCTCACCATTTGAAGTTCTTTTTCGGACAGTCACCAAGGGGTCTTTGGATTACTGATGACAAATGTTCGAACATGACGGACATCCCCTGACAGTAAAACTGTTTCAATACGTTTAAGAACTGCATAATCGTTTGAAGGATGCGTGTGAGCTTGGCACAACAGTCAGCTGCTAGAAAAACAGTGTGTAAAAGGTCTTTGCAGACAGAAAAGCAAGGCAGTTCCTTCAGTGTAGGGGTTTAAAGTCCTTTGTACTACTCAATGGATGAAACATAACAAGCGTTTTCGTGTAATGTGGAAGGGTCTTTTCAGGTGGTTCGAAAAACTTTCTGCAGTTAATTATAAGATCAAAAACGGCAACACTGAGAAGGTTTCCTTCGTGAACATGTTGAAGAAGTATGTTTGAACTTGCAAATATTGCCATCAACCAGGTCAGCTTGAAGGGATGTATGTCCTGTGTCAGAAATGATGTCAACATGACAGACATGATCTTGTGATTTTGTACCCCAATGTAAGTACAGCGAAGATCAAAAGGTTGTGAAAACGCAATGTAGGAGTGTTAACATCTCAGTGTGATGATGTTGTACCCTACATACTCTGTCTATTCAAAGGTCGAAAACCTATGATGATGTGGTTCTGTCGAATGATTTGTCTGCAATCAAAACAGAAAACAGCTTCAAAGGAAAAATTTTTGAAGACTTCAGGATGTGTTGACAGATACCCCAAGGTACAGTGATGGAATTGAAACCCATAGTATTCAGTTAATACTGAAATACAGTGTTAACAGCCTACCACCTCCATTTGAACAAAAAAGGTTGTTCGAGGGAGAATCAAGTACTGCTGGATTAAAGGTATAGACCCTTCTACATCTCCGTACAGCTCACCAGTTGTAATGGTGGGACAAACCTGATGGCTCTCGGCTGCGGTTATGGCATCGATACAGGAAATTAATCGGTCACTGTGTTCGATGCGAGTCATCCAGACATTGAAGAACTTCTGTGTCAGCTCTCAGAAGGAAATTATTTTAGTGAAGAAAGTAGACTGACTAAGGATACTGGCAGATTCCAAGGCTGAAGCTGACAGGAAAAGACAGGCATTTCAAACACCTTTTGTCTTTTCCAATGGGACGAATAATGCATTCGGTTAGCAAAATGCCCCAGCTTCGTTTGCTAGATGTGCGAGCCCTTGTGAAGCTCCATGCTGTGGTGCAGTCAGTTTTTTTTTGACGACGATTTTTGTTGGCTGCAAGTCTTGGAGTGACCTCCTTTATTACTTAGAGCTGTTTTTTCCAGACTCAGAAGTTTTGGTTATATTTGCTGCGAGACCATCCAAAATTCGTGCGTGTTTTCATAACTCTCGAGTTTTTGGGTCACACTTTTCAGTGGGGAAAAATGTGCCAGAAGGAAAGAATGTGGAAAGTTTTATCTTTACACAAGCCACTAACTAACAGAATCAGAATTCAGGTCACTCATCGGAGATTGGTGTCTTACTATAGGACGAATATGTACCCACTTTGCGTCCCTGTCGGCCCTTTGATCTGAACTGGACGAAAGGGACGAAGGAACAAAAAGTATGTGTGGTTGATGAGTGCCAGAAGGCTTTGGAGGAGTGTGTTCAGAACAACCCTCAATCATTTCTCTGTTCCTTTTGTTACCCTCTATCGGAAAGACTTTATTTTGAGAAACTTGATGTATAATTGTTGGATTTTATTTGTTTTTTAATGACAGTTCAAAGGAATGGAGGGTTCTGTTGCAGAAAAAAGTGATTTGTTACATCCAGTGCAATACGCCAGTAAGAAGTTCTCAAAGACACAGAGAAATATTCCACTATTGAGAGAGAGTGCTTGGTATTGTATGGGCATGTGTGAAAGTTTGCCAGGTTCTTGACTGGAAGAAAGTTTCGGGTACAGATGACACAGGCCAATGGCTTTCTTTTGCAATCGTCAAAAACTAAGTACAGCAGTTTTTAAGGTGGTCTTTGGCATTGCAGGAATTCAATTTACTGTTTTCTTGAAACCAGTGCCTGAACACAAAATGTCATGGAAGATTTATTGTCCCGTGTATGAATATTTCTGGACAATGTAACTGTCTTCAAAGGGTAAAGTCTATTCCTGTTTTTTTGTCTTTCTTTATGATTTGGTGTGCTGACATTTCAAAGTGCATTGTATGCTACTGACTTTTTAAATCAAGTTGGTATTTATGCTTTAATTTGCTTCGTTGAAGTGACTGTTAGTTTTACAAGCAAAAAACAACTTGATGTTGATGTATTCAATATCTATTCTTTGCTTTATTCTTTCGTAAATAATGGAAAAAACATCATGTACTTTTTATGTCTAACTTGCTTGTGAAGATGATTGTATTTGTATGTGTGACATGAGCATATAACTCTTTAGAATGTATATTCACATGTGTGATTGTGCTAATGAGACAAAACTTTTGTTTTCATTAGTTCATTGTAAACAATGGAAATGTTTCACTTTTCAATGGACTATAACATTACATGAGGAGAAAAAAAACTTTGTTTAAAACTATGTTTATTTTTTGTTTACCATGCTATTGAGAAATATTTACACTTATAAATATTCTCAATTTTCATGAGGGTTTTGAAACTATGATGTGAGAACAAAGATCAAGGAAAAAAAATGTTGCTCATATGTATATATATAAACACAATTTGTGCTTTGTATTGTTAATATCCCTAATTGGTTTGTCTAGTAATTGATGAAAATGTATTTTGTGTTATATGGTGATCAATTATGAATGGGTTTTTTTAGAATGACTAGAAAGTTTGAAAATATGCTTTTATGGTGGTAAGGATGATTGATTATATACGTTGATTATTAATTTTGGTGAATCATTGTGTGATGGTTACACATTTGAGATTCATGGCTGAAGATGTGTTTTAAGTGAAGTTGTTTATCCTTTTTAAAAAACATTTCTGGAGAAAAAGTTTTCACCCAGGATGGTGGGGGTTGTCATGTGAGTAGCTCACATCAAGGCATGTGACGCTATCACATGTTGTTGGTGATATGAATCATTTTTCCCATGCCCTACTAATAAGGAAGAATTTCATGTGTCTTGACTAGTGGAGCGGTGGGTCCCCCAAATAATTGTGAGTTATATTCTTCAAGAAACAAATGTGGTCATTGGGTGAATGAAGTGACCACTGAGAGGTAGTTTTATAAGGGTTTGGTAGGTGCTGGGTCATGTGTTTTGAAACACTGAGTATGCACTCACTAGGAGGAGGGAGGAAAGAATCTAGTTGTTGGCCCAGCAGCGGGCCCTAGAGACTCGAACCCTGTCAGGACGCTGGTATTTTTTTCTCGCTTCCCCCTGCTGACAGTCATTACCAGGTGAGCCCTAGATAGTTGGGGAAAGTACAGGGGAAACCTTAAGAAAAGAGAACGAAAACTCATTCATGTTAAATTGGGAAGCAGGTTTACTTACACGTAACCTATTCGAGTTTCAGCACTCACCTTTTACCTTCGCTTCACCTTCACCTTTCACCCGTGCAGGTGGTTAAGAGGACTGGTGTGGGAACACACCGGTAGGATCAGCCAGCAACTAAAGACTCAGGGAGGAGGAGTGTGGAACTAGTCGTCTCTCCAGGGGCCAGGAGAAGTCGAGGAGGGAAGTCGGAATTCATATCCCAGTGACGGGAGATTCAAGGGGCGATACGATGTCTGAGTGAGACAGGGAATCATGATATTATGAAGAGTCTTATATTTATGCAGGCATTGCATCAATGAGTATGGAGTATTTATTCTCCGGGTAGGATTTTGGGACTAATGTAATGTGAAGGCCATGACTTGAATGAATGGAGTTTATCTCTCAGTGTAAAGAGAGATTCATGCTAAAATTTGTTTTAAATTGTTTGATGTGATTTAGTCAAGTGTTTCCGAAGGAGAGGGGGAAGAAAGAAAACTTCAGTAGTGCGCCTTTTTGGTTGATGGAAAGATTGCGTGTGCGTATGGGTAATGCTGTCATGAATGCGGTGTGCAAAGTGACAGTTGTTGACATTCTGCATTTTAATAAGCCACGTTTTTAACCTGTTTTTCTTCAAGGTAGCGAGATCCAACATACAAAACATGCATTTGGAGTGGGCGCGTTCCTCTGCTTTCTTGTGAATATTTATTTTTATACCATTTGGCCTACCCTTTTCACTTCCAAACAATCTGTTGTTCAATGTGGATTAAAATCCAGCCACAGCCCATATTTGGTTATTAAGTAGTTCTTTGAGTCGTACATCATAAGGCGAAGTTTTTTACCTACGAGATCAACTGAGGATCTCTTTGCTACCGCAGGAATAACTTTTTTATTTCATCAAAGGTGTTGATGAGGTAATAGTCCACGACCTGATACACTTGATTCAGGATTGCCATTTATTGCAACAGTCAACTTCTCAATTTTTGGAATGTAAACGTCTGATTCTCTATGAAAAGGAGTTGTTCCTTCAGGAACAAGAACAAATTTCCTTTTAAAGACTTCTGAGACTGATTTAGATTGTATGTTCAGAGAGTGTTTCTCGCTTGTTTCTATATTCTGTAATGGAGTGTATAACCCTTTCCATAAATAAATAACGTTTTTACTTTTATAGACCGAGTTAAGATTGTTCTGGCCTGTTTCCAGGGTTAGTAACAGCATCAACTCAAGGAGAAATGTGCTCTGACTGTGTATTTTAGGTTCAGGGTCTTCAGAACAGAACGACAGAATCGCTAGGATTAAATGTCAGTTCATAAGTAAGTTTGCTCGTTTTGAAAATTAAAAAAAAGTATCGTTTATTGATTTTTAGTCCAGGGTATTACGTTGTGGGGGGTAGAACTGACGGGGTATTCCTATTTGTGATAAATATTATGTCATTCCGATGATTTCAAGATCCATCTAGAAAATTATTTTGTGAAAAAGACATAATCAACAAAACAAAAACAACACACACACACACACACACACCCAACACACACCACCCCCCCCCACCCCCAACACACACAACACACACAAACACGCACGAAGCACGATGCACACGCTCGCACGCACGCACGCCCACGCAAGTCGAGACACACACCACACCACACCACACACACACACACACACACCCACACACCACACACACACACACACACTCACACACACACACCACACACGAAAGAGGACGAGAAGCGTGTGTAAAAGATATAGCATGCATTATGTAATGGAAGATAAACGAAATAAGAAAAAAAAAAGAGAGTGACTAGTTGTGGTAAAGAATGAACTGGACAGCACGTAAATGGAGTGGGTGACAGGAGAGAGAACGGGAACGGGAAGATGACTGTAATTTAAATATGAGGTAAGAAATGAGTGCATGGCAGTGTGTTGTAGAGGTATTGCAGGCTGGTGATGTGGGGCTGGATATGTACATGCTTACTTATGAATGATGATGCCTGTGGGTTAGAGGTTTCAAATTGTCAGTGAAATAGGATTACTGCATTGTGCACCACAAACGTAAAGGTCATTTGTGACTGCAGAGTGCAAGGTGCTTGACATTTTCAAAGCAGCTGTATTTTGAATAAACCTCTAATGACAAAAAGAAACTCAACAACACAAAAGATATGGGATAATATAATACTTTTTTTTTAAATTAGCAAATGCTTTTTTTTTAGAATAGCATGTTTTGGGCTTACTCTGATTGAATGGAATTACGATTGTTTTAAATTTCGATTAACTTTTTAGAGGGTGCAACACACACACACCACACCAACCCCCACACCCCACACACATCACACACACACAACACCACACAACACACACACACAAACACGCCACACACACACACCACACACAACAAAACAAACACACATATATATATATATATATATTAATATATATATCTATATATATATATATATATATATATATATATATATATTATATATATATATGTTAAAATAAAGTGTTAAAAAAGAATATTAAAATACTCTACAAATTTGTTTCACGCATCTGGCGGCTTTTTCAGGATGATATTTGGGTTGCCCACGCCGGTTTTATATTAGCGTGTGGGGCCCGATTGCAGCTGTTTTCACGTCGTGGGTTGGTTGCACGTATTTTTTTAAGGTTTTCAGGTTGTGTTTGGTGTGTGTTCACTAACAACGATTTTAATTTGTGCCTGCAGTAGTTTACTACTTCTGGTTTTAGTGTTTAAAGTTGTAAGTGTGGGTTTACACAGTATCAGCCATTTTTCAGTTAAACATAGGTTGCACTTCTTGAAATATTGTGTACAGTGATGCTCTTTTATGATTTTCCAGGTTACTGTAGTTGATTTTGCGTCTTTAAGTTTCCAATTTTATTTGCTCAATTCTGTTTGGTTTTTGTATTTTTCTTATCAAATGACTGTTTGTGGCTTGCTATCTGGTTTTGAAGTGGTTTTCAGTGGTCCCTATGTGTTTTTCTTTTTCATTTTATGATGTCCAGTGGCTTGGTATACACTATTCTTATAAAGGCATTTGTTGCTCTAGGCGGCATGCTCTTTTGATGCAATTGCAAGATTACCTTTCTTCACTTTCTTTACTGTGTTGGTTTTCGTTTTGTTGGATGCATCTTAGGTTTTTGAGGTTGGGCATACATGAGTATATGATGATTTGACGGAGTTGTTTGTTGGATATTTTTGTCAGTTTGTGTTCTTTTTGGGAATGAAGTTGTTAAGATTTTAAAGAATTCTTCCCTATGTTTGTTTGAGTTTCCCGTTGTTGGAGGGTTGAACCATATGATTTTCTTTTTCTGTTTTTTTTCTTACTTTTATTTGTGTTGTTGTGTTGTTATATAACACTGCGGTGGGCAACCCAAATTCAGCTGAAGATAGGCCAGCAGATGCTTGAAACAAATTAGTATAGAGTATTTTAATATTTCTTTTTAATACTTATTTTACAAATGTTGCTACTCCAAAAAGGTTGAGCGCTTTTAGAATCGTTTTAGGCTGTGCAACTACATTGATATATTTTATATATTATATAAATATATATAAATATATCTATATGTTTATATATATATATATATATATCATATATATATATTATATCTATATATATATATATTATTATATCTATATTTGTGGTGAGCAGCCAAATCTGGACCTAAGTGTGGACAAGGAGTTTTGAGAGGCATCTGAAGGAAAAACATACTCTGACTCACAGAGCAAAGCACCACTCGACATTCAAGGTTGTGTGGCCACCAACCCTGAGGAACAGTTTCCATGCAAGCTCAACGTTGGCGGAAACTCAAGCAGGTGTTCGACAAGCTCAGAGCCAAATCATACCAGGGCCAAACGGAATACCTTACCAGCCTTTTCAGAAAATGTCCCCAAGTGCTGGAGTTGCTCAAGGCTGCTGCTGATCGGTTGGAGAAACCAGAAGATCAGCGGCCAGTGGATGACGGCAGATGGTTGTGTACATTGCCCCCAAAGTGCCAAAACTCAAGGACATCAGCCAGTTCAGGCCATATCACTACTGAACGTCGAAGGGAAATCTTCTTCTCTGTCATTGGCAGCAAGGCTGACAAGTACCTGATGGAAAACAAATACTTGGATGTGTCAGTCCAGAAAGTGGCATCCAGGCGTGGCGGGCTGTGTAGAACACGCCGCCACAATGATCTGAGGACGCAATCAAAAGCAAAAACAGAAAAGAGGGAAACTGGACGTAGTGTGGCTGATCTGCAATCGCATTTGGATCTGTGCCCATGAGATGATACAGTTGGCTCTTTAGCTGTACATGTGCCAAAGAACATCCGCGACATGCTCAAGAAATATTCATTGTTCTCAATGCGGTTCTCTACCAAGGAGTACACAAACTGATTGGATCAACTTGGAGTGGGGCATTGCAATGGGTGTGCATTTCCCGTTACTGTTTCGTGCTGCAATGGAACGAATCTTAAAGCATGCAACAAAACAACGCGAAGACAGACAGAATTGGGCGATGGATACAAGATGCTCTCTCAAGGGCCTTATGTGTGACATAAGTGATTTCATAGCCAGAGAAGACGAGACACGTATGTGCTGGAGAGGCTGGACGACATAGTTGCCTCATCCGAATGAAGTTTCAAGCCAAAGAAATCCGGAGTCTCTCACTGTGGAAAGGAAAAGTTGCCGAATCTAGTGGTCTTCAGTGTGCCAACCAGGACCATTCCAAACAGTCACAGGAAGAACCAGTCAAGCGCCTTGGAAGATGGTATGAGATACGCTAAAAGACACACAAATGAGCAAAGAACCAAGCAGATGCGGGGAAGAAGGCTTGCCAGGGACCATTGACCCAGAGTTGGGCTCCCTGGCAAGATACAAGGTCTGGTGTCTGCAGTTCATGCTGATACCAAAGATCCTATGGCTCTGTTGATATACGACATCTGGCACCAGCACAGGATGGAGGCAATGGAAGCCAAAATCAAACAAGTTCACAAGGATATGGCTTGGTGTCCCACCCTGTCTGACTGACATCGCGCTGTTTCTGTCGCAAGCAAAGCTCAAAACTACACTGAAAATCCATCTGGAGGATACAAAGCAGGAAGATCAGACTTTCAAAGCATGCTGAGGACTCAGGAGGCAAGTTGGTAGAAGCAATCATGCCACAGCTAAGACAGGCAGAAATGGAAAGTTCAAGAGGAGATGGATTCTGCAAAGAAGTATCAAGATCAGCGACAATCAAGGCCACACACAGACAACAGACAAGGATGGCGGTGACAAAAACTGAATGGTGGTCAAAGGCAAGGGAAAAGCCCAAAAGAGTAACATGATGATTAGGAGATGAGAAAAGAAGAAGACCAAAAAAGATCCACAAAGCAGTCCAGCAGAGCCAGGCAGGGACAATGGACAACGTGGAGAATGCACTCCAAAGACGTCTAATTGGAATGACATTTGGCCATGGCCCCTCTCGGATCAGCTTTTATCGATCTGCATTTGACCTTCTGCCCTCAAATGCATACCTGGGTGAGTTGGGGGAAAAACAGACGATCTGCATGCCCCCTCTTGCCATGAAAAACCAAACAGAGGAGCATGTTCTAAGGCTCATGTTAAAGTAGCCTGTCCAAGGAAGGTACACATGGAGGCACAAACAAGATGCTCAAAGATAAATTGTACAAGATAGTCTGGGTAGTACAACACACAAAGGGAGAATCAGGATCCAAAAGCCCGCAACATTCATCACGGCAGGAGGCAGCAAAATCATGCCAAGAACAACAGTTGCCACTCGAAACATGCAGGCAGAGGTCTGTGGATGGGGGCTGATGACTGGGAGTGCACTGCAGACCTCCAGAATGGAGAGTCACCAGAGATCATCAGCAAAGAGTGGCATGAGACCAGGACATAGTTTTTCCACTCCAATGTCAAAAACAATGCAGTGTCATGATTGACGCTCACAGTGTCATATGAGAACGAATGGAGGCGCTAAATCTACAAGACTGAAAATGTTGCTGATCTGGAGAACAGCCTGAGGAGAGAAGGCTATCAGGTAAAGTCCTCACTGCAGAAATTGGAGTAGGGGATTGTAGGAAGTCTGCATTACAGCCTCATGAAAACAGCTCCTCAGTTGCAGGGAGAAGGAAAGAAGAGCCTGAAAGCTATGGCAGAAGCGGGCAGAGAGGTGTTCAAGCTGATCTGGTCAGGAGGAACAAAAGTGAACTTCATAAGGCTTAATTTCCTACAAATATCGGTTTGTCCTGTGGCTCAGTGGGTAAAGCGCGAGTCATTAAGTTGAAAATGAGCATGTCCAGAGGGTCATGGGTTCGAATCCCAGCCATGGCTAGTCCCAAAGATGGGGAAAAAAAGGGGGGGCAGCAGAGGGGACATCCGGAGCATGAACCGGGTGTGGCCCACCCCCTAGAGTGTCAGAGATAAGGGCCAGAAAACACTTGCTTGCAAGGGGCTTTCTCTTCTGAGGACTCTCTGCTGCCACGCTCTAGCGAGTTTCTTTCTAATATATTATATATATATATATATATATATATATTATATTATATATATTTATATATATATATATATATATATTTAATCAGAGTTAAAAAAGGCCATCAGAACGTTTAAAAGTGACTCAACATGTAGGGAGCGACCTTACAGTTTAAAATAGGAATTTTAAAATGGAGATAATTAAAAACTTACAAAGCATGTTTCAGCTAAAACGCTCTCCTCAGGATAAATACAATTTGGGCACGCTTGGTGTTATATATTGTGGTGTGTGGGCGGTGAGTTCCGTGCGTGTGGCACGTGGCCTGCCGTTTTTTTTTCTTTTTTGGGGCGCGTTCGGGGGGGACGTGTACGGAATGGTGCTTATCCCCCAAGCTTTCCCATTTATGCCTGCAATTGTTTATCATTTCTACTTTAGAGTTCAGGGATGCTAGGTGGGGTTACTTAATATCAGCCACTTTTCTGTAGTACATGAAGTTGCATTTTTTTAGAAATGTTTGTATGGCGTTGCTCTTTTTTTTTTTATAATTTTATATGATATGTTGTAATTTATTTTTTAATTTTTAAGCTTCCAAATATGTTTACTTAATTCTGTTTGGTTTTTATATTTTTCCTTTTTGAAAGGCTGTTTATGGTTTCCATATCTGGTTTTTTAAAATGGTTTGCCGTGTTCCCTATGTATTTTTCTTTATCACTGTTGTTGTACCGTAGCTTGGTACACATTATTTTGTAGGAGACATTTATTTATTCAGAGGGATGGTCTTTTTTTGTGCAATTACAAGCACTTTTAAGTTCTGAAGAATGGCTTTTTAACTCGATTTTATTGACTTGCTCCTCACGTGAGCACTGTCGCGTAGCTAGCAGAATCTAAATTTAAAATGGAGAGAATTAACTTTGGGAGTCACCAAAAATATACTTTTTCACTTCAGATATGAATGCTTATCTCCCCTATTTCTTCAATCTTAGACATAAGAGCAAGCTTTGTTTATCAATTGAATATTTTGCGGTCATTGCACACCAAGCTGCTTCTGTAAGTTGCTGAATGGTGCTCGGTAACTTATCTTGGAATTATTAGTTTATTGTAATTTAGTCCCTTGCGGATTCATTCCAAGAACTGGCGCTCAGCACTTGATTGTCTTAAGAGGTTATATTTTTATATTTTTCTACTTTTCGCAAGGAAATGTAGCTTAATTGCTTTTCATGATTTCTTTTGCCTTCTTAGGTGGCACTTTGGTTTGTTGTTGTTTTTTTTGAAATACTCAACAATATACTACGGTCTTGCACACCAGCCTTTTTCTGGAGATAGCATTCTTTTAAAACCCAACGGCAGAAGATCAACTTACCAGTTCCATGGTCACTGAGGAGAACAATCAGGTTTCCAAATATCGGTATCTGAAATGAGTTAATATGTTAGTGAGTTTCTCCTATTGAAGATTGTCTCCCTTTGGAGGACTATAAGCTTGCTCGAGGTCATTTGAAAAGCATTTATTATCCCATTTCACCACTCCAAAAAAAGACATAATGTTAGGCGAATATTTACCACTGCAGATATGAATGCCTTATTCCCCCTATTTCTTTTGGTACTTATCCTTGGAATTTATTAGTTTCTCTTATAATTTATATATATAATTATATTATATATATATTTATATATATATAAATATATATATATATATATATATATATATATATATATATTAATCAGAGTAAAAAGCACTCAAGAACGTTAAAGTGCTCAACATGTAGGAGTAACGAGTCATTCCCGTTTTAAAATAGGATTTTAAATTGGAAGAATTAAACATCCCCTTGTATAATCTAAACGCTCTCCTCGGGTATTAACATTTGGGCACGCCA
>CM031626.1:37453439-37503820 GCA_018398815.1 Conus ventricosus | reverse complement strand
GCGTGGAAAGATGTGTTTTAAGCCTTACTGCACCTGACATCTTTTGAAATCGGTGGAAGGGGAAATCGATTATCCTAAGTTTTTGCAATAAGAAAAGTCTAGTAATGAATGGGAAAGTGTCTTCAGGTTTTTCTATTGAAAGAGTTGCTGCCAATATTCAATTATAAACAAAGAGAAGCAATTTATTATTCCCCATTCACCCACTCAAGCACATACTGTTAGTAAGCGGAATTATCTACCAATGCAGATGCGAATGCTTATCTCCCCTAATTCTTCAATCTAAGACATAAGAGCAAGCTTTCTTTAAATAATTGAATATTTCTTGCAGCCATTGCAACACCAAGCTGCTCTGAAAGTTGCTGGAATGGTGCTCGGTACTTCTCCTTGGAATTCATTAGTTTTATTGTAATTTAGCCCTTGCGGATTCATTCCAAGGACTGGCCCTCAGCACTTGTGTCTTAAGAGGTTTTCTTTTTATATTTTCTACTTTTCACAAGAAAAAAATAGCTTGTTTTGCTCTTTCATGACTTTCTTTTGCTTCTTAGGTAGCACCTTTGGTTGGTTTTCTGAAATCTCATCAAACATACAACGGTATTGCACACACAGCCTTTTTCTGGGATAGCATTCTTCTTAAAACCGAAAAGGCAAAGGAGTCAACTTACCACTTTCCACGGTCACTGAGAGAAACAATCAGGTTTCAAAGTATCGGTATCTGACCAGGAATTATACGTTAGTGAGTTTCCTCCCTATTGGAGATTGTCTCCCCCTTGAAGACTATAAGCTAGTTGAAGGCTCATTTTGAGAAGCATTTATTACTCCCCATTCACCCACTCAAGCACACAGTGTTTGTTAGGCGGAATTATCTACCTGTCAAGGGCGTTAAACTTCTCACAAAAGGCATTAAACGGTTAGAGGCAAAGGGACGTTGTACGTAGTATACAATAGGTAACAGACCCATTAACCAGGGTGCCGTACCCACCACACCCGGTCGAACTGTGTCAAGGAGGACGAAGTGGTCAGGTGACAGATGGCACCTAAGGTAGTAGAGAGTTGGACCTGCCCGGTAGTGAAAGGGGGGAGGGATGTAACCACTAGGACCTCGGTGCTCCAAGTGGACGCTAAATGCTCAGTCAGCTGAGGTTCTTTTGTAAACAGTCATTGAAGAGCAGGAGTCTTGGACTCATTCAGATGGTATTGCTGTGGGTCACTGTGTTGGTACTATTGTCAGGCTTGTTGAATGCATGCGGATGTTGTCGTAGCCCTCCTTAATATAATTACTGTATTAAGTGACCACTGAAGTCGGCGGGAAATGTTGATGTCCATCTGGTGCCAAGTGTTTGCTAATCAATTAGGTAGGGATGTGTGTAACTGCTGATGTGAGGGTCAGGATGTAGCGAATGGAGAATTCAGGGTACTTGTGAACTAGGGGTTTGAGAAACAGCATGGACAAAGGCATGGTCCGAAGAGGAATCCTTTGTTTCCATCCCTATATAAACTGAGGGAGAACAACATGCAGGGAGAAGACCACCATGAAGAGAGAGAGAGGAAAATAACACCATGAGAGAGAGAGAGAGAGAGAGAGAGAGAGAGAGAGAGAGAGAGAGAGAGGAGAGAGAGAAAGAGAGAGAGAGAGAGAGAGAGAGAGAAGAGAGGAGAGTGAGGAGGACATTAGGGTCGAATGAAACATGGTCTGGGAGATAGAAGAGACAGCAAAGTCTTAGAGTTAAAGACAAGCTGGAAGAGAAGGAAACTAAGTTTGAAGCTCAGAGATGGGTGAAGACACACAAACTGAATTTGAACCCAGAGGTGGGTGAAGGGAGACGAAGAAGAAGAGTTCTACGTCGAGATCCCAGAGACGACCACGAAGACCCAGTCTGAAGCCTGAAGCCAGTCAACCAAGGGCGTCACCATCAAGCAGTGCAGAAGAAGACTTGAAGAGACTTGTTCAAGAACTTTGGTGTGGTGCGATAGCGTGGTTGTGTGTGGGGAAACCTGGCCAGGTAAGAAGTCATTTTTATTATAACCCGGGATTAGGAAGTATTGATCTTTGATGTTTGATTTGTTCATTTTGTGTAATTGGCTTTTTCATGTTTGATTATAAGTAGCATGGGAATTTTATTTCTTGTGCTCAGTCGTGTTAGGAGAGAAACGAATGCGTGACATCCCATTCCCAGAGAGAGGTGAATGTTTGGTGGGTGCATGAGTGTGCATATGCGTGTATGAGTGCAAAGATAACTTTGGTGTGTTTAGCCTGACTAATTATACATCAACTTAGTGCACTTAAGCAAAACCATCACGATTTCCCCTGTCCTGGACAAAGTGGCGAGCCTGCCAGGATTGCATGGCCCAAATTAGTCTCAGGAGTGAAACAAAGTGAACACTAGAGTAGTACTAAAGGCAATTTTTGATTTAGCTCTTCTAATTATTTCCTTTAGTTCTTTGAGGGTTGAGTATTGACTTGTGTGTAGGTTGGTTGTATTAATCAAAGGTCGTTCAGGGAAACGAAGAACGAGGTTCTAGTCTTAACTCTCACAGAAGCTGTGGTTTAAGATTAAGGCTCCTTTGTGTTAGGAACATTACCACTGGTTGGTGTACTCGTAACGTTTAGTAGATAAACTGTACTAACTTTTTCTGGGTCAATAAGAGTAACGTAACTGTTTTAGTGGTGCTAAAACGACAAAATGGCTGAAGAAAGTCTTACTCCCATTGAGAAACTGATGAGTTTAGGGGAGAAACTAGGATATACAGGAGATGAACTGCGTAAATTCATAGAGACTCAGCAGAAGACTGACAGAGATGAAAGGGCTGAAAGAAGGAAATTCGAAAAGGAACAGCTCGATGCTGTCAAACGAAACTCAGAGGTCGAGGCTGAGAAACTTCGACTTTAAACAGAATCAGGAAATGCTGAGGCTGAGAGACTTAGACTTGAAACTGCTGCATCGAAGGCTAAAGCAGATACAGAGAGTTTAGCTGCCAAAGCAAGAGCAGAGGCAGAGAGTGCAGCAGCCAAAGCAAGAGCAGATGCAGAGAGTGCAGCTGCAAGAGTGAGACCAGAAGCGGAATCAGAGATTTTAGCCAAACAAATTGAGTTGGAAAGAATAAAGTCTGAACATCGCAGTGAAATAGACACCAGTTCTGAGTCAGTAGGCCGCAGACTAAGTTGTGCACCTAGACTTAAACTCCCACTGTTCAGAGAAGAAACTGATTCGATCGATGCCTATATCTGTGTCAGTATGGCCGCAGACTAAGTTGTGCACCTAGACTTAAACTCCCACTTCAGAGAGAAACTGATTCGATCGATGCCTATATCAGTCGGTTTGAATCTGTTGCCAACCACAAGGGCTGGCCGAAGATGACTGGGCATTAAACCTGTCTGCCTTGTTGACAGGTCGTGCGTTACACACTGTTTCCACCTTACCCAGAGTTGATCAAAGGGATTTTGACAAGGTGAAACAAGCAGTACTAAAGGCATAGGTTTGAGAAGAAGGTTTTAGGCGTAAGAATCGAACATGGTGAGACAACACACAGTTCCGAGTTGGACTAGATCACTATTTTAACAAGTGGGTAGAACTTAGTGGTGTGGACAGTGATTTGGAAGGCCTCAAGACACTGGTGATGAAATAACAGATACTTGACGGTTGTGGGACGGGCTTCACAATCCACATTAAGAAAAAGGTCCAACCACATTAGCTGTGGTACTTCAGATGGCAGAGACTTACCAGGAAGCGAGGTGTAATTTGCCTGAACAAGAGGAAAGCCTGGAGACATATTCAGAGGATAGCAGGCCAGCACATATCACGCAACGGGCCAGTGTTGCACACCCGTAGGCCCATGGCATCATGTGAGCAAACAAGGGTGAAGGCCCACGTGGTTAAGGCTGTAGATGAGCATACCTGCTTTCATGTGCAACAAGACAGGACACTTGCTAGGGACTGCATACTCAAGTCACAGAAAGCAGCAGCAATGAGGGTCAGGCCAAGTGAGAGGCAGGTAGAAAGAGATGGAAAAGATGACAGTGTTGTTTTGTCTGGATTGTGCGAGTGTTCACAGATTCAGGCGATAACATGGATGTGCACAAAGACAGAGTGGGGGACAATGTGGTTACTGTCATTAGAGACTCTGGGTGCACTGGCGTAATGGTGAAGGAATCCCTGGTTAAGAAGGGACAATTCACAGGAAAAACACAGAGGTTTAGACAAATAGATGGAACAGTAGCAGAATTCAACACAGCCCAGGTGTTTATTGATACACCATTTATAGTGGACTGTACAAGCTTTGGCTGTCCCAAAGCCGCCGTATGATTTGGTAATTGGAAACATTTCAGGAGCACGTGGGTACGAAAACCCAGACCCTGATTTCTGTGCCGAATCAGAGAAAAGGAATCACGTGAGGAAAAGGCCCCAGGCAGTCAAACACTCCAGAAAGCATTGGAGCGTGTCCGGTGAGACTAACCCCACTCACTTACGAGCAGAAAAAAGGGCGACTACTCGCTTAGAAAACTGGTTCGTTTGCTCACAGAGGGCAGAAGAAAAATGTTAAAGGGGGTACAATCGGGTTCGAATTAGACAACGGCATATTGTACCGAACTTTTACTCATTCGCGTTCGGGAAAAACGAAGAAGCAGGTTGTTGTTCCTAGGCAGCACAGAAAGGCGGTGATGTCCGACAATCATGTGACGTCAGCCTGGGCCATCTCGGTAGAATCATTTCATTTATGCCCGTCGCTCCCGGTGGAGCATAGGCCATCAACGACTCTTCGCCATCGCACTCTGTTCTGGGCTGTTCTGTCATTCCAGTCCAGTTTGTCCCTTGTTGTTTCAACTCCGCCTCAGTGTCTCGTCTCCAGCTTTGCGAGGCCGGCCTCTCTTTCTCTTTCCCTGCGGGTTCCAGGTCAGGGCTTGGCGTGTGGTGCTGGATGCTGGCTTCCTGAGGGTGTGTCCGATCCAGCCCCACTTCCTTCGCAGTATCTGCTTGGCCATGGTTCCTGTCCCGCACGCTCCCCACAGATTTTCGTTTCGGACCTTGTCCTGCCATCGGATTTTGTAGATGCACCTCAGACAGGTGTTGAAGAATGTCTGAACTTTGTTGCATCGTCTGTGTTGTTCGCCACGTCTCGCATCCGTAGAGCAGAACTGATTTCACATTGGAGTTGAAGATCGGAGTTTGGTTCTTATGCTGATTCCTCCAGATGCCCAGATGTTCTTGAGCATGACGAAAGCTGCTCTTGCCTTGCCGATTCTGGCTGTGAGTCTCGGCCCATGCCTCCCTGTTGGTCAACCACGCTTCCCGGGTAGACGAAAGACTCCACCTCCCTGATGGGCTCTCCATCGACTGTGACTGGTGTGTTGGCAGTGGTGTTGATTTTCATCAGCTCGGTTTTCTTCCTGTTAACTTGAGCCCTGTCCCGGCTGATGTGGTCTCCAAGCGAGTGGTCTTGTCCTGCATCTGGCTGTGGCTGTGTGACAGGAGCCCCAGGTCGTTCAGCGAAGTCAAGGTCGTCGAGCTGCGTCCAGGTGTCCACTGTATACCGTTGTTCTGCCTGTTGTAGTGGTCTTCATGATCCAGTCAATGACCAGGGGAAGAGGAACGGCGACAGCAGGCATCCCTGCCGAACTCCGGTCTTCACCTCGAAACTTTCGGACAGGTGGCCGGCGTGGGAAAATCCTGCAGTTCATGTCCTGGTAGGTGCACCGGATGAGGGAGATGATCTTCTGGGGGACTCCGTAATGCCTCAGCAGCTTCCACAGCATCTCTCTGTCCACACTGTCGAAAGCCTTCTCATAATCTATGAAGTTGATGTAAAGGGGGGAGTTCCACTCCAGCGACTGCTCCACGATGATGCGCAGGCTGGCGATCTGGTCGGCACATGATTTGTTCTGCCGGAAGCCTGCCTGCTGGTCTCGGAGCTTGGGGTCGATGGCCTCTTTCATTCTCTCCAGTAGAACCCTGTTGAGAACCTTGCCTGGCGTTGACAGGAGCATGATCCCTCGGTAGTTGCTGCAGTCCCTGAGGTCTCCTTTCTTCGGCAGCTTGATGACGAATTCCTTCTTTCCACTGAGCCGGTACCTCCTCCTTCTCCCAGATCTTGCTGAAGAGGCTGTATAGCATGTTGACAGCTGTCTCTATGTCTGCTTTGATGGCTTCTGCTGGTATCTCGTCCGGCCCTGCAGCCTTCCCATTTTTCAGAGTCATGATGGCCTTCTTGATCTCTGCCTTTGAGGTTTGTCACAGCTGATGGGCAGGTCAGTCTCTGCAGATGGGATGTCTGGGGGTGCGCAGGGGCGGGGCGGTTCAGCAGCTCCTTGAAGTGTTCTGCCCATCGTTTCAGCTGTTCCTCGGTTGTTGTCAGTGGTTTCCGTTCTTGTCCTTCACTGGCTTGTCTGTCTGCTGGAACTTACCCGTCAGCTTCTTGGTCACCAGGTACAGGTCCTTCAAAATTCCCCTGTCCGGCTGCTGCCTCTGCTTGGCTGGCCAGGTCGTCAAAGTAGTCCCTCTTGTCCTTCTTGATGCTCTTCTTTACTTCTTCCCGTTCGCTGCTGTGTGCTCTTCCTGTGCCTTTGCCCTAGCTGCTCTTGTTCGGCTCGTGTTCAGTGTAGCTTTTCTTCTCTCCCTTGTTTTCCAACTTGTGGATGGTGTCGGCAGAGATCCATTCTTTGTGCTGGGCCTTCTTCTTGCCAAGGATCTCTTCACATGTGTCATGCCAGAGCTTCTTGCAGTGTTCCCACTGTGTCTCGATGTCCGTCTCACTGTCTTCTATCAGCTCTTGTAGCAGCTGGAACCTGTTGAAAGGCTGATCTGGAATGCTGCTTGTGTGTCCCTGTTCCGGAGCAGTCCGACATTGTACCTTGTACGTGTGTTTGTTGGTGTTTGGTGAATCTCTTGAGGGGAAGTCTCACTGTTGTTAAAAGAAGGTGGTGGTCTGATGACACATCAGCACCTCTCATCACTCGTACATCCCGCCATGATCTCCTGAATTTGCGGCTAATGCAGATGTGGTCAATCTGGTTCTCCGTGACATGGTTCGGGGATCTCCATGTGGCCTTGTGGATGCGCTTGGTGGGAAGATGCTTCCTCCTATCACCAGCTGGTTCAGGGCGCACAGGTCGCAAAACGCTCACCAATCTCGTTCATCTGTCCCAGTCATGTGTCCCCATGATTGTCCTCGTATGCCTGTGTTGTCCTTCTGATCTTGGCGTTAAAATCTCCCATCAGTATGGTTATGTCCTTTGCTCCTCTTTTGTCTATCACTGTCTGTAGTTGCTGGTAGAAGTCATCTTTTTCTCTTCTTCCGCATCATTGGTGGGAGCATAGCACTGGATGATGTTCAGCCTGATGTCATTCTTCTCGTGGTAAACTTGGCTGTGATGATGCGGGAGTTGACAGGTCCCATCCGATGAGTGCCCCTTGTGCCTCCGGTGCCAGCATCAGGGCCACACCCTCAGTGTGGGGGCTCATCCTCTGTGTGTCCTGAGTACAGCAGCTGTTCTCCAGATGAAAGTCTCAGCTGTCCTGATTGTAGCCACCTTGTCTCACTCAGTCCTAGCACTCCGATCTTGTAGTTTTTCATCTCTCTCGCAACTTGGATGGTTTTTCCTGTTTCAACATCGTCCTGATGTTCCATGTGGGGTACTTTCGTTGTTGTCCTGGGTGTTAGAAGGGGAGTCGGCCTTGCAGCTTCCTTTCGGCTTTCACTGCACTGCGTCATAAGTCTCCGGGATGGAGACCCTTCATTGCCCAGGTGAATGCTTTGGTTCATTGTCGTCAATGCTTCTGTAACTCGTCTTTTTTTTTACAGGTAGGGTTGTTAGCCCTAACGCAAACCCCTTTAATCCTCGGGGCGAGGTGGTCCTGCCTTAGTCGCCTCTTACGACATGCATGGCAGGGCAGTGGGTCTATTCTATGCCCAACCCACAGGGTAGAAGGCCACACAAAAGGTTGTGACGCAAGAGTACTACTGGCCGAGTATCCTTGGTGATATCAGGCGTTTCTGTGCACAATGCAGCACATGTCGCGGGGTACGACAACGTGGGTTAGAGAGTGAAGAAAGAATGACGGGGCCGTAGGCCAAAATAAAATGGTCAGTCGAGAAGTCAGGTAGTGGGTGCGTGTGTCTTTTGCAGTGTCGTGTATGCGTGACGTAGTTGGTTGCGGGCCACGTGTATGAAGAGAAAGGGAGAGAATTTCAGTAGAAACATAATGTTTATCTGTATATGGCCACACGACTTAGAGCTGGTGGAGATTTCAGATTTGTAATTGTTGTTTGCTTGGTTAGTGCATATGGTATTGATTTTTCCTCTAATTGTGTTGTAAGGTAAATCTTGCGTGCATTCTCTAGTGTAAGTAGGCTTATTAGAGGCCTAGATTAGAGTTGGTTTAAATGAGAGAATTGTGAGAGTTACAGCTCCTTGGATGTGTTTTAGCCAATGCAGGGCATTGTCTTGAAGTGGGGGGAATTTGTCAAGGTCGTTAAAATTATCACAAAAGACATTAAACGCTTAGAGGCAAAGGGACGTTGTACGAAGTATACAAATAGGTAACATACCCATTAACCATGGTGCCGTACCCACCACACCGGTCGAACTGTGTCAAGGAGGATGACGTGGTCAGGTGACAGATGGCACCTAAGGTAGTAGAGAGTTCGGACCTGCCCGATAGCGAAAGGGGGGAGGGATGTAACCACTAGGACCTCGGTGCTCCAAGTGGGCGCTAAATGCTCAGTCAGCTGAGGTTCTTTTGTAAACAGTCATTGAAGAGCAGGAGTCTTGGACTCGTTTAGATGGTATTGCTGTGGGTCACTGTGTTGGTACTATTGTCAGGCTGGTTGAATGTGCGTGGATGTTGTCGTAGCCCTCCTTAAGATAATTACTGTGTTAAGTGACCACCAAGTCGACGGGAAATTTCAATGTCCATCTGGTGCCAAGTGTTTACTAATCAATTAGGTAGGGATGTGTGTAACTGCTGATATGAGGGTCAGGATGTAGCGAATGGAGAATTCAGGGTACTTGTGAACTAGGGGTTTGAGAAGCAGCATGGACAAAGGCATGGCCTGAAGGGGAATCCTTTGTTTCCATCCCTATATAAACTAAGGGGGAACAACGTGCAGGGAAAAGACCACCACGAGAAAGAGAGGAGAATAACACCACAAGAGAGAGAGAGAGAGAAGAGAGAAGAGAGAGGAGAGGGGAGAGAGAGAGGAGAGAGAGAGAGACTCGAGACTCAAGACTCAAGATATTTTATTTATTTAGGCCTCAGCCCATCATGAAGGGGGATGTGAATATACAACTGAACGAAGTTTTGTAGCAAATTCAAAATGGAAGCTAACAATGATATAGAACATATTCATGTAGTCAGAGCATCTCTCATCTTAAATCCTTTGTATTAAAATAATGCAAGATTATGTACATCTTCCAGAACCGTCGATGACATTAACAAACTCATTTAAACAGTGAAGGATTTCTATAATATTTAGGCTTAATTAACGTTTCACGTGTACGTCCAAGTGCTGGACAACACAGAACAAAATGCACCTCATTTTCTTCGCTTTCATTACATAGGGGGCAAATTAGGTCGTTTGCCATAAACGTTCTATATCGATAACGGTGTGTCAATAGATCAGAAATCCGAGCCTAAATCTAGTTGTAATATATTGCAGATGCTTATCAATATCTGGATGTAAATAAGGCTTTAAACTGTGGTCACTGCAAAAGTACTGTACAAATAAACATGTCACTAGTTGAATATGATCGGACAAGTTTGCCCTCGGCAGTCGATAAGCTTTGTTTAAAAAGTAACAACATAAACTTTGATAGAAACTCTTCATCCTCAAACTCCCCTCCCTCTCTCCCCTCTCAAGTCCAAATCTTTGCCAGACAGTTCAGTTGTTGGCCTGGCCTTGTTTTTCCCCCACTATTAGATTGTTCGTCTCTGTATTTGTCTAAACTTTATTCAAGTTTAAAAGGCTGTGCCAGTCTTGAATAAAATTACTCTGTGTTAGGTTTCCTTATGGAGCAAAACATACCCCACTTGTTTACTGTTTAATATCACATTTAGTGAAAAGACGTTAAATTGAAGAACTGATTGTATACTGTTCGTCCTCGTCTTGCTTTATAACTACATCATGCAAAGAATTTTTTTTTAAGTTGACATTATTGATGCATTGTTGTTGACTAATTACCATCAGGCAATCTGCTATCCAGCAATGAGTGTCCTTTTTCTATCAACACAGTGTTTCGTCCATTTCGACCTCGTGTTTCACTGTCTTTGTCAGATAGATGCTGGGGGAAGATGTTACATTTACAGTGGACGAGGATGGGGGAGAACTGGAATCTCCCGGATGGATGCCAAGAAAGAGTGCCACAAAAGTGGAGCTTCTCTAGTCAGTTTGGAGACGGATAAAGAGACATACGCCTTCAGGGAAGTCACACAGTTTATAAGGAAACATAAATATAAATATAAACCACTCGGGGTTGGTCTGGCAGGAGCAACTTTTGGCTATTCAAAGGCACGTATGATCAGCATGTAAGATACATTCTATCCATCTTGAAATTCCGAGGCGATGTTTAGCCGATATGCAAATGTGTGACGCAGGACAGCCTAAGAATAGACACAAGTGACAGCAACAAAGAGTTTTATTATCCTACCTTTTGATTACTTTAGCCACATAAGATGGAATCTTTTCACTGAAAGACAAATCTTCTTGCTTATTCTTCTTGTTTTCTTTCCTCCTCGTCCTCCTCCTCCTCCTCCTCCTCCTCCTCCTCCTCCTCCTTCTTCTTCTTCTTCTTCTTCTTCTTCTTCTTCTTCTTCTTCTTCTCTTCTTCTTCTTCTTCTTCTGTCTGTTTGTCTATTTGTCTGTTTGTCGATTTGTCTGTTTGTCGATGTTTGTCGATTTGTCTGTTTGTCGATTTGTCTGTCTGTCTGTCTTTCTGTCTGTCTGTCTGTCTGTCTGTTTCTCCCCTCTCTCTCTCTCTCTCTCTCTCTCTCTCTCTCTCTCTCTCTTCTCTTTTCTCTCTCTCCCCTCTCTCTTCCTCTCTCCTCTCTTCTTCATCATCATTATCATTTTAAACTACTTGCCAAAGAGTGTGCTCAAACAATGCAAGCAAAATAAAAGCATGGTTCTGGCCCACTAAAAGACACATCTTCTTGCTTCTTCTTCTTGTTTTCTTTCCTCCTCGTCCTCCTCGTCGTCGTCGTCGTCCTCTTCCTCCTCCTCTCCTCCCTCCTCCTCCTCCTCCTCCTCCTCCTCCTCCTCCTCCTTCTTCTTCTTCTTCTTCTTCTTCTTCTTCTTCTTCTTCTTCTTCTTCTTCCTTCTTCTTCTTCTTCTTCTTCTCCTTCTACTTCTTCTTCTTCTTCTTCTTCTTCTTCTTCTTCTTCTTCTTCTTCTTCTTGTTCTTCTTCTTCTTGTTCTTCTTCTTCTTCTTTCTTCTTTTCTTCTTCTTCTTCTTCTTCTTCTGTCTGTTTGTCCTTTGTCTGTTTGTCGATTTGTCTGTTTGTCTGTCTGTCTGCCCTGTCTGTCTGTCTGTCTGTCTTTCTGTCTGTCTGTCTGTCTGTCTGTCTGTTTCTCTCATCCTCTCTCTCTCTCTCTCTCTCTCTCTCTCTCTCTCTCTTCATCATCATTATCATTTTATACTACTTGCCAAAGAGTGTGCTCAAACAATGCAAGCAAAATAAAAGCATGGTTTCTGGCCCAATTTCGTGTTTTTTTTTTGTTTGTTTGTTTGTTTGTTTTTTGTTTTGCTGTTGTTGTTTTTTGTTGAGAAAAGGCGGGAGAGGGGATCCTTTTTTGTCTTATCCTGCTCCATTTGTTCGCGCGGTGTGGCCGTACAACCAAAGTGAGGTGAATGCAGAAACGTTCCTTCCTTGCTGCAACGGAATTCTGGCAGTCCACTGAGCGTTCCCTCGGTGACATTGTCCCATTCCTCCTCGCTGTCCTCACATCGGTAGCGTCAAGTTTGCCATCGTCTTGAACTGACTCTAGTGACCTAACTTTGATTTTGTCAAACCATTCCCAAATAAATTCACAAAAACTGCGTGAGGAAAAGAGTGTTTTATAAGGCCTTACTGCCACCTCGACTATCTCCTTTTGAAATCGGTGGAAAGGGGGAAAATCGAAATTCATCAGCATAAAGTTACTTTTGCAATAAGAAAAAGTCTTACGTAATAGGGAATGGGAAAGTGTCTTCAGGTTTTTCTATTGAAGAAGTTGCTGCCCATATTCAATTATAAACAAAGAGAAGCATTTATTATTCCCCATTCACCCACTCAAGCACATACTGTTAGTTAAGCGGAATTATCTACCAATGCAGATGCGAATGCTTATCTCCCCTAATTCTTCAATCTAAGACATAAGAGCAAGCTTTCTTTATAATTGAATATTTCTTGCAGCCATTGCAACACCAAGCTGCTCTGAAAGTTGCTGGAATGGTGCTCGGTACTTCTCCTTGGAATTCATTATTTTTATTGTAATTTAGCCCCTTGCGGATTCATTCCAAGGACTGGCCCTCAGCACTTGTGTCTTAAGAGGTTTTTCTTTTTATATTTTCTACTTTTCACAAGAAAATATAGCTTGTTTTGCTCTTTCATGACTTTCTTTTGCTTCTTAGGTAGCACCTTTGGTTGGTTTTCTGAAATCTCATCAAACATACAACGGTATTGCACACAAGCCTTTTTCTGGGATAGCTTTTCTTCTTAAAACCGAAAAGGCAAAGGAGTCAATTTAAACCACTTTCCACGGTCACTGATGAGAAACAATCAGGTTTCAAAGTATCGGTATCTGACCAGGAATTATACGTTAGTGAGTTTCCTCCCTATTGGAGATTGTCTCCCCCTTGAAGACTATAAGCTAGTTGAAGGCTCATTTTGAGAAGCATTTATTACTCCCCATTCACCCACTCAAGCACACAGTGTTTGTTAGGCGGAATTATCTACCTGTCAAGGGCGTTAAACTTCTCACAAAAGGCATTAAACGGTTAGAGGCAAAGGACGTTGTACGTAGTATACAATAGGTAACAGACCCATTAACCAGGGTGCCGTACCCACCACACCCGGTCGAACTGTGTCAAGGAGGACGAAGTGGTCAGGTGACAGATGGCACCTAAGGTAGTAGAGAGTTTGGACCTGCCCGGTAGTGAAAGGGGGAGGGATGTAACCACTAGGACCTCGGTGCTCCAAGTGGACGTTAAATGCTCAGTCAGCTGAGGTTCTTTTGTAAACAGTCATTGAAGAGCAGGAGTCTTGGACTCATTCAGATGGTATTGCTGTGGGTCACTGTGTTGGTACATTGTCAGGCTTGTTGAATGCATGCGGATGTTGTCGTAGCCCTCCTTAATATAATTACTGTATTAAGTGACCACTGAAGTCGGGGGGAAATGTTGATGTCCATCTGGTGCCAAGTGTTTGCTAATCAATTAGGTAGGGATGTGTGTAACTGCTGATGTGAGGGTCAGGATGTAGCGAATGGAGAATTCAGGGTACTTGTGAACTAGGGGTTTGAGAACAGCATGGACAAAGGCATGGTCCGAAGAGGAATCCTTTGTTTCCATCCCTATATAAACTGAGGGAGAACAACATGCAGGGAGAAGACCACCATGAAGAGAGAGAGAGGAAAATAACACCATGAGAGAGAGAGAGAGAGAGAGAGAGAGAGAGAGAGAGAGAGAGAGAGAGAAAAAGAGAGAGAGAAGAGAGAGAGAGAGAAGAGAGAGAGAGAAGAGAGGAGAAGGATGAGGAGGACATTAGGTCGAATGAAACATGGTCTGGGAGATAGAAGAGACAGCAAAGTCTTAGAGTTAAAGACAAGCTGGAAGAGAAGGAAACTAATTTGAAGCTCAGAGATGGGTGAAGACACACAAACTGAATTTGAACCCAGAGGTGGGTGAAGGGAGACGAAGAAGAAGAGTTCTACGTCGAGATCCCAGAGACGACCACGAAGACCCAGTCCTGAAGCCTGAAGCCAGTCAACCAAGGGCGTCACCATCAAGCAGTGCAGAAGAAGACTTGAAGAGACTTGTTCAAGAACTTTGGTGTGGTGCGATAGCGTGGTTGTGTGTGGGGAAACCTGGCCAGGTAAGAAGTCATTTTTATTAAAACCCGGGATTAGGAAGTATTGATCTTTGATGTGTTGATTTGTTCATTTTGTGTAATTGGCTTTTTCAATGTTTGATTATAAGTAGCATAGGAATTTTTTTTTCTTGTGCTCAGTCGTGTTAGGAGAGAAACGAATGCGTGACATCCCATTCCCAGAGAGAGGTGAATGTTTGGTGGTGCATGAGTGTGCATATGCGTGTATGAGTGCAAAGATAACTTTGGGTGTTTAGCCTGACTAATTATACATCAACTTAGTGCACTTAAGCAAAACCATCACGATTTCCCCTGTCCTGGACAAAGTGGCGAGCCTGCCAGGATTGCATGGCCCAAATTAGTCTCAGGAGTGAAACAAAGTGAACACTAGAGTAGTACTAAAGGCAATTTTTGATTAGCTTCTTCAAATTTAAATTTCCTTTAGTTCTTTGAGGGTTGAGTATTGACTTGTGTGTAGGTTGGTTGTATTAATCAAAGGTCGTTCAGGGAAACGAAGAACGAGGTTCTAGTCTTAACTCTCACAGAAGCTGTGGTTTAAGATAAGGCTCCTTTGTGTTAGGAACATTACCACTGGTTGGTGTACTCGTAACGTTTAGTAGATAAACTGTACTAACTTTTCTGGGTCAATAAGAGTAACGTAACTGTTTTAGTGGTGCTAAAACGACAAAATGGCTGAAGAAAGTCTTACTCCCATTGAGAAACTGATGAGTTATAGGGGAGAAACTAGGATATACAGGAGATGAACTGCGTAAATTCATAGAGACTCAGCAGAAGACTGACAGAGATGAAAGGGCTGAAAGAAGGAAATTCGAAAAGGAACAGCTCGATGCTGTCAAACGAAACTCAGAGGTCGAGGCTGAGAAACTTCGACTTTAAACAGAATCAGGAAATGCTGAGGGCTGAGAGACTTAGACTTGAAACTGCTGCAATCGAAGGCTAAAGCAATACAGAGAGTTTAGCTGCCAAAGCAAGAGCAGAGGCAGAGAGTGCAGCAGCCAAAGCAAGAGCAGTGCAGAGAGTGCAGCTGCAAGAGATGAGACCAGAAGCGGAATCAGAGATTTTAGCCAAACAAATTGAGTTGGAAAGAATAAAGTCTGAACATCGCAGTGAAATAGACAACCAGTTTCTGAGTCAGTAGGCCGCAGACTAAGTTGTGGCACCTAGACTTAAACTCCCACTGTTCAGAGAAGAAACTGATTCGATCGATGCCTATATCTGTGTCAGTAGGCCGCAGACTAAGTTGTGCACCTAGACTTAAACTCCCACTGTTCAGAGAGAAACTGATTCGATCGATGCCTATATCAGTCGGTTTGAATCTGTTGCCAACCACAAGGGCTGGCCCGAAGATGACTGGGCATTAAACCTGTCTGCCTTGTTGACAGGTCGTGCGTTACACACTGTTTCCACCTTACCCAGAGTTGATCAAAGGGATTTTGACAAGGTGAAACAAGCAGTACTAAAGGCATATGGTTTGAGAAGAAGGTTTTAGGCGTAAGAATCGAACATGGTGAGACAAACACACAGTTCCGAGTTGGACTAGATCACTATTTTAACAAGTGGGTAGAACTTAGTGGTGTGGACAGTGATTTGGAAGGCCTCAAGACACTGGTGATGAAATAACAGATACTTGACGTTGTGGGACGGGCTTCACAATCCACATTAAGAAAAAGGTCCAACCACATTAGCTTGGTACTTCAGATGCAGAGACTTACCAGGAAGCGAGGTGTAATTTGCCTGAACAAGAGGAAAGCCTGGAGACATATTCAGAGGATAGCAGGCCAGCACATATCACGCAACGGGCCAGTGTTGCACACCCGTAGGCCCATGGCATCATGTGAGCAAACAAGGGTGAAGGCCCACGTGGTTAAGGCTGTAGATGAGCATACCTGCTTTCATGTGCAACAAAGACAGGACACTTGCTAGGGACTGCATACTCAAGTCACAGAAAGCAGCAGCAAATGGGGGTCAGGCCAAGTGAGAGGCAGGTAGAAAGAGATGGAAAAGATGACAGTGTTGTTTTGTCTGGATTGTGCTGAGTGTTCACAGATTCAGGCGATAACATGGATGTGCACAAAGACAGAGTGGGGGACAATGTGGTTACTGTCATTAGAGACTCTGGGTGCACTGGCGTAATGGTGAAGGAATCCCTGGTTAAGAAGGACAATTCACAGGAAAAACACAGAGGTTTAGACAAATAGATGGAACAGTAGCAGAATTCAACACAGCCCAGGTGTTTAAATTGATAAAACCATTTATAGTGGACTGTACAAGCTTTGGCTGTCCCAAAGCCGCCGTATGATTTGGTAATTGGAAACATTTCAGGAGCACGTGGGTACGAAAACCCAGACCCTGATTTCTGTGCCGAATCAGAGAAAAGGAATCACGTGAGGAAAAGGCCCCAGGCAGTCAAACACTCCAGAAAGCATTGGAGCGTGTCCGGTGAGACTAACCCCACTCACTTACGAGCAGAAAAAAAGGGCGACTACTCGCTTAGAAAACTGGTTCGTTTTGCTCACAGAGGGCAGAAGAAAAATGTTAAAGGGGTACAATCGGGTTCGAATTAGACAACGGCATATTGTACCGAACTTTACTCATTCGCGTTCGGGAAAAACGAAGAAGCAGGTTGTTGTTCCTAGGCAGCACAGAAAGGCGGTGATGTCCGACAATCATGTGACGTCAGCCTCGGGCCATCTCGGTAGAATCATTTCATTTATGCCCGTCGCTCCCGGTGGAGCATAGGCCATCAACGACTCTTCGCCATCGCACCTGTTCTGGGCTGTTCTGGTCATTCCAGTCCAGTTTGTCCCTTGTTGTTTCCAACTCCGCCTCAGTGTCTCGTCTCCAGCTGTTTGCGAGGCCGGCCTCTCTTCTCTTCCCTGCGGGTTTCCAGGTCAGGCCTTGGCGTGTGGTGCTGGATGCTGGCTTCCTGAGGGTGTGTCCGATCCAGCCCCACTTCCTTCGCAGTATCTGCTTGGCCACTGGTTCCTGTCCCGCACGCTCCCACAGATCTTCGTTTCGGACCTTGTCCTGCCATCGGATTTTGTAGATGCACCTCAGACAGGTGTTGAAGAATGTCTGAATCTTTTGTTGCATCGTCTGTTTTTGTTCGCCACGTCTCGCATCCGTAGAGCAGAACTGATTTTCACATTGGAGTTTGAAGATGCGGAGTTTGTGTTCTTATGCTGATTCCTCCAGATGCCCAGATGTTCTTGAGCATGACGAAAGCTGCTCTTGCCTTGCCGATTTCTGGCTGTGACGTCTCGGTCCATGCCCCCCTGTTGGTCAACCACGCTTCCCGGGTAACGAAAGACTCCACCATCCCTGATGGCTCTCCATCGACTGTGACTGGTGTGTTGGCAGTGGTGTTGATTTTCATCAGCTCGGTCTTCTTCCTGTTAACTTGAGCCCTGTCCCGGCTGATGTGGTCTCCAGCGAGTGGTCTGTCCTGCATCTGGCTGTGGCTGGTGACAGGAGCGCCAGGTCGTCAGCGAAGTCAAGGTCGTCGAGCTGCGTCCAGAGTGTCCACTGTATACCGTTGTTTCTGCCTGTTGTAGTGGTCTTCATGACCAGTCAATGACCAGGAGGAAGGGGAACGGCGACAGCAGGCATCCCTGCCGAACTCCGGTCTTCACCTCGAAACTTTCGGACAGGTGGCCGGCGTGGGCAATCCTGCAGTTCATGTCCTGGTAGGTGCACCGGATGAGGGAGATGATCTTCTGGGGGACTCCGTAATGCCTCAGCAGCTTCCACAGCATCTCTCTTGTCCACACTGTCGAAAGCCTTCTCATAATCTATGAAGTTGATGTAAAGGGGGGAGTTCCACTCCAGCGACTGCTCCACGATGATGCGCAGGCTGGCGATCTGGTGGGCACATGATTTTTTCTGCCGGAAGCCTGCCTGCTGGTCTCGGAGCTTGGGGTCGATGGCCTCTTTCATTCTCTCCAGTAGAACCCTGTTGAGAACCTTGCCTGGCGTTGACAGGAGCATGATCCCTCGGTAGTTGCTGCAGTCCCTGAGGTCTCCTTTCTTCGGCAGCTTGATGACAAATTCCTTCTTTCCACTGAGCCGGTACCTCCTCCTTCTCCCAGATCTTGCTGAAGAGGCTGTATAGCATTTGACAGCTGTCTCTATGTCTGCTTTGATGGCTTCTTGCTGGTATCTCGTCCGGCCCTGCAGCCTTCCCATTTTTCAGAGTCATGATGGCCTTCTTGATCTCTGCCTTTGAGGGTTTGTCACAGCTGATGGGCAGGTCAGTCTCTGCAGATGGGATGTCTGGTGGTGCGTCAGGGGGGGGGCGGTTCAGCAGCTCCCTTTAAGTGTTCTGCCCATCGTTTCAGCTGTTCCTCGGTTGTTGTCAGTGGGTTTCCGTTCTTGTCCCCTTTACTGGCTTGTCTGTCTGCTGGAACTTACCCGTCAGCTTCTTGGTCACCAGGTACAGGTCCTTCAAGATTCCCCTGTCCGGCTGCTGCCTCTGCTTTGGCTGGCCAGGTCGTCAAAGTAGTCCCCCTTGTCCTTCTTGATGCTCTTCTTTATTCCTGTTCGCTGCTGTGTGCTCTTCCTGTGCCTTTGCCCTAGCTGCTCTTGTTCGGCTCGTGTTCAGTGTAGCTTTCTTCTCTCTCCTTGTTTTCCAACTTGTGGATGGTGTCGGGGAGAGATCCATTCTTTGTGCTGGCCTTCTTCTTGCCAAGGATCTCTTCACATGTGTCATGCCAGAGCTTCTTGCAGTGTTTTCCCCCTGTGTCTCGATGTCCGTCTCACTGTCTTCTATCAGCTCTTGTAGCAGCTGGAACCTGTTGGGAAAGGCTGATCTGGAATGCTGCTTGTGTGTCCCTGTTCCGGACAGTCCGACATTGTACCTTGTACGTGTGTTTGTTGGTGTTGGTGAATCTCTTGAGGCGAAGTCTCACTGTTGTTAAAAGAAGGTGGTGGTCTGATGACACATCAGCACCTCTCATCACTCGTACATCCCGCCATGATCTCCTGAATTTGCGGCTAATGCAGATGTGGTCAATCTGTTCTCCGTGACATGGTTCGGGGATCTCCATGTGGCCTTGTGGATGCGCTTTGGTGGGAAGATGCTTCCTCCTATCACCAGCTGGTTCAGGGCGCACAGGTCTGCAAAACGCTCACCAATTTTCGTTCATCTGTCCCAGTCCAGTGTCCCCATGATTCCTCGTAGCCTGTGTTGTCCTTCTGATCTTGGCGTTAAAAAACTCCCATCAGTATGGTTATGTCCTTTGCTCCTCTTTTGTCTATCACTGTCTGTAGTTGCTGGTAGAAGTCATCTTTCTTCTCTTCTTCCGCATCATTGGTGGGAGCATAGCACTGGATGATGTTCAGCCTGATGTCATTCTTCTTCGTGGTAAACTTGGCTGTGATGATGCGGGAGTTGACAGGTCCCATCCGATGAGTGCCCCTTGTGCCTCCGGTGCCAGCATCAGGGCCACACCCTCAGTGTGGGGGGCTCCATCCTCTGTGTGTCCCTGAGTACAGCAGCTGTTCTCCAGATGAAAGTCTCAGCTGTCCTGATTGTAGCCAACCTTGTCTCACTCAGTCCTAGCACTCCGATCTTGTAGTTTTTCATCTCTCTCGCAACTTGGATGGTTTTTCCTGTTTCAAACATCGTCCTGATGTTCCATGTGGCTACTTTCGTTGTTGTCCTGGGTGTTAGAAGGGGAGTCGGCCTTGCAGCTTCCTTTCGGCTTTCACTGCACTGCGTCATAAGTCTCCGGGATGGAGACCCTTCATTGCCCAGTGAATGCTTGGTTCATTGTCGTCAATGCTTCTGTAACTCGTCTTTTTTTTTACAGGTAGGGTTGTTAGCCCTAACGCAAACCCCTTTAATCCTCGGGGGGAGGTGGTCCTGCCTTAGTCGCCTCTTACGACATGCATGGCAGGGCAGTGGGTCTATTCTATGCCCAACCCACAGGGTAGAAAGGCCACACAAAAGGTTGTGACGCAAGAGTAAATACTGGCCGAGTATCCTTGGTGATATCAGGCGTTTCTGTGCACAATGCAGCACATGTCGCGGGGTACGACAACGTGGGTTAGAGAGTGAAGAAAGAATGACGGGCCGTAGGCCAAAATAAAATGGTCAGTCGAGAAGTCCCGGTAGTGGGTGCGTGTGTCTTTTGCAGTGTCGTGTATGCTGACGTAGTTGGTTGCGGGCCACGTGTATGAAGAGAAAGGGAGAGAATTTCAGTAGAAACATAATGTTTATCTGTATATGGCCACACGACTTAGAGCTGGTGGAGATTTCAGATTTGTAATTGTTGTTTGCTTGGTTAGTGCATATGGTATTGATTTTTCCTCTAATTGTGTTGTAAGGTAAATCTTGCGTGCATTCTCTAGTGTAAGTAGGCTTATTAGAGGCCTAGATTAGAGTTGGTTTAAATGAGAGAATTGTGAGAGTTACAGCTCCTTGGATGTGTTTTAGCCAATGCAGGGCATTGTCTTGAAGTGGGGGGAATTTGTCAAGGTCGTTAAAAATATCACAAAAGACATTAAACGCTTAGAGGCAAAGGGACGTTGTACGAAGTATACAAATAGGTAACATACCCATTTAAACCCTGGTGCCGTACCCACCACACCGGTCGAACTGTGTCAAGGAGGATGACGTGGTCAGGTGACAGATGGCACCTAAGGTAGTAGAGAGTTCGGACCTGCCCGATAGCGAAAGGGGGGAGGGATGTAACCACTAAGGACCTCGGTGCTCCAAGTGGGCGCTAAATGCTCAGTCAGCTGAGGTTCTTTTGTAAACAGTCATTGAAGAGCAGGAGTCTTGGACTCGTTTAGATGGTATTGCTGTGGTCACTGTGTTGGTACTATTGTCAGCTGGTTGAATGTGCGTGGATGTTGTCGTAGCCCTCCTTAAGATAATTACTGTGTTAAGTGACCACCAAAGTCGACGGGAAATTTCAATGTCCATCTGGTGCCAAGTGTTTACTAATCAATTAGGTAGGGATGTGTGGGAACTGCTGATATGAGGGTCAGGATGTAGCGAATGGAGAATTCAGGGTACTTGTGAACTAGGGGTTTGAGAAGCAGCATGGACAAAGGCATGGCCTGAAGGGAATCCTTTGTTTCCATCCCTATATAAACTAAGGGAGAACAACGTGCAGGGAAAAGACCACCACGAGAAAGAGAGGAGAATAACACCACGAGAGAGAGAGAGAGAGAGAGAGAGAAGAGAGAAGAGAGAAGGGGAAGAGAGAGAAGAGAGAGAGAGAGGACTCGAGACTCAAGACCAAGATATTTTATTATTTTAGGCCTCAGCCCATCATGAAGGGGGATGTGAATATACAACTGAACGAAGTTTTGTAGCAAATTCAAAATGGAAGCTAACAATGATATAGAACATATTCATGTAGTCAGAGCATCTCTCACTTAAATCCTTTGTATTAAAAAAAATGCAAGATTATGTACAAACTTCCAGAACCGTCGATGACATTAACAAACTCAATTTAAACAGTGAAGGATTTCTATAATATTTAGGCTTAATTAACGTTTTCACGTGTACGTCCAAGTGCTGGACAACACAGAACAAAATGCACCTCATTTTCTTCGCTTTCATTACATAGGGGGCAAATTAGGTCGTTTGCCATAAACGTTTCTATATCGATAACGGTGTGTCAAATAGATCAGAAATCCCGAGCCTAAAACTAGTTGTAATATATTGCAGATGCTTATCAATAAACTGGATGTAAATAAGGCTTTAAACTGTGGTCACTGCAAAAAGTACTGTACAAACTAAACATGTCACTAGTTTGAATATGATCGGACCAAGTTTGCCATCGGCAGTCGATAAGTCTTTGTTGAAAACAACGTAATAAATTCACGCACACTTCCAACACCTTGATTCGGCCAAACAAAACCAAATCCATATTTAAAAAAAACTCAAGCGAATGTTTGTTACCCAGTTTTCTTACCTCTGGCATCTAGGTTAACAACATATCATATGCTTTACGTGGAATCCTGTAATTCTCCATTTGAATCAACTTAATCCAATAGCGAATGCACTTAACAGCAGAATTTATAATATATTGGTAGCGATTTGTTTCACCATAAAAAAAGGTCATTCGGTGTTTGTCTGTCACTCCTAGAAATTTCTTCAAAGCGAATAAATGAACTGATTTCACAATGGACAACAGCATTTTCTAAGCCCCATATTTCAGAACCATACTGCACAATTGGCTGTATCTGAGAAATCAAATAATTTCATGAATAAATTAAAGGAGTTTTTTTGTTTAACATGCTTAACCTTTTCAACAGATAATCAAAACATTTTTTGCTCTGCTTGCAAGGTCTTTGCATGCAGCAGTAAAACTCAAGCGCGTTGAAAAAAGTATTCCTAAGTATTTGTACACGTTAACTACAGGCATTGTAACACCAACATATAACCATTTTTTTCTCTCACACTCAAATAGCCACCCTTCCGAAAGACTATAATAATGCTTTTTGTCATATTAACTTTAAGCTGAAGAGATAGAGCGGCATGCTGCAGGCTGTTCAATTGTGTCTGCAAACCTGTAACTGTCTCCGCCATCAAAACAACATCATCAGCCAACAATAGAATAAATAATTCATACACGTCAAGTGAAAATCTAGCACCATGTCTTCCATTGTTGATAACTCCTATAGCTAACTCGTTAATAAAAAGAGAAAACAGAACAGGGCTGCAGGCATCTCCTTGTCTTAAGCCTGATGTGCAGGCAATGTAATCAGTAAACGTAGAACCCCATCTAACTCTTGCTTTAACATCATTGTACATGCTTTTAATACATTTAAATAACTTACCTTTAATACCATTCTTTAAGAGAACTGGCCAAAGAAGATTTTGATTTATCGTATCAAACGCTTTTTTCGAAATCTATAAATGCAACATAAAGTTTTCGATTGTAACAGAACCGCTTTTTGTATGAGAGCTAGTAAAGAAAACATTGTGGTTGACTGTTGAGTATCCTTTTTTGAATCCAGCTTGATATTCACCTGTGATATTGTTTCCTTCCACCCATTCTTGCAATCTGTTATTTATCACCATACCAAATAATTTACTGCTAATATAACTCAAAGACATTCCCCTATAATTATTGGGGTTTATTGATGTCACCTTTCTTGAAAATTGGCTGAATAACAGATTCAGTCCCAGTTTTTCAGGGAATATACCATCATCAAATAGTTTATTAAATAATTTTAAGAAAAAATGTAATAACCTGTTTTATTCGAATACTTAAAGAGCTCGCCAATAATGCCACGGGACCAGCTGCTTTAACGGTTTATTTAATTTTCTTAAAGTAAGCAGTATTTCTTCTTTAGAGATTGGACGATTCATATAGTCCTTCCGTGTCTTCAACTGAGTCCTCATTTACTATGTTGTCAGCATTCGTTTCCAGCAAAGCTTTAAAATGTTGAAACCAAGAGTCAATTGATATGTTATTTCTAGCCTTTTTCCTTTGAAAGATGCATTATGAACAACGTCCCAGAATTCCTTTTGATTTCTCACAGTCAATACAAGTTTGTCTAATAAGGCTTTGTTGAATTGCTTCTTCTTCCGCTTTAATAAGTTTTTATACTCACGTCTGTCAATAACATATTCATTTCTTTTTTCGATAATCAATTCTTTTTTCTTTTCAAATTTTACAGAACGGCAAAATATCTGCAACAATCTTTTGGCATTTCTTTTACAAAATTTGCATTCTAAATCAAACCATTTACTTGAATTTCCATTGTTATCAAATGATAATACTGTTTTCATGGATTCAGCACTTACTCTTATACAATCATTAAAAGCTTTAAGAGCATCGTTCATGTTAACATCGATTAAAATCAATCGCAAGGTCAATAATTGGTACGTATTTCCTCACTACACAAAATACTGGTATATTTATCAGCACACTTGTCGTCCACAAAAGTTTGTATACAACAAAATCCTCTTTTTGCGTACAAATATCACATAAATGTTGCTTTGGGACAACAACGCCTGCAGTCACTGGCAAATGGTCAGAATCAATACGTTCAACAATAGACAGTTTGCAGGAGTCAGACAATATCATAAAAAGTTCACGTGAGAATATAAAATAATCTGTGACACTGCTTCCAGAATCAGATATGAATGTGAGCAACCTTCATGGTCGCCTCTACACACCCATTCAAAATACTCAGATCTAATGCAGTACACAAGTCCAATAATAATTTCCCATAGTTGTTCAAAGTAAGATCGTTTGATTGCCGGGTCAAATTAAGAGACAAATATTGAATTGTGGGTCAAAATCATTTTTCACAGAGTAAATCTTGAGAAACATCAGCAGTACTACTGTTCAAATCACCAACTAAAATAACAATACACGTCACACTCTAACAGAAAATCAGTTAAACACTCTTCAATAATACTAATGCCATTGTCAATATCAAAATGAGTGTAGAAAAGGGGATCCTTTCTGGAGGTATAATGTACAAACATACAGAATAATCTTTATCCAGTCCAAACAGTTCTTTGTCAATCAGAAAGCTGCCCAAAAATGACAGATCAACATCAACACTTTGACATACTGGAAAAGGTCCATTTTTAATCAAGCAAACAAGTCCTTTCCGAACGCTACCATGTTTAGTAAATTTTACAGCAGGTTTACAAAACAATCTGTATCCAGCAAAAGCATCACACTGACATTCCTCTATGAATGTTATCAACTAACAAACAAAATCAAATTACAAACAAAGAAGTAAAATCGGAATCATACATTTTTGTCAACAACCATACACATTCCACAGCAAAAAAGAGAAATGTTTTGATTCAGCACGCAGTGTGTTTGCACGTGCTCATTCACGCTGGTCGCTGGTTGGCACAACCTCGCTCTCCTGACCAGCATTGCGTCGCTCAAGTGTGTCACTGACATAAGAGACAGTGAGCGCACACACGTGTTAGGTTACCTCTGTTCCCTCTCTTGCTGTTATCAGGCGGGGAAATACATTCAGTACGTGGCCGGCCGATCTCCTATCTGGATTCGGCAAAGTGTCCCCCTCACCAAGAAATACTTTCTGCCATCTATAGAGTAGGTGGTCGAAGACCATCGTGGCTCTTTTCCCATCGTTTCTAGCTTTTTTCAGGTGGGGGGACAGTCTGCGCCGAATCTCCCTTACTTGGAAGGAGAAGTCTTCCCCTACAAAAATACTGGTGCCCTGCAGTTTCTTTTTAACTTTCAGAATTGGCACTTTGTGTTTGTAAAAAAGTGCACCTTGCAATGATTGGAGAGTCTGGTCTGCCGTTCAAACGATGGACCCTATCAAATTCAGTGTCAGTACTAATATCCAGTTTATCACAAGGACATTACGCAGTTTACTTTCACACTGTTCTGTGGACTCATTCTGGTCTTTACTGATTCCATAGAATATAAGGTTTATTCCTCTTGGATCTGCCCTCAAGGTCGTCAGTCTTTTTTTCAGCTGTTCAACCCGGGAAAGCAGATCAGAGTTTTTCCTCAAAAGATTTTGGTTTTCTTTTTCAGATCATCCACTTTATCTTTTAAACCCATCACATTACTTTGCAACTCAGCATACTGTTTCTCTCAGTCCTTTCACACAGCGTTCCACTTCATCAAGCTTACAGTTTTGTTGTGGCGGTCTGGGCCTCATGGACTGAAGCATCTCCATGACGTCAGTAAGGGTAGGCTGCCGGGAAGGAGAAGAAGACTGCCCGCTGTCCCGGGATGCCGAGGCCCTGTCCAAGCTCGACCGTCCCACTGCTGCCCAGTCGTGACTGCCTCAGGCTGTCCTTGGGGCCCGGGTTCTGCTCCACGTCTCCGCACCTCAACAGCAAACTGCCCCAGAACAACAGGTGAGAGCAGGCCAAGGGTGACACCGTCCAGTCTGCCGCGAGGTGTCAACATGGCGACTCGCGCGGCTTTCTTTTCTAATGGCTCTCCTCGTCATGAATGAGAGGAAAACCAGCACGAAGGAGCCACATGTCGCTCGAAAAGCGAGTGGGGTGGCCGGCATGGCTCAGTAGAAGCCACTGGCAAAAAATGGCGACCAGGATCGACTTTCTTCTTCCTCAAATGGCAGAAATTGACGAGACGCCACTACATGCGACCTGCGCGCTCCACTGTCAGGTCACGACCCCCCCAGAGAGAGAGAGAGAGAGAAGAGAGAGAAGAGAGAGAGAGAGAGAGAGAGAGAGAGAGAGAGAGAGAGAGAGGCAGAGGAGAAGAGAGAAGAGAGGAAGTGAGGAGGAAATTAGGGTCGAGAGAAAGTGGTCTGGGAACAGAAGAGACAGCAAAGTCTTAGAGTTAAAGACAAGCTGGAAGAGAAGGAAACTGAATTTGAACACAGAGGTGGGTGAAGGAGACGAAGCAGAAGGGTTCTACGTCGAGATCCCCGAGACGACCACGAAGACCCATTCCTGAAGCCTGAAGCCAGTCAACCAAGGGCGTCACCATCAAGCAGTGCAGAAGTAGACTTGAAGAGACTTTTTCCAGAACTGTGGTGTGGTGTGAAAGCGTGGTTGTGTGTGTGAAAACCTGGCCAGGTAAGAAGTCATTTTTATTATAACCCGGGATTAGGAAGTATTGATCTTTGATGTGTTGATTTGTTCATTTTGTGTAATTGGATTTTTCATGTTTGATTATAAGTAGCATAGAGATTTTATTTCTTGTGCTCAGTCTTGTTAGGAGAGAGACGAGTGTGTGACATTCCATTCCCAGAGAGAGGTGAATGCTTGGTGGGTGCATGAGTGTGCATATGCGTATATGAGTGCAAAGATAACCTTGGTGTGTTAAGCCTGACTAATAATACATCAACTTAGTGCACTTAAGCAATACCATCACGATTTCCCCCTTCCTGTACACTACCACTGCAGATATGAATGCCTATCTCCCCCTATTTCTTCAATCTAAGACATAAATGCAAGTTTTGTTTATAATTGAATATTTCTTGCGGTCATTGCAACAGTAAGCTGCTCTGTAAGTTGCTGGAATGGTGCTCGGTACTTATCCCTGGAATTCATTATTTTATTGTATTTTAGTCCCTTGCGAATTCATTCCAAGGACTGGCCCTCAGCACTTGTGTCTTAAGACGTTATCTTTTTTATATTTTCTACTTTTCACAAGAAAATGTAGCTTGTTTTGCTCTTTCGTGATTTTGTTTTGCTTCTTAGGTGATACCTCTGGTTGGTTTTTAGAAAACTCAACAAACATACTACGGTATTGCACAGCAGCCTTGTTCTGGGATAGCATTCTTCTTAAAACCGAAAAGGCAGAGGAGTCAAATTACCACTTTCTGCGGTCACTGAGGAGAAACAGTCAGGTTTCCAAATATCGGTATTTGACCAGGAGTTATATGTTAGTGAGTTTCCTCCCCATTGGAGATTGTCTCCCCCTTGGAGACTATAAGCTCGCTGAAGGCTCATTTTGAGAAGCATTTATTATTCCACATTCACCCACTCACGCACATACTGTTAGTTAGGCGGAATCATCTACCACTGCAAATATGAATGCTTATTTCCCCCTAATTCTTCAATCTAAGACATAAATGCACGTTTTGTTTATAATTGAATATTTCTTGCAGTAATTGCAACACTAAGCTGCTCTGTAAGTTGCTGGAATGGTGCTCGGTACTTATCCTTGGAATTTATTAGTTTATTGTATTTTAGTCCCTTGCGAATTCATTCCAAGAAATGGACCCTCTCCACTTGTGTCTTACATTTTCTACTTTTCACAAGAACATGTAGCTCGTTCTGCTCTTTCATGATTTTCTTTTGCTCTTTTGGTGGCACCTTTGGTTGGTTTTTTGAAAACTCAATAAACATAGTACGGTCTTCCACACCAGCCTTTATTTTTGGATAGCATTCTTCTTGAAACTGAAAAGGCAGAGGAGTCAACCTACCACTTTCTGCAGTCACTGAGGAGAAACAATCAGGTTTCTAAATATCGGTATCTGACCAGGAGTTATATGTTAGTGAGTTTCCTCCCTATTGGAGATTGTCTCCACCTTGAAGACTATAAGCTTGCTGAAGGCTCATTTTGAGAAGCATTTATTATTCCCCATTCACCCACTCAAGCACATACTGTTAGTTACGCAGAATTATCTACCACTGCAGATATGAATGCTTATCTCCTCCTATTTCTTCACTCTAAGACATAAGAACAAGCTTTGTTTATAATATATATTTCTTGAAGTTATTGCAACACCAAGCTGCTCTGTAAGTTGCTGGAATGGTGCTCGGTACTTATCCTTGGAACTTATTAGTTTATATATATATATATATATATATATATATATATATATATATATATATATATATATATATATATATATATAAACTGCATATATATATATATATAATATATACATATATATATATATATATATATATATATATATATATATATATTATATATATATATATATATATATAATATATATATATATATATACTAGCTAAAACACGTTAAAAGAGGAATCTTAAATCAACAACAACACAAATAAAAGCAAGAAAAATAGGAAAAGAAAAATCATAATTGTTTTAGGCATTTTAAATATACTGATCTTAATCGCTCCTCACGTTGAGCACTGTGGCCTGAAGGATTTTAAAATGGAGGAAACCAATTTTAGGCAGTCAACAAAAAAATATACCGTTTTCAAATCCGCAGTCATATATAAAAAAATTAATAGAACAAACAGAAAAAGTTTGTACATAATATGAGATGGAAAGCATTCTTTTTTCTGAACCCAAATGCAAAAAAAGGACAAAAACACCTACGATTTCAAATCATGGCGATCACCACCAGCCATAGATGAAATGAAACCCTTTGAAGATCAAATGAAAAGAATGATAACCAATATTGAATTCAAAAAATCTAACAACGGTTTCCAAACAACACTAAAAAAAACAAATAAACAAGTACAAAATGACAAAAAAAAATATTTGTGAAGGCTGATAAAACTAGCAATTACTACAAAATGGAACCAAGAGAATACTCTCAACACCTTGACAAAAAAGTCCAGAAAAACTACAAAAAAAGCCGACAAAAATATACATGACAGTATCCGCACTAAAGAAAAAGAACTTGCAGAGCGCATAGACCTAAGTGACAGGATAGAAGCGACAGCAACAAAAGAAGCTTTCATAACGCTCAAAGACCCACAAGCCCAATTTTCATAACAATCCAACATGTAGACTAATAAACCCATCCAAATCTGAATTGGCAAAATAAGCAAGAAAAATCTGGAAAAAATAATAAAGAATTTAAAATCAAAGTCTGAATACAACCTCTGGAAGAACACATACGAAGTTATCCAATGGTTAAAAAAACTCAATAAACAAAGTAATACAGTATTCATCACATTTGACATAGTAGACTTTTACCCATCTATAGATGAGGAACTACTCACAAAAGCCCTGAAGTTTGCCAGTAACCACACAGACATAAGAGGGTCAGAAATGGAAATCATTCTCCACACCAAGAAAACATTACTACACAGCAAAAATGAAACCTGGATCAGGAAAACCAACAGAAACTCAACATTCGACGTAACCATGGGATCATATGATGGTGCAGAAACATGTGAACTGGTCGGACTATTCATGCTGTCCAACATCAAGAAAAAACTCGGAAAACAAGTCGGACTATGCAGAGACGATGGCCTTGCTGCACTAACCAACAATCCAAGAACCATCGAAAACAAGAAGAAAGAACTATGCAAAATCTTCCAAAACCACAACTTAAAGATTACCATTGAAGCAAACAAAAAGGTAGTGAACTACTTAGACATAACACTGGATCTCAACAATCACATATATAAACCACACAAGAAACCCAACGATACACCTCTTTATGTACACACCAAAAGTATCCATCCACCATCTATATTAAAGACCATACCCCATGGCATAAACAAGAGACTATCAAACCTGTCATGCAATGAGAGAGTGTTCAACAATGCAGCAGTAGAATACCAGGAGGCACTACAAACAAGTGGATACAATTACAAATTACAATACAACCCAGACAACAACACAAATAAAAGCAAGAAAAATAGGAAAAGAAAAATCATATGGTATAACCCCCCATACGACGGGAAACTCAAAACAAACATAGGGAAAGAATTCTTCAAAATCCAAACAACTTCATTTCCAAAAGAACACAAACTGTATTTAACAAAAACACTGTCAAACTATGGTACTCATGTATGCCCAACCTCAAAAACCTAATTGACGCATCCAACAAAATGAAAATCAACTCAGCAAAGAAGGGTGAAGAAAGGAAATCTTGCAATTGCACCAGAAAGGAGCAGTGCCCACTAAACAATAAATGTCTTCACAACAACATTGTATACCAGACTACTGTGACATCAGAAAATGAAAAAGAAACATACATAGGGATCACTGAAAACCACTTCAAAACCAGATATGCAAACCACAAACAGTCATTTAATAAAGAAAAATATAAAAACCAAACAGAACTTATGGAACACACAAAACAAAAACGAAGCCCCACAAAAAATAGGGAAATCGCAGTAAAAGACCCAAAGAAGCCATTCCAAAAAGAACATTAGAAAAAGTAAACTATGCAACCACCTACAACTTAAACAAACAAAATAGTAACAACCTGATAAATTGTCGTGTTGTTACAACCCCCAAAAATTGTTTAGTGAACCCCAAAAAAAAACTGTAAGCCCCCAAAACACTGAGCCACGCACGTTAAAAATGGCAAAGGGAGCCTATAGCTAATAATCATACGTGGCATCCGCAAACCAAAAAATCATGAGAAAACAAACACTGAAACAAATTTGTAGATATTTAAATTCCTTTTTTAACTTTAATAGTAGTCAAACCAAGGGTTTACAAAAAAACGTTTTGAGCATTAAATATACTGAACTTTAAAGCTCTATTGAACATGTGTTGAACAAAATTTTAAAAGGAAACCAATAACAAACAAAAAATAATACCAAGTTTCAAAATGCAAAATTTAAAAAAAAAAAAAAAAACAAAATTGTAAATAAGAGAAAATTCATTTTCTAACCCAACAGCAAAAAAAAAAACCACCCCAATATTCCCAAAATGGTACACCACCAGAAAAAGAACTGAAAGCAAAAATCCCAATAGAAGACAAGAAAAGAATATAACACCAATATGATCAAAAATAACAAGTTTCCAAAACAAATAAAAAAACCAAATTAAAAAGTCAAATAAGCAAAAAAAAATATTTAAAATTAAAAAGAACTAAAAAAACCAAGGAATAATCTCTAATGACAAAAACATCAAAAATCAAAAAACCAAAAAAATAATACATAGATGCACTAAGAAAAAAGAATTGGAACGCACAAACCTGAGATGAGGCAAACAAAGAGTCAAAATCAAAGATACCCACCCAATTTAAAAATCCACATAAAATTAAACCATCAAAATAATTAGCCAAAATAACAAAAAAAAAAATATAAGAGAAAATTCAAATGTCGGACTACTCATCTGGAAACATAGAGGTCAAATCAAAAAACTAAAAAGAAATGCCTATCACTAACCACAATCCAAACATCGAAAAAAACAACTATGAAAACTTAAACAAAACCCCGAAATTTCCATAACCACAAAAAAGATGGTGAAATTGACATAACACGACACAACAATCACATTATAAACACCCAAAAATAAACCGGGTCCTTATACACCGAAACTATCATTCCACCTAAATAAGGACCATACGATGCAAAAACATGTAACCTGTCGGCTAATTTAGAGAGTGTTCAACAATGCAGAGTAGAATACAAGGGCTCTACAAAAGCGAAAATTCAAATTACCACAACCCAACAACAACACATAAAACAAGAAAAATATGAAAATCTCAAAACACAACCCAATACATTGAAGCAAACACAAAGGTATGAAGTACTTATTCATCACACTCTAACAACATCATATAAAAACAACACAAAACTACCAAAAACTTATTTAACACACCAAAATAATCACCCTCTAATAAAACCTAATCAGCAACAAGAATAAAACGCATGTCATGAAGGAGAGTGTCAACATTGCAGAATTGAAACCCGAGGCTCTAAACATAAAATTTACAAACAACAAAGACAACCAAACAAAAAAGAAAAAAAAAATAAAATCTGTATAACCCCATACGAGGAAACTCAACACAAACATAGGGAAAGAAATTTAAAATCCAAACAAATACAAAAACACAAATAAATATAACAAACAAAATCAAACTATGTACCTGTAAACCAAAAAAACAATAACGCATACACAAAGGTAAATCCCAACACGAAAAAGTAATAAATGAAAAATTAGCAACTTGAAACACCAAAAGGAATCAAACAAAAAGTCCACAAAAAATGGTTACACCACACCAGAATGAAAGCCCAAAAAACAACACAGGGTCACTGAAAACAACTTCAAACCGATACGCAAACCCATAACTCTTAAAGAAAATAAAAACCAACATGAATGACACTATTGGAAACTTAAGAGCAAAAAAGTACATTTACTGAAACTAAAGGGCCACGTGACCCTAAAATTTTAAAGGCAACTATTATTAACTGAAAAATGGGTATACTATGCAATCACTTAGAATTTAAAACAAACAAAAAGTTACAATGCACAAAATAATCGTTGTTAGTGAACAACCAAAAAAAAAAAACCCCAAAAAAACGTGCACAACCCACGTAAAAACCGCAAAGGATCGTCACGAAAAATCAACAATGGGAACCAAAAACCATCTAAATGCAGAAACACGCTTAAACAAATTTAAATTTAATTCTTTGAAATTTTAGATAGTTTTTCCAAGGGGACATTCAAAAATTTTTATAAAGCATTTAAATAAACAGACAAATCAAAAGTTGGGACTGTGGCCAAAGAATTAACAAAGGAACCAGATTAAGCAGTCAAAAAATAACTTTCAAACCCAAATAAACAAAAAATTAATAGAACTAAAGAAAAGATTTACAAATTGCATGGAGACATTCTATTCAGAACCAACAAAAAAAGCAGCAAACACCAGACAAATCATGGCGACAACCAAGTAAATAAAAACCCTTAAAATCAAAATAAAAAAATAAAATTTGATAAAAAATAAAAATTTACAAAACCAAAAAAACAAACAAAATAAAAAGTACAAATGAAAAAAAATTATAATGAAAAACTAGCAATATCAAATGGAAAAAAAATCTAATCTCGACAAACCAAAAACAAAATCAAAAAACCATAAAGATATAATGACAATCATCCCACTAAAAAAAAAACTGCAGAGTGCAAGAAACAGGATAGAACGAACAACAAAACTTAACATCAAACCAAACATATTTCAAAACCAAGTAACATAACTAAACCATCAAATAATAGAAACTAAAAAAAAATCTGGAAAAAAATAAAGGACTTCTCAAAACAAACGAATCACAACTCAGAAAACAAGAGAAACAAGTTAAAAAACTCAAAACCACAATAATAAGTATTCTACATTGACAAAAAAGTGTAAACACTTAGAAACACTGATCACAAAACCACATTTCATAACCACCAACAAAAAGCCAGAAACTTATGTACAACACAAAAGTATCATCCACCATCTATTAAGACCAAACAACATACACAAGAAACATCAAACCGTCATCAAGAAACAATTCACAATCAGATAATACAGGATGCAAACAGTAAGTGTACAAGACAATTACAATCCAACCAAACAACACAGAAAACAAGGAAAAAGGAAAGAAAAATCTTGATCACCATAACGAAACCAAAACAAAAATAGAAAAATGCTAAATTCCAAACAACTTAATTCAAAATGAACACAAATCCAAAAATTAAAAACTACTTAAACAAGTACATGATCCCAACCAAAAACCTAATTGAACCACCACAAACAAACAAACACCATAGTAAAAAGAAAATTCATCACCTAAAAGACCGTCCCCAACATAAATGTCTGCACAACAACCTTGTATCAAGACTGTGTCAAAAGAAATAAAATACCAGAGGGATCATGAAAACAATACAAAAGATATACAAACCCAAACATCATTAATAAAAAAAATAAAACCAAAAATGAAAAATATATGAAACCCCAACGACGGAAACAACAACAACATATAACCTGAATACTTAAAAACCAACACCATACCAAAGTTACAAAAGTCAACCTATTTAATAAAAATGTAAACTAGAACTCATTACAACTTTAAACACCAAACAAAATGTAAAAATGCAAACATAAATGAAAGTTGTGGAAACCAAAAGAAACTTGAATCCACAGAAAGGAACCCACAAACCAAACCGCAGTTCAAACAAAATGTAAACCAGGCACTGACATTAAAAAGGAAAGAACAAACCAAAAAGATCCTGAAAACACCTTGAACAAATTACCAAAAGTCAATTATCAATAAATTTAACAATTACTCACCAAAGGTTATTGAAACTTAAAAACGTTAAAAGCATTTTAATATCTGAAATCATTAAAAGCATCACCATACACAATTGTCAAAATAGCCTGAACTATTTTAAACTGAAACAATTTTAGCATAACAAAAATTACAACTTTCAAACCCAACAAAATAAAAAAAAGCTACAGAACAAATAGAAACGTTTGTTATAAAACCAAAAGCATTACACTAAAGAACCCAAAGAAAAATGACAAAAAACACCCATCAAACATCATGGGACACCACAGCCTAATAAATACCCTAGTCAAACAAAAAACATGCAACCAAATGAATTAAAAAAATTTAAAACGTTTTAAATCCTCTCAACTGTAAAACATCACCATAAAAATGACATAAAAAATATTTGAAGTTTAAAAAACTAATTACTCAAATTGGAACTGTAGATAGCTCTAAAATGAGGAAAACTCAAAAAGCATCAAAAAGAAAAACTATCAAATCCCAATATAAAAAAAAATATTGCAAACGCATAACTAGTTCACAGATAGAAGGACGAACAATTTTTGAACTAAACCAAAGACAGGACAAAAACACTACGATCAATCATGTACTAATAAACCCATAAAATGAAATACCATGAAAACAATGAAATGAATAACAATAATAAAACTAAAAATCAAAGGATCAACACTAGAAAAACACAAGAGAAAATCCAAATGATCAAAAAAAATAATTGAAGGCTAAAAATACATTACTTACAATAAAAACATTTACCCAACTACTAGAAAAACTCCAAAAACCTAAATTGCCAACCAAAATATACATACAGGTCAAAGAAAAAACTCTACCAGAAAACATAGACACAGCAAAATAGAACCTGGTCAGAAAAAGCACACAAAACTCAAAGACAACCATTGACATAAATGCAGAAACTGTAAATAAACCACATTCATTGCAAAACAAGAAAAAATCGGAAAAATGATAAACAAGAAAAGCTTGAATAACCTCAAAACAAAACTGAGTAAACAAGAAAAAACTACAAAAAAATCAAAACCACACTAAAATTACCATTGAACAAAAAAGGTATTGACACTTAGATAAAGATCTCAAAACCCTAATACCAACAAAAAACTAAAGACAGAATGTAAACATTTCCAACAAAAACATCACTACAAAAAGAACCTGACCAGGAAAAACAAGACATCAAAATTCGCACATGAGATATGTGCAAAACAGTAAACGGATGCACTCAAAAGGACAATACAATACAAAAAACCGGAAAACAAGACAAAAAAGCAAGAATAGAAAACCAAAATCAATGGTAAAACCACCATACAGAAGAAAAACAAAATGCAAAAATCACAAACGAATAACCATTAACAAACAAACAGTATACACATTAACAAAAACTATCAACTCAAAATTTATACCCACAAAAACCAAAACCCTCAACACATGAAAATACCATCACAAGATAATAAAGAAATCCTCAGGCACAAAAGAGCGTCAAACCGTATCAATATAAAGTCTTCAAACAACATGTATACCAGGAGGACTACAACAATGGAAAAAAATACATAATTACTGAAAACCATACAAAACAATATAGCAAACCACAAAAAGGCATTAAAGAAAAACATATGGTATAACCCCAATAGAAAGGAAGCACATATATCTAGAAACTTAATTCACAACCAACAATTCATCATATCTGGAAAACATAACAAAGAGTCATCACCATACAGCAAGTTTCAAAAGATGCACCTATGTTTAACTGAAAAACGTTAATTGCATCAACCAAATAAACAACGCAAAAGGGAAGAAAGGAAATACAACTTTCACCATAAAGGAAATGTTTCATAAACACAAAACAAAAACTGAAACCCCAAAATAACCGTGCATGCCAAACGAAAAACAACCCAAAACAAGCGGACACTAAAATAACACCGATGGCAAACAAAAATCATCTAAGAAAGACAACACTTTAAAACAAATTGAAATATTTAGGAATTCCCTAAACAAGCTACTATTTCTCCCGGAAAATGCATTAAAAAAATTTTACCATTTAAATTTAAAAAATGCACTTGCTTTGGAAAAATGGTTAATATATAAAATGCAGGAACCTTTTAAGCACAAAAAAAATAAAACGCAGTTAAATTGGAATCTTGTTATAAACAAAAAAACAAACAAAAGTCCACATAATAAGAGTGAAAGCAATCTTATTCTGAACCCAAATGCAAAAACGGGACAAAACCTACTATTTACATGCAGGTGGACACCAAGCCATTAAATGAACCTTGAAATCAATGAAAAAATTTAAAATTTTGAATTCCAATCTAACAAGTTTTCTAAACCCCCAAGGGACAAATAAAACAAGTTTAAGACAATAAAAATATTGCTAAGGTAACCTACAATTCAAATGGCTGAAGATTTAAAATCAAACCATTTACACAACAAAAACTACCATAAAAACCGCAAAAATACATGACAAATTACTAGAACAAAAGAACTGGTACATAGATATGACAGGAAAGAATCTTTTTCAACCAAATGCAAAACAGCAAAAACCCAAAGTCAAATTTCATAACAACCAAAATGAAATAAAAACACCAAATCAAAGCAAAATGAAGAAAAATCTGAATAAAAATCTAAAGAATTTACAAATCAAACAAAAAATACAACTGGAAAACAAAAGGTTAAAAATTTTGAAAAACTCAATAAAACAGAATACAATATTCATACATAGAGCATAATTAACTCCTTACCAAACTATAGATGAAAATACTCACAAAAACCCGAAATATACCATGAAGTACAGCATAAAGGAGAAAAGAAATCATTCACACCAAGACATTACTACAGAAAATAGAAGCGGGCAGAAAAAGAACATCATAACACAAACGACCAACCATTTCATAAAATGTCATAAAAATTACCATCCAATCTGAATTACAAACAACAAGAAAAACTCGGAAAAAAAAAGTGTAAAATCAAGATGATACCTCTGGAAGAACCCCAAAACGAAGAACCAATGCTTAAAAACAAAAAAAAAATATAAAATCTCCAAAACCACAATTTGAAAGATTACCATTACAAACAAAAAGTAGGAACTACTTACATAACACTGGGTTTCCCAACCACATATATAAACCACAAATGAAATCCAATTCTCCTTTATCAAACCAAAATTTCCACACCACTAAATTAAAGATCAGAACCACAGGGAAAACAAGAGACTATCACCTGGATGCAATGAGGGAGAAACATGCGCTGGTTAAATCAGGATGCCTACAAACAAGAAATGAAAACAAGGACAATGCAAGCTCTCCACAACCAAATAAAGCAAGAAAAAGAAAAGAAAAACATATGGTAAACCCCATAGCAAAACTCAACAAACATAGAAATTTAAAATCTTTAAATCCGAAAACAATATTTCGAAAAGAACAAAACTTCCAAATCTCTAACAAAACATATAAACCAGGTACTAAATCCCAACGCTAAAAACCTAATTTTTACGCACCAACAAGTACATCAAAACATCAAAAGTGAAAGGAAACTGCAAAATGCACATAAATGGTCATGCAAAGAAGTGTCTCAACAACAACAGTAATACCAGGGCCTAACAAACAATGAAAAAAACATACATAAGAACACGAAACACCAAACACAAATAAAAACCACAAAACAGCATTAATAAAGAAAATATAGAAACCAAACAGGAATGACAAAATATTGGAATAATAACCCTCAAAACAAACTACGATATTAAAATGAAAACAAAAAAATATCACCATACAGCAATGTTTCAAAAATGGACCCCATGTTTACCCAAAAGTAAACTAATGAAAAACACCTAGCAATTAAAACAAAACAGAAATAGTGAAGAACGCAGATAATTGCAATGTAGTGAACCCCCAAAACAAAAACTGTCCCCAAAAACACATACCAGGCTACCTGCACATGAAAAAAACAAAAAGAGCCCAGGGACTATAAAAATCCACTTCAAAACCAAAATACAAACCAAACAGCCATTAAAAAAAATAGAAAACCAATTTAATTGAAACTTAAGACGCCGCAAAAACAAGCTACATATAATCTGGAAAATTTAAAAAAACATCACCATACAATGTTTCAAAAGTGTGCAACTTGTTTAACTGAAAATGGTAAACAATTGCAAACCACACTTAGCAACTTTAAACACCAAAACAGAAATAGTAATCAATTAAAAAAAATGGAAATTTGTAGAACACACCCAAAACAAAAACCTGGAAAGCCCCAAAAAACACATGCAGCCAACCCGCACGTGCAAACACACGCAAACGGAGCGACACTATAACGGGGTGAAAACCATAACATCTGATGACAGAACCAACGTTAAAAAATTTTAAAGTTTTAAAAACCCCTAAAAAACAATAAAAAGTCAAATCAAAAAATTTGGAACTAAAAAACTACATTTTAAAATAACCAAGGTACTCTACCCTTGGCAAAATTTAAAATAAAAAAAAGCCCACAAAAATATACTCAAATCCGCACTAAAAAAAAAAAATTAAAGGCAACCAAGGGAAAATATGAACAAAAAAAGAAGCTTTCTTTTCGACCCAAAGCAAAAAACAACCAAAAACTTAAACCCCTAAATCTGAAAAGCCAAGCCAAGAAAAACCGGAAAAAAAAAAAAGAAGAAAACCCAAATTGAATTCCCAAAAAAAACAAAGGTTTCCAAACACAAAACAAATAAACAAAGTAAAAAATCAAAAAATTTGAATAAAAACTACCAAACTAAATGAACCAAAAACCCTAATTTGCCAAAAACCACAAAACAAAAGCCAGAAAAGAACTTTATTCCACACCAAAAAAAAAAACTCCCAAAATGAAACCAGATCAGGAAACCCCAGAAACCCAAAAGAAGGGTTTTATATAATCAAAGAAACAAGGCTGTCATATACTTTCCCAAAATAGAAAAAACCAAAAAAATGGAAAATACAGAAATTTTGGGCCCGACTAAACAATCAAACATCCCGGGAAAAAACAAAAAGAGGTTTTCCAAAAATTTCCCAAAAAAAACCCAATTAAACCAAAAGAATAAGATTAATACAATTGAACATGGATTACCAAACAAATAAAACCACACAAAAACCCAACATACACCCTTAGACAATCAAAATATTCCTCCACACCAAAAAAACATTCCCTCAAACAAGAGATAAAAACCCGATCAAGAAACAACAACACATTTGAAAACCAGGGATCAAAGTGGAAAATTAACTTACATCAACCCCCAACACAAAAAAAGCGGAAAAAAGGAAAAAAAACAATGGTTTCCCCCATAACACAAATCAAAAAACATGAAAAAAAAAAAACCCAACAAAATTTTTTCCAAAACCACAACTTAAAAATTTAACAAAACACCAAATAGTACTCTTTTATCCAACCTCAAAAACCACATTATATCCACAAAATGAAAACAACACAAAAGGTGAAAAAAAATCTTCCCCATTCAAAAAGACCCTCCCACTCATAAACCACAACAACTTTAAATCCCGGGAGGGACGTCAAAAATGAAAGAAATACAAGGACACTAAAACAATTAAACAATATCAAACCAAAAACCCCAAAAAAAAAAAAAACAAAAAAAATAGGAAAAGAAAAATATTGGAAACCCAAAGACCCCGAAAAACCCAAAACAAAATAGGAAAAATCATAAAAATACCAACCAAATTTTTTAAAAAAAACAACCAAAAATTTTTAAAAAAAATGTAAACTATGAACCCCAAAACAACCTAAAAACCAAAAAGATAAAAAATGAATAAAGAAAAGGGTTGGAAAAACAAACCTAAAGCCCCCAAAAAACAGTGCCCAAACATGCAAACAACAAAAACGGGACACGTAAAAATTGGGAAAAAAAACATCTGGGTCAGAAAACACCTTAAAACAAATTTTAAAAAAAGGATTCTCTTTTAAAATTAAAAATGCTCCAATTACACTTAAAATTTTAAAAAATTTTAAAATACTACCTTAATCTTAGGGCATTCCAAGATTTAAAGGGGGAACCATTTTAACGAAAAATTGTTTTAAATTGCAAACAAATTAAAAAATTAATAAACAAACAGAAAAGTAAAAATAATAAATGGAAAATTCTTTTTTTGAACCCAAACCAAAACAGAAAAACACCCAAAAAACTGAGCCCCCACGCCAAACAAAGAAACCCGAACTAATAAAAGTGGTACAAAAACAAAAATCTAACATTTTTAAAAAACCAAAAAACAAATTTTAAATAAAATCAAAAATTTTTGTAAGTGTAAGGGGGAAAACTAAAAATTGAAAAAGGATTTTAAATCCTTGACCAACTCCCATTCAAATGGGCCCAAAAATAAAACATTTTGCATAAAAAAAAAACCTTTTAAATGCATAGAATTTAAAAAAAATAGAACAAACAAAAAGGTTTCATAAATAAAAAAGAAAACCAATTTCTTCCCCTTTTTTAAAAAAAACATCCAAACGAAGGCAAAAAACCAAGAAAAATCTGGAAAAAAAAAGATTAAAATAAACCCCGAATCAATCTGAAAAAATAGATTACCAATTTAAAAAAAATAAAAAAAGTCAAACAACACAAAAAACAAAAATAAAAATTTACAAAATGAAAAAATATTTAAAGGCCCGATTCAGAAACACAAAAGGAACCCAAAAAAAAATTCATTCCACACAAGAAAAATTAAAAGCCAAAAATAACTGACAGGACCCCAAAAAAAAAACTTCAATTGACTAACCTGGGTAAGGGTGGCGAAAAAAAAGGGAAGTTCTAACATAAAGCCGCCAATTTATAAAAAAAAACTAAAAACATCAAAAAATACAAAAACGATTCTGGAAAAATAATAAGAATTAAACAAAAGGAATACAAATCTAAAACACAACAGTTTCCATTGAAAAAAAAAAAAAAGTAAAAACTACTTAGACATAAACGATTTTACACACATAATAAAAACACCAAAAACCCAGAAATTTATTAAAACACCAAAAGTAAAAAATCTATTTAAAAACCCAACATCTAAACAAAAAAATAAACCTGGATGGCAAAAAGAAATCAACATTCGAGAAACCAAGGGGCCAAAACAAACGGTTTCAATTCATTCTCCCAAACCAAAAAAACACAAAAAAATCGGGAAAAAAGGAAAAAAAAATCCTTTGGATAACCCCAAACCAAGGAAACCAAAACAAAAAAGGGAAAAAAATTTTTCAAAACCACAACTTAAATTTTCCCAAAAAAACACAAAGGGAAAAAATAACAAAACACTGAACCAAATCATTACCACCAAAAACCCAAGACCCCCCATGAAACAAACAAAAAAATTTCAAACCTGTCATGAAATGAGAGAGTGTTCAACAAGCAGCATTTAAAAATCCAGGGGGCCCTAAAAAACAAGGGGAAATACAAAAAAAAATTTAAACAATGCAACCCAGCAACAACACAAATAAAAGCAAAAAAAAATGGGAAAAAAAAAATCAAGGGTAAACCCCCCATACGACGGGAAACTCAAAACAAACATAGGGAAATAAATTTTCCAAAACCCAAAAAACAACTTAAATTTCCCAAAAGAACACAAACCCTGCCCAAAAAAATTTTTAAAAAAAACCCTGCCAAACAATGGAACTCATGAAATGCCCAACCTCAAAAACCAAATTTGCCCGCATCCAAAAAGTGAAAATCAAAACAGAAAAGAAGGGTGAAAAAAGGGAAATCTGCAATTGCACCAAAAGGGGGGCAGTCCCCACAAAACAAAAAAATGTCTTCCAAACAACATTGTATACCAGCACTGTGACATCAGAAAAAGAAAAAGAAACATCCGGGGGGAAAACCACTGAAAACCATTTCAAAACCAGATATACAAACCACAAAACAGTCATTTAAAAAAGAAAAATAAAAAACCCAAAACAAAATTTGAGCAAATAAAAAGGGGGAAAACCCAAAAGGGACCCGCAAAAACAAGCTACGATAAAAACCTTTGGAAAACAAAAAAAGGGAGCATCCCCCATACAGCAATTTTTAAAAAAGGGTGCAACCTATGTTTAACTAAAAAATGGTTAATACAAAGGCAAACCACATTTAAAGCAACTTTAAACCCCAAAACAGAAATAAAAAACAACGGGCAGGAAATAAAGGGAAATTTCGTTGTTAGTGAACACAACCCAAAACAAAAACCGAAAGCCCCCAAAAAACACATGCCCCCAAACCCCCACGGTGCAAAACAACCGAAAAGGGGGAGCCCACACGCTATATAACATCGGCGGGAGAAAACCCAAAAAACCACCCCTGATGCAGGGGCAAAAACCTGAAAAAAAATTTGTAGATATTTTTAAAGGGATTCCCTTTTAACTTTTTTAAGCAAGGGGTTGCCCCCCCAAGGGTTTGGCACTTAAAAAATTTTTTTTAGGCTTTTTTAAAATATACTGACCTTAACGCTCCTCACTTTGGGACACTGGGGCCAAAAGGTTTTAAAATGGGGGAAAACCCAAATTTTTGGCAGTCAACAAAAAAAAAACCCGTTTTAAAAACCCCAAATCATATAAAAAAAAAAAATTAAAAAGAAAAAACCCAAAAAAGTTTGTCCCAAAAAATTTGGATGGAAAGCATTCTTTTTCTAAACCCAAAAATGAAAAAAAGAACAAAAACACCAAACGATTTTCAAATCTTGGCGACACCATCACCCAAAAAAATAAAAATGAAACCCTTAAAAATTTAAAATTTAAAAGAATGATAACCAATATTGAATTAAAAAAATCTAACAAGGGTTTTTAAAAACAACACTAAAAAAACAAAAAAAAAACAAGTAAAAAAATGACAAAAAAATATTTGTGAAGGCTAAAAAAAACTAGCAATTACTAAAAAATTTAAAACCCAAGAGAAAACCTCAACCCCTTGAAAAAAACCCACCCAGAAAAACTAAAAAAAAAGCCGACGAAAATATACTTTACAGTATCCGACTAAAGAAAAAAGAACTTGCAGAGCGCAAAAGACCTAAGGCGGGATAGAAGCGACAGAACAAAAAAAGCTTTCAAAACACCAAAGACCAAAAGCCCAATTTTCATAACAACCCCAACATGAAACCCTAATAAACCCTTTCCAAAAATTGAATTGGGCCCAAAATAAGCAAAAAATTTCCCTGGAAAAATAATAAAAAAACGAAAAATCAAAGTCGAATACATCCCCCCTGGAAGAACACATACGAGTTATCCAAGGGTTCAAAAAACTCAAAAAACAAAGAAATACAGTAACATCAAAATTTGAAATAGTAAAATTTTTCCCCCCACCCAATAAAAGGGGGAACCCAACTCACAAAAGCCCGAAGTTTGCCCAGTAACCACACAGACATAAGAGGGCAAAAGGGAAAAACATTCCCCCACCCCAAAAAAACCCTTACTACACAGCAAAAATAAAAAACCGGGAAACAGGAAAACCAACAGAAACCAAAAATTCAAACGAAAACCAGGGGGATCATATAAAGGTCCCGAAACATGTGAACGGGTCTGACTTTAAAGCTGTCCAACATCAAAAAAAAAACTCGGAAAACAATCCGGACTATACAGAGACCCATGGCCCCTTTCTGCACTAACCAACAATCCAAAACCAACGAAAACAAGAAAAAAGAACATGCAAAATCTTCCAAAAACCCCAACTTTAAAAATTACCATTGAACAAACAAAAAGGTTTGGAACTACTTAGACAAAACACTGGATCCAAAAATCACATAAAAAAACCACACAAGAAACCCAAAGATACACCTCTTTAAATACCCCCCCAAAATTTTCCATCCACCATCAAAATTTTAAAAACCATACCCCATGGGATAAACAAGAGACTATCAAACCTTTCATCAATGAGAGAGTGTTCAAAAATGCAGCAGGAATACCGGAGGCAAATACAAACAAGTGGGTACAATTACAAATTACAATACAACCCGACAACAAAAACAAATAAAAGCAAGAAAAATAGAAAAGAAAAATTTTATATGGTATAAAACCCCCCCTACGACGGGGAAACCCCAAAAAAAAACATTGGGAAAAAAATTCATCAAATCCAAAAAAACCCCTCAAATTCCCCAAAAAAAACAAACTGCCCAAAAAATTTTTAAAAAAAACACTGTCCAAAATAACGAAACCAAAAAATTTCCCAAAACCCCAAAAACCAAAAAAGACGCAACCAAAAAAAAATTAAAAACAACACAGCAAAAAAAGGGGGGAAAAAGGAAATTTTTGGGAATTGCACCAAAAGGAAACAAATGCCCTCAACAATAAATGTCTTCAAAAACAACATTGTATAACCAGCTACTGTGACGTCAAAAAAAAAAAAGAAAAATACATAGGGATCACTGAAACCACTTCCCAAAAAAAGATAAGGGGAAAACCACAAACAGTCATTTTATAAAGAAAAAAAAAAAAAAACCCAAAAAAGAACTGAACAAAATATCTGGAAAAATTAAAAGACGGGGCCCCAAAAACAAGCTACAATAAACCTGGGAAAAACATAAAAAAAAGCCTCACCATACAGCAAATTTTTAAAAAGATGCAACCTTTTGTTTAAATGAAAAAAGGTTAATACAAAGGGAAACCACACTAACCCAAATTTTAAAAAACCAAAAAAAAATAGTAAACAACTGCAACTAAATTTAAAATCCCTTGTTAGTGAACACACCCAAAACAAAAACCTGAAAGCCCCCCAAAAACACGTGCAGCCCCAAACCCCCCGTGCAAACAACCGCAAACGGGAAACGCACACGCTTTTATTTAAAAACGCGGGGGGCAAACCAAAAACCCTCCTGAAGACAGTACAACAAAAGTTAAACAAATTTGGGAGATGTTTTAAAGGGTTCCTCTTTAAAATTGTTTTTTGCAAATGTTTTCTTCCCCCCAAAGGGGTTTAGCCCCTTTAAAAAAATTTTTTTAAAGGGATTTTAAATTTAAAATGACCTTAATCGCTCCTCACTTGGGCCCCTGTGGCCTGAAGGAAATTTTTTTTTTTAAAAAGGGGGAAAACCAATTTTAGGCAGTCAACAAAAATATAAACCCTTTTTCAAACTGCAAACATATATTTAAAAAAAAAAAATGAAAAAACCCAAAAAATTTTTAAAATAATATGGGATGGAAAGCAACTTTTTCTGAACCCAAATCAAAAACGAGGACAAAAAACACCTACGATTTCAAATCATTGGGGATCACCCCCCCAGCCATAGATGAAATGAAACCCTTTGAAGATCAAAAGAAAAGAAAGAAAACCAATATTGAATTCAAAAATCTAACAACGTTTCCAAACAACACAAAAAAACAAACAATAAAACAAGTACAAAATGACAAAAAAATATTTGTGAAGGCTGATAAAACTAGCAATTACTACAAAATGGAACCAAAAGAATACTCTCAACTCCTTGACAAAAACATCCAGAAAAACTACAAAAAAGCCGACAAAAATATACATGACAGTATCCGCACTAAAGAAAAAGAACTTGCAGAGTGCATAGACCTAAGTGACAGGATAGAAGCGACAGCAACAAAAGAAGCTTTCATAACACTCAAAGACCACAAGCCCAATTTTCATAACAATCCAACATGTAAGACTAATAAACCCATCCAAATCTGAATTAGGCAAAATAAGCAAGAAAATTCTGGAAAAAATAATAAAGAAGTAAAATCAAAGTCTGAATACAACCTCTGGAAGAACACATACGAAGTTATCCAATGGTTAAAAAACTCAATAAACAAAGTAATACAGTATTCATCACATTTGACATAGTAGACTTTTACCCATCTATAGATGAGGAACTACTCACAAAAGCCCTGAAGTTTGCCAGTAACCACACAGACATAAAGGGTCAGAAATGGAAATCATTCTCCACACCAAGAAAACATTACTACACAGCAAAAATGAAACCTGGATCAGGAAAACCAACAGAAACTCAACATCGAGTAAACCATGGGATCATATGATGGAGCAGAACATGTGAACTGGTCGGGCCTATTCAGCTGTCCAACATCAAGAAAAAACATCGGAAACAAGTCGACTATACAGAGACGATGGTCCCCTTGCAAGACTAACCAACAATCCAAGAACCATCGAAAACAAGAAGAAAAGAACTATGCAAAATCTTCCAAAACAAACTTAAAGATTAACCATGAGCAAACAAAAAGGTAGTGAACTACTAGACTAACACTGGATCTCAACAAATCACATATATAAACCATACAAGAAACCCAACGAGACACCTCTTATGTACACACCACAAGAAAACCATCCACCATCTATATTAAAGACATACCCCATGCATAAACAAGAGACTATCAAACCTGTCATGCGTGAGAGAGTGTTCATCAATGCAGCAGTAGAATACCAGAGGCAACTACAAACAAGTGATACATTACTAATTACAATACAACCCAGACAACAAACACAAATAAAAGCAAGAAAAATAGAAAAGAAAATTCATATGTATAACCCCCCATACGACGGGCAAAACTCAAACAAACATAGGGAAAGAATTCCTTCAAAATCCCAACAACTTCTTTCCAAAAAACACAAACTGCCAAAATATTAACAAAAACACTGTCAAACTATCGTACTCGTGAATGCCCAACCTCAAAAACCTAATAGACGCATCCAACAAAATGAAAATCAACCAGCAAAGAAGGGTAGAAGAAAGAAATCTTGCAATTGCAACCAGAAAGGAGCAGTGCCCACTAAACAATAAATGTCATCACAACAACAAATGTATACCAGGCTACGTGACATCAAAATGACAAAGAAACATACATAGATCACTGGAAAACCACTTCAAAACCGATATGCAAACACAAACAGTCTTTTAATAAAGAAAAATATAAAAACCAAACGGAAGGGGAAAGGGGGGCAGAACTGAGCAAATAATACTGAACTTAAAGACGCAAAAACAAGCTACAATAATCCTGAAAATCATAAAAAGAGCATCACCATACAGCAATGTTTCAAAAAGGTGCAACCTATGTTTAACTGATAAATGGTTAATACATGCAAACACACTTAGCAACTTGAAAACACCAAAAACAGAAATAGTACCATCTACAGGCCATAAATGGAATCGTTGTTAGTGAACACCACCCAAATCAAAACCTGAAAGCCCCCCAAAAACACGTGCACCAACCCGCATGTCCAACACCCGCAAACGGGAGCCCACACGCTAAATAACATCGGAGGTGGGCAAACCAAAAACCAACCAGATGACAGCGCAACACGCATGAAACAAATTTGTAGATAGTTTTTAAGATTCCTCTTTACTTGTTTAACTAATTTGCTCCACAAGGGGTTAGCCACTTAAAAATGTTTTAGCCATAATAAAATATACTGATCGTAATCGCTCCTCACGTTGAGCACTGTGGCCTGAAGGATTTTAAAATGAGGAAACCAATTTTAGGCAGTCAACAAAAATATACCGTTTTCAATCCGCAATCATATATAAAAAAATATAGAACAAACAGAAAAGTTTGTACATAATATGAATGGAAAGCACTCCTTTTTCTGAACCCAAATGCAAAAAAAGAGGACAAAACACCTACGGAGAGCAAAATCATGGGGGCGGAGCACCACAGCATAGACGAAATGAAACCCCTTTGAAGATCAAATGAAAAGGAATGATAACAATATTGAATTAAAAACATCTAACAACGGTTTTTCCAAACAACACAAAAAAAACAAACAAAAACAAGTACAACATGACACAAAAGTATTTGTGAAGGCTGATAAAACAGCAATACTACAAAATGGAACAAAAGAATACGCGCACTGCCTTGACAAAATATCATCCAAAAAACTACAAAAAAGCCGACAAAAATATACATGACATATCCGCACTAAAGAAAAGAACTTGCAGACGCCTAGACCTAAGTGACAAGGATAGTAGCTGACAGCACAAAAGAAGCTTTCATACACTCAAAGACCACAAGCCCAATTTTCATAACAATCCACATGTAGACTAATAAACCCATCCAAATCTGAATTAGGCAAAATAAGCAAGAAAATTCTGGAAAAAATAATAAAGTACGTAAAATCAAAACTCTGAGAATGCAACCTCTGGAAAACACATACGAAGTTATCCAATGGTCAAAAAACTCAATAAACAAAGTAAAACAGTATCATCACATTTCACATAGTAGACTTTTTTCCCTCTATAGATGAGGAACTACTCACCAAAGCCCTGAAGTTTGCATAACCACACAGACATAACAGGGTCAGACAAGGAAAATCATTCTCCACACCAAGAAAACAAAACGACACAGCAAAAAGAAACTGGATCAGGACAACCAACCGAACCTCAACTTCGACGTAACCGCTGGATCATATGATGGTGCAGAACCATGTGAACTGTCGACTATTCATGCTGTCCAACATCAAGAACAAACTCGGAAAACAGTCGGACTATACAGAGACGTGGCCTTGCAGCACTAACCAAACATCCAAGAACATCGAAAACAGAAGAAAGAACTATGCAATCTTCCAAAACCACAACTTAAAGATTACCATTGAAGCAAACAAAAAGGTATGAACTACTTAGACATAACATGGACCTCAACAATCCACATATAAAAACCATACAAGAAACCCAACGATACACCTCTTTATGTACACACCAAAAGTAACCATCCACCAACTGTATTAAAGACCATACCCCATGGCATAAAACAAGAGACTATCAAACCTGTCATGCAATGAGAGAGTGTTCAACAATGCAGGAGTAGAGTACGAGGAGGCACTACAAACAAGTGGATACAATTACAAATTACAATACAACCAGACAAGAACACAAATAAAAGCAAGAAAAATAGGAGAAGAAAAATCATATGGTATAACCCCCCCATACGACGGGAAACTCGAAACAAACATAGGGAAAGAATTCTTCAAAATCCTAACAACTTCATTTCCAAAAGAACACAAACTGTCCAAAATATTTAACAAACACATTGTCAAACTATCGTACTCATGTATGCCCAACCTCAAAAACCTAATTGACGCATCCAACAAAATGAAAATCAACACAGCAAAGAAGGGTGAAGAAAGGAAATCTTGCAATTGCACCAGAAAGGAGCTGTGCCCACTAAACAATAAATGTCTTCACAACAACATTGTATACCAGGCTACTGTGACATCAGAAAATGAAAAAGAAAACATACATAGGATCACTGAAAACACTTCAAAACCAGATATGCAAACCACAAACAGTCATTTAATAAAGAAAAATATAAAAACCAAACAGAACTGAGCAAATATATCTGGAAACTTAAAGACGCAAAAACAAGCTACAATATATGCTGGAAAATCATAAAAAGAGCATCACCATACAGCAATGTTTCAAAAAGGTGCAACCTATGTTAACTGAAAAATGGTTAATACTATGCAAACCACACTTAGCAACTTTAAACACCAAAACAGAAATGGTAAACAACTGCAGGCATAAATGGAAATCGTTGTTAGTGAATACACCCAAAAAAAAAACAACAAAAAAAAAACCAACACCTGAAAGCCCCCCCCAAAAAAACACGTGCAGCCAACCCGCACGTGCAAAAAACCGCAGACGGGAGCCCACACGCTTTATAACATCGGCGGTGGGCAAACCAAAAAACCGTCCTGATGACAGCGCAACGCGCTCGAACAAATTTGTAGATAGTTTTAAGATTCCTCTTTTTACTTGTTTTAACTAATGTTACTCCCCAAGTAATTTAGCACTTAAAAAATTGTTTTAGGCACTTTAACATACTGATCTCTCTCGCTCTCTCTCTCTCCTCTCTCTCTCTCTCTCTCTCTCTCTCTCTCTCTCTCTCTCTCTCTCTCTCTCTCTCTCTCTCTCTCTCTCTCTCTACTATATATATATATAGCTAGTGAAGGGCTTCTCTTTTTTTTTTTAATTTCATTTTCCC
>CM031626.1:37435939-37448439 GCA_018398815.1 Conus ventricosus | reverse complement strand
ATTTTCCCTTGATCTTTGTCTCACATCATATGTTTCAAAACCCTCATGAAAATGCGAATATTTCCAAGTGTAAATGTTTCTCAATAGACATGTAAACAAAACAAACATAGTTTAAACATAGTTTTTTCCCACATGTAATGTTATAGTCCATTGAAAAGTCACATGCTTTCCATTGTTGACAGTGACAAATGAAAACAATTGGTTTGTCTCACTGCACAATCAAAACATGTCTATATACATTTCTAAAGGGTTATTTGCTCATCACACATACATATATATTCATCTTCACAAGCAAGTTAGACATAAATAGTACATGATGATTTTTCATTGTTTACGAAAGAATAAAGCAAAGAATAGATATGTAATACATCAACATCAAGTAGTTTTTGCTTGTAAAACATATAGTCACTTCAACAAGCAAATTATGCATAAATACCACTTGATTTAAATCGTCAGTAGCATACAATGCACTGTCAAATGTGATCACACCGTAATCATTAAGAAAGACAAAAACAGGAATAGTCTTTCCCTTGAAGACAGTTACATTTGTCCATGAATATTCATACACGTGACAATAAATCTGCCATGACATTTTGTGTACCAGGCACTGGTTCAACAGTAAATTGAAATTCCTTTAGTCAAGTATACTTTCACAAAATAATTTCCTTCTGAGAGCTGCCACAGAAGTTCTTCAATGTCTGGGATGGGCTCGGCATCGAACACAGTGATCTTGTTTAGTTTCCTGTAATCGATGCAGAAACGCACCGATCCATCAGGTTTGTCCACCAATACAACTGGTGAGCTGTACGGAGACGTAGAAGGTTCTATTACCTTTAAATCCAGCATTACATTGATTTCTCTCTCAACCACCTCTTTTTTGCAAATGGGAGGGGGTATGGTCTGGTCCGCACTGGTATTTCAGAAGTTAACTGAATACTATGGGGTTCAATACCAGTTACTGTACCTGGGGTATCCGTCAACACATCCTGAAAGTCTTTCAAAATGTCTTTGAGCTGTTCTGTTTGACTTGTAGACAAATCATTCGACAGAACCACATCCTCATAGGTTTCACCTTTGATAGACAGAATAGGAAGGGGTACAACATCATCTGCACTGGTAGATGTTAACACTCCTACATTTGCTGTTTTCATAACCTTTGATCTGTCCCTGTACGTTACATTGGGTACAAATTCATCACTGATAATGTCTGTCATGTTGACATCAGTTTCTGACACAGGACATATCCATTCAACTGACTGGTTGATGGCAACATTTGTACGTTCAACATACTTCTTCAACATGTTCACATGAAATACCTTCTCAGTGTTTGCCATTTTGATCTTATAATTAACTGCAGAAATTTTTCCGACCACCTGAAAAGGACCCTTCCACATAACACGAAGCTTGTTATGTTCATCAGTGAGTAATACAAGGACTTTATCCCCTACACTGAAGGAACGTGCCTTTGCTTTTCTGTCTGCAAAGACCTTGTACACATCTGTTTTTCTATCAGCTAACTGTTTGTCCATTGGTATGTCAGTGACAGTCTGTTTAGCAGCAGAAAGTATTGTCGTCAGCGTCTCGTCTTTTCCCTGCATTTCTTTTAGATCATCTGGGGTAATCTGGAATTCATCCAGTTTTGAGACTTTTAGCGGCTTTGTAGCCTTTCCCTGCTCTACGATGTCTGATCTGGTACTCACAAGACAAGGAACAAACGATCCTCCAGCACCACCATGTACTGTAGCGACACCTGGCAAATTGCCCAAGATCAAGTCGCAGACTGGGTTATCAATGACACAGGCGGTAAGAAAACCGGAGTAGTACGGTGTATCAACTGAAATTTTCGCCAGCGGAAACGTTTCAATCTTGCCTCCAAACGACCTACACTTTTGGACAGTGTTGAGATACTGGTTTTGAAGCACGAAAGATTTCCGTACACCAGCAGTGGTGCACCCAGTGTCTCGCAAAACCAAAGCCTGCAATCCATTGATGGCTCCGTTTTCTAACACCAGTCCATCAACAGCTTGATGTGGTGCCAAAACAAGGCCTTCTTCACAATCAGTGGAGACTAATGCGGGTTTTGAATCACCCGGTCTGAAAGGGCAATTCTTTTCAGATGGAACTTGCCATCACAATAGAAACATCGCATTGTCTGATCGGCAGCTGACTGATTTTGTGAACTTCGGTTCTGTCCACGAACTGGCCCAAAAGGTCTACGTGGTGGTCGTTGTCCACGACCTCGGAACGTTTGCTGAGGAGCAACAGGTTTTTCCGGCGGCGAGTACTGGTACTGACGAAAGTCACTCGAACCACGGAAAGATCCCTGTCCGTTCCTAGGATAAGTATATCCTTGAGGACTCAGAAATGACCCACGATTTCCTTTCCTGTAACTTCCCTGTCCTGATGGGATAGTACATGACGCATGAGACTCAAAGATTGAAAATTCTCCTTTCCTAGCCACGCCCTTCTCTGGGTGAGCGATACAATACTGATCAGCCATCTGACACATTTCCTCAACGCTTTCAAATTGCCTTTCTTTAAGGAAAGTGGCCAGATCTTTGCTCACGCTCTGGAAAAGTTGTTCTCTAAGAAGGAGATCTCGCAGTGATTGAAAAGTTTTGTTCGTTTTTGATAAATCGATCCATCGATCTAAACAATGACTCATACGAATTAGAAACGACGGAAACGATTCTCCTTTTTCAGGGCGCACAGAACGGAAACGTTCGTGAAAACGATCAGCAGAACATTGAAATTTCTTGAGGAGTTCTTCTTTCAACTGATCCCAAGTTAAATTTTGTTTCGCTGCAAGTGAGTGGTACAGTGTCAAAGCGCTACCCTTAAACAACGACGCAATATACAATGTCCACTTTTCCTTTGGCCAACCACAAGACGTTGCGTGACTTTCAAATCGGAAAAGAAAACTATCAATGTCATCCGTTTTTTCCTCAAAAGGCGGTAACTTTGGAATATATGCCGCTTTTGGTTGAGGTGCGCTTGCGGAACCGACTGGTGGAGGTTCTCTCGATGCCTGGATTCTTTTAATTTCAGCATCAGTCTCTAGTTCTAACTGCCTCAACTTAAATTGACGTTCTTCAGCTTCAGCTTCCCTCTGTAATCTTTTTCTTTCAATTTCAGCTTCCCTCTGTAATCTTTTTTCTTCAATTTCAGCTTCCCTCTGTAGTTTATTTTCTTCAGCTTCCCTCTGTAGTTTATTTTCTTCAGCTTCCCTCTGTCTTAGCCTGTCTGCCCTATCTCTGCATTGTTGCACATAGTTGGTAAGTTTTTCTCCATCAAAACCCAAGCGTTCCGCTTGTTTAACATATTTATCAAAATCATCCATAATGAACCGTCAACAGATATAAACAAAACAATTTCTAAATATGAATAAAAATAAGGCGATATATGATGGCGCTGTATATTTCACAAAAAAATGTAATTATAGTATATACAAATAAAGAATTCAATTTCCGGAATAAACAGAAAACGGCTTACTAAAACAAGGTAAATATGAAACACAAGGAATGTATTTTTCCAGAAATATTTTGTTCTCGAAAACAGGTATCAATTTGGAATTTAAAAAAAAATGAAGTTCAATGCTAATCTGTTTTTCCTAGGAAAGGAAAAAAACACAATAAAGTTTTCTGAAAATAAATTCTTTATAAAGTCTAAGTTCTTAAATGTTCTTGTTGTCAGTCTTCCTTTCTTACTTAATTTCAAATGAATTTACAAAACAAATGTATCGCCTTATACGATAAATGAATATAAATTTACAAAACAAATGGAAGCACAAATAATTAAAAAGAGGGGAAGAAACACAAACTAGCAGAAATCCTACCTAAAAGATGAAAATGTAGAAGAAAACTAGATAGGAGCTTATTGAGGAGAAGGTTTAAGAGGTTTTGAAAAAGGGGGTGAAAAGGAAATGAAAGGATACAAAGGACCGGAACAGTGAGAAGAAATCAAGAACAGCAAAAGAAACCCTCAGACAGCACCCTAGTGGTTACTGTCTCCCGTGAAACTGGAGACGGGAAAAAAACAAATCACTCACAATATACACAACACTACAGCAATAATGCAAAATAATAAACAATCAATTAATAAATGCACATTCACCCAAACTCAAAGAAAATCTCGCACCACACCCAGAAAAAAAAATAATCAAAGATAAAGATGTTTATTTGGGTTGAGCGGTAATCAACTCCACCACCTACACTATTAGCGTGACGGAGGAGAAGTTGATCCCACACTCTGAGGGCAAGGGGAAAAATCAAAATGAAACAATAGGAAAGGGAAAGAAATAGATAATTACGAGAAGGGAAAGACTATCGACTCCCAACGCCATGCCCCCCTGCTAAACGCAGGAAGAGGTTGGGGCTATCAGTCCTGGGGAAGGGGACAAAAAATCTAATACTCTTGGGGAAGGACAGCGATTCCTCAACGCCCTGCCCCTTGCTGCCAGGTACGAGTGTCACGGTCAAAATTCAACTCAACCAAATTCGTGGTCAATCGCCACCAGCCAGTTGGACTTAAGCTCTAACGCAAATAATCTTGGCGCCACGTAGACCGGGCCCATGGTTTCGGATCCGGCCAATTAAGCTTAGTGGAGAGGTTTCACCGAGACGGTCCGACCCACCCAGACTGACTAAGCCGTTTTGACCGACGCCTCGATGTCTAGCGAGACGAGTCGCAGAGCCGAGCTCAGGCTCATCTAGCCACTTTGTGGAAACCAGCGTCATTGTTACTCAGACGTCGTGGCGCCTACCCAGACTCAGCTAGCCACTTTAGATTGACCAGTGTCCACGACTTAAGTCACACGGCGCCAATTAAGTAGGAAAGGGGGGAAGGTAGTGTGTGGTGGGGGTGAAATCTAGCTAATCAATTAAATGACCAATTGACCACCACAGAGAGTAAGGTGTGTAGCGTGACTGTCATGATTGGAACATCCAATGGAATTAGAGGGGGATAACTTCGGGTGTCAGGGCGGTAAAAATACTGACCAATGGTACTCGCCCTTTTCGGACAGATCGGAACGAATAAGAAAGATGTGAGAGGGAGAGAACGGCAGAACGAGGGGGAGAACAAACAGAGAAACAGAGAGAGGGAGAGGTTCTAGGTCTGCTTGAGAGAAAAGCAGAGAGATGAGGGGAGGAGAGAAGAGAACCAAGTTGAGAGATTAGCATGAGATAGTCTGCAGAGGAAGGACTGAGGAGAGATGTGGAGAGAGAGAGAGTTGCTAATTAATGAAGAAGAAAAGAAAGAAAAGAAAAAAAGAAAAGAAAAGCAACCATGTCCATTTGATAAGAGCAGACTAGAAGAGAGAGAGAGAGAGTGCAATGCGTTAATGCAGGAAGAAAGAAAGGAGAACAGATCGATGTTGATAGTCACTGTTCTATCCTAACCGGGGGTTCGACCTCATACCTGGCAGCGTCACTTCGCCAAGCAGAACCACAGACCAACGCCAGCAGTCTCACCTGACCAGGCGCCATCAGACCAACACCAGTGCCGGCAGTTGTGTCGTGTTGTGAAAGTGACAGTGAAAAGAAAAAGAAAAGAAAAGAAAAAGACAGTGATTCGTGAATAGTTAAGATCACCTGGCCAGGTAAAGTAGAAATCTATTTATACCCGGGTTAGTTAATGATGTTTTAGATAAATGATTTTGTGAAGTTCAGGAAAGAGAGAATGTTTTATTTCATTTGATTCCATATGCATTGATGTTTCGTTCCATGATCATGTGTAGTAAAGTTATAGACTTTACTAGTGGTTTGATGTGACGAATGCATGATATATGAATGAGATCGTAAGCAAGCTGTGAGTGTGTTTGGGGTGTGCGCTAGTCCTTCCTCCACTGACACTACACCGAGGTTGACAATTTATTGGCGAGCTTGCCAGGATATTCTGGCCCATTTATTATAATTGTTCAACTTCTCAGAGAGGAAGCTGGGTGGGATTCAAGTATTGTAATCCTAAGACAAGGGGTTGTCTTACTGTATGTTCCCAAGATAGTTAAATACTAGGCTTGGCATTGCTTCCAAGATAGTTAATACTAGGCTTGGCATTTCAGCCCCAGAGTACTCATTCGCACAGATTGCCTATAATTCGCTCTCATAGTTGGGTCAGGCTGGGCGTCTTATAAAAACTAACTACGTTGTCCCAAGCTAATATTATCATTCATAGGATTGTGCTATCACGTCACTCGTGTCGGTAACCACCAGTTTGGCTGTCGTTGTTATAAAATCTTGTTTAAAAAAAAAAAAGGAAAAGAAGATATAATGGCTGAAGAAAAGAACACCCCAATTGAACAACTTGTGAGCGTCGCTCGTGATCTAGGTTACTCAGGAGATGAGTTGCGTGCATTCGTTGAAAACCAACAGAAGATGGAAAGAGATGAGCGAGCAGAAAGACGCCGGGTCGCAGTAGAGAAAGAAGAAACAGAAAGAATGAAGCAGGAAACAGAAAGAATAAGGGAAGCACAAGAAACAGAAAGAATGAAGCAGGAAACGGAAAGGATTAAAGCTAGGGAACGCAGGAAACGGAAAGATTAAAGGTTCAATTAGAGCTAGAGAAAGTGAGAATACAAAGGGAGACCACCGAGGATGGTAGTTCAGTTTCCAGTGACTCTGTGCGCAGCTATGCCCCCCGACCCAAGTTGCCAAAATTCTCGGAAGGACCGATTCGATTGATGCATACATCAGTCGTTTCGAAACGTTTTGCGACCAGTCAGGGTTGGCCTCCAGAAGAGTGGGCAGTCATTTTGTCGGCGCTATTGACGGGTAAGGCGTTGCAGATTTTCACTGCGTTACCAGCAGAACAACAGTCTGATTTTGGTGCTGTGAAGGAGTCTTTAATGAAAGGATTTGACCTCACAGAGGAGGGGTTCAGGAAGAAATTTCGTTCAGCTAAATTACAAGCAGGTGAGACGTACACTCAGTTTGGTGCACGTCTAGATCACTATTTTGAGAAATGGTTAGAGTTGAGTGGTACGAAAAAGGAGTTCGCTGAATTGAAAGAGCTAGTTATGAAAGAACAGATTTTGTCAGGTTGCGGCCTGAGTTAACCATACATTTGAAAGAGAGACAGCCAGAGACAGCAGGGGAGTTGTTGAAGTTCGCAGAGGTGTATAGAGAGGCACGTTTGGGCACTAAGGTGCAGGAGAAACAGGTGCTAGGCACAGGTGAGAAGAGTGCAAGGAGACTAGGGGAGTTTTCTGCAAGTCTGCAAACCAGTGGTGGGCAGAAGGAAGGGCAAAGGGACATTAGGTGTTTCATTTGTCACAAGAAGGGACATGTGGCTAGGGATTGTCGCATGAGGTTCCAGAAGGCAGCAGCCTTGCAGGAGGTGGATAAGGGTCGTCAAGGGAAACGACCTGCAGTGGAACCAAAGGGATTCAGTCTGAAGAGGGTGGAGTGCAGCCTATGGCTAGCACTGGACAGCAGTCAGTGTCAGGGATGGAGGGCACTAGGCTGAGTGGTTCGTACCAGTGGAAGAAGGGTGGATTGGCCAGCAGAGGGTGAAAGTGTTACGAGACACTGGTTGTTCATGCGGGGTAGTACGAACAACGCTGGTCGATAAAGGGGATTTGACAGGGCAAATCCAGACCTGTACTCTAATCGATGGCACTGTGAGGGAGTTTCCAGTTGCTAAGATAGAAGTACGTACCCTTACTTCTCAGGCGAGTTGTCTGCGTTGGTGATGGACAAACCCCTTCATGATTTGATCATTGGAAATATTCCAGGGGCAAGGGATCCAGGGGATCCTGAGTTGTTGACTGCTACAGGGGCAGCAGTTCAGACACGGAGCAAGAAGGAGGAAAAGGTTGTTAAACCGTTGGTTGTTCCAGCAAGGAAGTCGGGCATAGATGTGTCGCCTGATGAGTTTAGGGCAGCGCAGGAACAAGACCCTTCGCTCGTGAAGTCTTGGGAGTTGGCAAGAGGTGGAGAGAAACAGGAGGTTAGAGGAGGTGAGACAGAATTTCTTGTGAAAGGCGGGCTGTTGTACCGAGTGTTCACCAAGGGGAAGACAGTAAGTGACCACTCAGTTAGAGGTACCAGCGTGTTATCGTGACACTGTCATGTCAGTGGGTCACGAGTCGCTCATGGCGGGTCATCTCGGCACCAGCAAAACAGCTAACCGAGTCTTTGATGACTTTCATTGGCCAGGAGCAATGGCAGACATAAAGCGGTTCTGCATGTCATGTGATGTGTGTCAAAGGTCAGCCACAAGAGGGGTGAAGAGGAAGGCGCCTCTTAAACATCCCCCTTTAATTGACACACCGTTCAGGAGAGTGGCTGTTGATCTGATTGGCCCAATCGCGCCCTGTTCCAAAGGTGGCACAGGTATGTGTTGACACTTGTGGACTACGCGACCAGATACCCAGAACGGTTGCATTGAAGGGCGTAGATACGCAACAGGTCGCTGAAGGGCTGGTAGACATCTTTCTCGCATGGGTGTGCCAGCACAAATTCTCAGTGACAGGGGGTCACAGTTCACCTCAGGCGTGATGAGGGAGGTCAACAGGCTGCTAGGGATCACACAGCTGCTCACTACCCCATACCATCCACAATGCAATGGCTTGGTGGAAAGATTCAACGGTGTGCTGAAGGGCATCTTAAAGAAGCTCTGTGAGGAAAGGCCAGCAGATTGGACCGCTACATTCCAGCGGCACTGTTCGCCTACAGGGAGGCCCCTCAGGAAAGCACAGGCTTTTCGCCATTTGAGCTGCTGTATGGGCGGACAGATTCGGGGACCGGTGTGCATTCTCAAAGAGCTGTGGTCCGGAGAACAGGAGTCCGAAGAAGTCAAAACCACATATCAGTATGTGGTAGACTTACGCAATAGGCTCGAGGAGACATGTAAGGTCGCAAGGAGAGTTTGCAGGAGGCTAGGGTCGTCCAGAAGAAGCAGTATGACAGAAGGTGAGGAAGCAATTCCTCAAGGTGGGAGATCAGGTCCTGTTACTGCTTCCCACGGATCACAACAAGCTGCTGATGCATTGGAAGGGACCATTCACCATCATGAAAAGGTAGATCAGACTACCGAATCGATGTGAATGGGAAATCAAAACTTTTCCATGCAAATTTGCTCCGCAAATATATTCAGCGTGAGGCTCAGCACATAGGCGCAGCAGCAATCATTGATGGAGGTGAAGGAGACCCAGCAGAAGAAGGGGAGATTTTGTTGCCTGAGTTTCCAGGAGAAGAGTCATACAGGGATGTGTCACTGTATGAAGGGCTAGACAGTAGGAGACAGGAGGAAGTTAGGGGGCTCCTAGAACGGTATAGGCGTCCCTGACTGATAAACCAGGCAGGACAACTCTAGAAACATGTACGGTGGAGTTAACATCGCAGAAACCCGTACATGTGAAAGCCTACCCGATCCCATGCCACCAAGCAAGTGATCGAGGAGGAGGTAGAAAAGATGTTGGACCTTGGGGTGATTGAACCGTCCAAATCATCATATAGTGCCCCGTCGTCTTAGTGAGGAAAAAGTCAGGTGAGCATCGATTCTGTGTCGACTATAGACGTCTGAACAGTGTCACAAAGGTCGATGCAGAGGTCATACCCAACATGGAAGACCTGTTCGCTCAGATCGCCACAAGCAAGAGCCAGTATTTCACCAGGATCGATCTGAGCAAGGGTTACTGGCAAATAGCCTTGAGTGAGGACTCAAAGGAAGTCACAGCATTTTCCACTCCTATGGGGCTATACCAGTGGCGAGTACTCCCTTTTGGGATGGTCAACGCACCTGCAGTCTTCTCTCGGATGATGAGGAAGCTATTGACGGGATTGGAAGGTGTTGTGAATTTCATGGATGACATTCTGATAGCATCCGAGACATGGGAGGAGCATATGAGGCAGCTAGGAGCAGTTTTGGAGAGGTTGAGACAAGCCAATCTCACAGCCAGACCAACAAAGTGCCAGGTTGGTTTTCCAAGCCTGGAGTTCCTAGGTTTTGTTGTCGGAGGCGACACAAAGCAGCCGGAAAGAGGAAAGGTGGAGAAGATGATGAATTCAGAGAGACCAAAGACCAAAACAGAAGTCAGGAGTCTGCTAGGTTTTTATTGGGTTCTATAGGGAGTTTGTCCCAAACTTTGCTGCAATCACGAGTCCTCTCAGTGATTTGGTCAAGGCAGGGAAACCGGCAGTGGTCGAGTGGTCAGACGCTGCAGAGCAAGCACTGCAGACGGTGTTGGAAAGACTAGGTTCCCGTCCCATCTTGAAGCTACCAGATATGTCCAAACCATTTTTGTTGCGGACAGATGCATCAGGTGGTGGGATAGGTGCAGTATTGTTACAGGAGCATGAAGAGGTCGAGTTTCCTGTGAGATATGCTAGCAGGAAGTTGACAAAGTGTGAAGAAGGGTACGCAACGGTGGAGAAGGAGTGTTTAGCTGTCGTGTGGGCCGTGCAGAAGTTCCACAAATACTTGTATGGGAAAGAGTTCGTGATAGAGACAGATCACCAACCACTCAAATTCCTGCAGGAGGCACAGCTGAAAAACAGCAGGGTTCTGCGTTGGGCAATGGCACTGCAGCCCTACAGGTATCGAGTGCAGTACATCCCAGGTCGACAGAATGTCGGAGCTGACTATTTAAGCCGGTAGTCTAGCAAGCTGCAACTCAGAGGAAGTCAGTCATATCCGGGGTGCTTTGTTGATAATATGTGTTGATGACAGTTATGTTGATTGGATATGGTTCATTCCCAGTTGGCTATGGTTCATATTTTTTTTTGTGTGTGAGACTTGTTCATATTTTATTTGTGAGACTGTTCATGTGGATGTAGTTATGCTTGGAGCATACAGTCGCTTGTGTAGTGATGCATTATTTGCAATAAGTGAGGATGGAGATTCCTCAGTGAAGGGTCATGGATCGTGATCATATTATATTGTGCTTTTCATAAGAATTGTGAAGAGAAGATATGGCAAATCCGCAGGTAGGGGAATCGCATAAGTGCGCACAGAGGTCGTTATAAAATGAGTTTGAAATAACGCAAGAGCGCACGTCAATGATAACTCATTGGAGTGGTATTCACTAATGATATATTTTATAATTTGTAAACCGGTTGTTGTAAAGTATTTTTCAAACTTTGCACGTGTAGCTGTGGGTCAGCAAATTCGGTTGTTGTCTTTTTTGTACCGTTGTTTTGAGACAATGCGGTGCATAGTCTTTTGCAAGGGGGAAATTGTCACGGTCAAAATTCAACTCAACCAAATTCGTGGTCAATCGCCACCAGCCCAGTTGGACTTAAGCTCTAACGCAAATAATCTTGGCGCCACGTAGACCGGGCCCATGGTTCGGATCCGGCCAATTAAGCTTAGTGGAGAGGTTTCACCGAGACGATCCGACCCACCCAGACTGACTAAGCCGTTTTGACCGACGCCTCGATGTCTAGCGAGACGAGTCGCAGAGCCGAGCTCAGGCTCATCTAGCCACTTTGTGGAACCAGCGTCATTGTTACTCAGACGTCGTGGCGCCTACCCAGACTCAGCTAGCCACTTTAGATTGACCAGTGTCCACGACTTAAGTCACACGGCGCCAATTAAGTAGGAAAGGGGGAAGGTAGTGTGTGGTGGGGGTGAAATCTAGCTAATCAATTAAATGACAATTGACCACCACAGAGAGTAAGGTGTGTAGGCGTGACTGTCATGATTGGAACATCCAATGGAATTAGAGGGGATAACTTCGGGTGTCAGGGCGGTAAAAATACTGACCAATGGTACTCGCCCTTTTCGGACAGATCAGAACGAATAAGAAAGATGTGAGAGGGAGAGAACGGCAGAACGAGGGGGGAGAACGAACAGAGAAACAGAGAGAGGGAGAGGTTCTAGGTCTGCTTGAGAGAAAAGCAGAGAGATGAGGGGAGGAGAGAAGAGAACCAAGTTGAGAGATTAGCATGAGATAGTCTGCAGAGGAAGGACTGAGGAGAGATGTGGAGAGAGAGAGAGTTGCTAATTAATGAAGAAGAAAAGAAAAAAAGAAAAAAAGAAAAGAAAAGCAACCATGTCCATTTGATAAGAGCAGACTAGAAGAGAGAGAGAGAGAGTGCAATGCGTTAATGCAGGAAGAAAGAAAGGAGAACAGATCGATGTTGATAGTCACTGTTCTATCCTAACCGGGGGTTCGACCTCATACCTGGCAGCGTCACTTCGCCAAGCAGAACCACAGACCAACGCCAACAGTCTCACCTGACCAGGCGCCATCAGACCAACACCAGTGCCGGCAGTTGTGTCGTGTTGTGAAAGTGACAGTGAAAAGAAAAAGAAAAGAAAAGAAAAGACAGTGATTCGTGAATAGTTAAATCACCTGGCCAGGTAAAGTAGAAATCTATTTATACCCGGGTTAGTTAATGATGTTTTAGATAAATGATTTTGTGAAGTTCAGGAAAGAGAGAATGTTTATTTCATTTGATTCCATATGCATTGATGTTTCGTTCCATGATCATGTGTAGTAAAGTTATAGACTTACTAGTGGTTTAAAGTGACGATGCATGATATATGATGAGATC
>CM031626.1:37415939-37430939 GCA_018398815.1 Conus ventricosus | reverse complement strand
ACACAACACACACACACACACACACACACACACACACACACACACACACACACACACACACACACATACACAGAACAACTGAACACACAGTTGAACACAATGTGAATGTTTCCTATAACGATGTGAGGTGCAGTGCACACATAAAGAGAAAATAAAAAGAAATGACAACAAAAGTATATTTTTCGATGTACTAATAATGCTTCTTTATTAGGGTAACTAATTATTCATACTGTATGGGATACGAGTTCTTCTCTTTTTTCAATGCATAATAAATGTACAGAGCAATATCTCTTGTAATATGCACATTTTCGTTTGCAAGTAATTGTTTTAGTTCAATAGAGTTCACGTTCTGAAATTGTCTGTGCTTCAGTATGTATTTTTCTCTGAAAGGTATATAAGCATTGCATCTTAATAGAAAGTGGAGTTCGCTCTCAAGCTGGTTACAAAAAGGACATGCTTTGATATTTTCTTTGTATCTGCTATTTATATTCAGGTTGTTTAACCCAAGACGAAATCTGGTGAAATACATTTTAAATCTGTTAACATTTAAATAGGTTAGATGAGGTTCTGGTTGTAAAAGAGACTGAATTTAATTTGCTAACCCAATCTTGCTGAAAACAGTCTACCATCCTTTGCCTAAAAATCTTCTTAAACATATTAACATTTCCAACCCCACCCACTAACCACACTTTAGAAAATCCATATCTATCAAGACAACATCTATATCATATGCCCAATTAATTTTTTGTCGTTCTGTCGTCAGTGCTGTTCATAAAGCTGTTAATCAAGGAACGATATGCTTGCTTGGATATTCTATTCAGTTCCATCTGTTGTAAAGAGAGCCAATAGCTAAGTGCTCTTAGTGTGCTGTCTATATAAAGACTATAGCGACCAGTCTCTCCACAGACCATTGCATTGGGTGTTTTAGGGCTAACACTCAACAGTTTTTTTTACAGGCAAACAGATGAACCGCTTCGATCGTTTTATATTGTGTAATACCCCATACCTCTGCAGCGTATAATAGCATTGGCTTCACCATCGTGTCAAATAGTTTAAAGAAAAGATAATTATGTCAATCCTACCCAAATTCCACATTGTTTTCATAATTTCTATTGTTTTATATTTGGCTCTCCTTGAATAGTCATCCAACGCTGCTACAAAAGATAATTTAGTAGTCAAGATGAAACCAAGATATTTGTAGCTGTTCACCACTTCAATTTGCTCTCCTTTATAGTACCATTTTTCATGTTTGGAGAGAGAGAGAGAGAGAGAGAGAGAGAGAGAGAGAGAGAGAGAGAGAGAGAGAGAGAGAGAGAATCAGTAAAGTATTACAAATATGATTATGTTCTGTTTCTGCTTCTGCTTCTGTTTCTCTCTCTCTCTCTCTCTCTCTCTCTCTCTCTCTCTCTCTCTCTCTCTCTCTCTCTCTCTCTCCTCTCTCTCTCTCTCTCCGCGCGCGCGCGCGCGCGCGTGCGTGCGTGCGTGCGTGCGTGCGTGCGTGCGTGCGTGCGTGCGTGCGTGCGTGCGTGTGCCATTCGTGCAGACCCTACAGTGCCTTACTACCACTAAACAGAGCGGACAGAGCTCGTGGTCGATGGCCGCTCCATCGTATTAGCACCTGGGAAACTTTGAACATCAGCAGTCGTGAGAGTAAAGAAGAGAACTGCATATTCCCTTTTCGCTGCTGTACAATCACCATGCTGAGGTTCACCAGAATCAAGAGAGGCACCACCACCAGCTTCCTCTTCAAGTTCTGTGGAATGGTAAAGTTCTGACGGGAAGACGCAGAGGATGAGATGGAAGATCTTAGCCGCCACTCTGCGTGGATGTGGATGTTGTAAGGTAGTTGTTTATTAAACAGTAGGGTGTAAGGGGGTTGTTTATTAAACAGTAGGGTGTAAGGGGGTTGTTTATTAAACAGTAGGGTGTAAGGGGGTTGTTTATTAAACAGTAGGGTGTAAGGTAGTTGTTTATTAAACAGTAGGGTGTAAGGTAGTTGTTTATTAAACAGTAGGGTGTAAGGGGGTTGTTTATTAAACAGTAGGGTGTAAGGGGGTTGTTTATTAAACAGTAGGGTGTAAGGGGGTTGTTTATTAAACAGTAGGGTGTAAGGGGGTTGTTTATTAAACAGTAGGGTGTAAGGGGGTTGTTTATTAAACAGTAGGGTGTAAGGGGGTTGTTTATTAAACAGTAGGGTGTAAGGGGGTTGTTTATTAAACAGTAGGGTGTAAGGGGGTTGTTTATTAAACAGTAGGGTGTAAGGGGGTTGTTTATTAAACAGTAGGGTGTAAGGGGGTTGTTTATTAAACAGTAGGGTGTAAGGTAGTTGTTTATTAAACAGTAGGGTGTAAGGTGGTTGTTTATTAAACAGTAGGGTGTAAGCTGGTTGTTTATTAAACAGTAGGGTACAACTGGGGCCAGTATCCTACCGTAGTGATAAAACAACCCTGTGACGGACCATTTTTTGTCCGGTCCCAAATTGTAGGGACAATTCTGAGGTGGCGAAAGTTTGCCTGTTGACCTGTGTACCTGACAGCTATTCACCCGCGTTTTGTTGTCAGTCAGGTGAGCGAGGATTTCTTTTCAGTTTCTGTAGATTTGCAGGCCTGGAAACATCCCCACGGTGCCGAAGAGAGACTCGCAACTTAGTTTTGGTGGTAATCAGTTCCAGGCCGGACTCAGGGGCCTCAACGACACTTGGGGAACTGTATAACTACATTGGTTACCTAGCCTACTACCTACATAGTTATCACCCTTGCTTTGTCACTAGCTGTCACGCTTCACATAATACAGTTCATCGGAATTTGGGGAAAAATACCCATAATATAATATACCAAGTTTCAATACAACGGGTGTATCACAATAGGAAAATTCATTGATTAGCACCACAAGTGATTACATTGAAGAACAAAATCCTCGCATAACCCCTTTAAAAGTACCAAGAATACAATTATTACAGATAAAGGAACGATTTCCATATGTCCCTTTTTAAAGAAAAGAATTTTTTTATATTTCCACATTCATCATCAGTAGACGTGTCCATAACAGGGGTCCGAATACATTTTCGAATAATTTATACACAATAATTTTCATTCGACAATCATTCCTCACTTGCAGAGCCCACAAACACTCACATCATTACATACTTTAGGGACCAGATAAACAAGTTTGATTAATACATTGATTTAATTTGATCACTTTCCCCGATCACATATAACATACATATTCTCTCTTCCATCCACTCGCTCCATTCTTCGCATCCACCTCTCGACTCATCTCACACATTCACTACCCACAACTTCCTACAGTCACCCTATGTCTCGTCAAATCTTCTCAATCTCACAATCAATCAAAGGAACAATTAAATATCTTAGGCCTTCGCTATGAACTGGAAATTTCACGACCACCGGTAGGAAAAACCAACTCCATTAATCCTAACCCTAACTTCCATTTAACTAATCAAACACACTTGATTACCACCAAAGCTAAGTTGCAAGGTTCTCTTCGGCACCGCGGGGATGTTTCCAGGCCGACAAATCTACAGAGACTGAAAGGAAATCCTCGCTCACCTGACTGACAACAAAACACGGGTGAGTAACCGTCAGGTAAACAGTCAACAGGTGAACAGGCAAACTTTTGCCACCTCAGAACTGTCCTCACAATTTGGGACCGGACAAAAAATGGTCCTTCACAATACTACCCCTCCTGAAAAAAATGACCGAATTGTTTTTTGAAGAAGTAATCAAACGGTAGAATGCAAAACCCAGAAATCACACATCAAAACTGCATCAGAAAACTGCAGTACACACAAGGAAACTCACTTCCTAAGGGAACAACTGATTCGCGCATGAACGGGAGAGAAGATCAGCAAAAACATTCGCTGAGCCAGGAACTTGCTGGCCTTTAAACAAGGACTTTTGCAACGACAACGCCCATCGCATAATTCTTGAGTTCTTGATGTTTGATGTTCGCAGGTACGTCAGGGGACGATGATCCGTCTGCAGGACAAACCTGACTCCCCGGAGGAACATAAACTTCTGCACAGCCCCGACAATGGCTAAACACTCCCGCTCAAGGGTGCTGTACGCCTTATCAAGATCTGGCAACTTTCGACTAGCAAACACGACTGGGTGAAGAACATCATCACTCTCTTGATGCAATATAACACCCAAACCAACAGAACTAGCATCAGTCCTGAGAACAAAAGAATTACCCAAGCTAGGTAACAACAGCACAGGTCCAGAAGCAGATCCAGGAAACATATCTCCTGTAAAATCTAAGCGACCCCAACAAAAACCTGACCTGCTTCCTGGTAATAGGAGTGGACATCTTCAAATTTTGTCAACCTTCTTCTCTTCAGGACGCAAAGTACCACCTCCAACAACATGACCAAGAAACTCAAATGAACGAAAGCCTGCCTCGATCTTAGAGGGACGAGCTGTGAGGTTGGAAGACCTCAGACAAGAAAGCACACCCTTCACATGCCTAAGATGAGCACCCCATGACACATTGTGCGCAACAACATCATCAAAGAAGTTGATAGCAGAAAACTGATCCAAAGCCAGCATACGCATCATACGTGCAATCACTGCAGTAGCCGACACAAGTCCAAAAGGGATCCTGACAAACTGGAATAAACCCATATGTGTGGTAAAAGCCGTCTTCGGACAAATCTCGGGCTTAACCACAATCTGCCAGTACCCTTTTGCAAGATCTATCTTTGTGAAAAAAACTGAGCGTCAGCTATCCCATCCACATCTATGGCCCCTTTTGTGTTCCGACAGTGTCCCAGTTATGAGAAAATGTATGGGGACTAGCATAAGACGGACGGAGCTGCACCCTTCAGAGGGAGAGGTAACACATGGTGGATTTGTGACTAAACAAGTGTTGTCGTTATTAGGGCGCTTAGTAGGTGGTGTTCTGTGTATGTTAGATCCGAGCAGGCACCAGTGAACACTCCTGAAGTGACTCAGCAGCAGTGCAGTATCCCGTCTAGTGGGTTGCCTCATAATGATTTGGCGTCTACTGCTCCCTGTGGATTGTCAGTGCTGAGGCAGTGCCTTAATAAGCAAGGCTGTGGCTGTGGACAGGGGAACAGGAGTGGCGTGGATCAAACAGCACTGGGTGACATGAGAAATGAAATGCAAGGGGCAAAGACTGTAGGTAAAACCAAATAAAAGAAGTCAGTGGAAGCTACATGTTTGTATTGTGAAATCTGAAGACGCCCTAGAACTTACGGCGTTGGTTTTGTATAATCAACAAGTTTGTCAGGAATACAGATGGCCTGCATTCAGGAATCAAAATCTCCCCTTATGACATAGGGCCATGAGCTAGCACAAGGCTGCGTCGCCATTGTGATCAGTGACTACATTAAAACGATGAAGAACCCTGATGATGTAGAGGGTTGCCTTGTGTGAGGATCCAAAGGTCCTCCTGACGAAAGTCAGCCAGACTAACAAGTTCCATACTGCATCATCGCTCTCAGGCGACTCATCCTGGCCAAACAACCTTGGGTGTCATGGAACTGGGCGGACGTCTAAGCAAACAAAAAATAGTGGGAACTCTGTACTCAACAATTTACTATGGCCACCACCCTGTTCAAGCATGCTGACAAGTTCAAAACACGTAACTAACTCCTCGGCACTTGCAGCACTTGCTTGACTATTCTATCGTCTGCCAGACAGGCAGACATGACGTGTGTATCACACACATTATAAAGATGAAGGAGGGATGGGGGGAGGGGGGAGGGGTGACCGTTGGCCTGATCACGCTCTTTTTCAGAGGGAGGCAAGCATTCAGCTGACTCGAGAGAAGAATCTAGCAAAAGAATGGCCCTGAATATGTTGGACTTTGCTCCAGCCAGGTGTTTGTTACAATAGAAGGTCTGGGAGTACCCAGCATCTGGTAGCGTAATGGGAGACAGTTCAGAAGGAACATGGGTATCCTGCATGATCGTTTCCAGTGCTGTGGTGGGTGTTTTGGGGCTTTGTGCAGCAGCGACACTGGGGCTGGTTCGTCATAGGAGATTAACCAACTCAGTGTCGAGCTTCACCATCCATGGGGATTATCCAAGGGACAAGAACAGCAGAACAAGAAGGAAGACAAGCAAGACAGCGAGGAAAGGAAGCCACAGATTTACCAGCTCCAGCTGATGCCAGCGACATGAAAATCCCACACAAATCCTTGTGTTGGCTATGGATCTTAGCATCTGGCTCAACTCTCACGCTAAAGTTACTTAATCAGTCTGATGTACTTGGACACTGAGCAGAGCACTTCCACACAGTCCTGAGAGAACATCAGTCATCCATAGCAGAAGCGTCCATTGCAAACACTGAGTGACCAGAGGAAAAACACTAACAGACCCAGCCGCAAACGACCAGATCGAAAAAAAAATTGCTAAAGCAAATCAGCTTGTAAGGTGCGTGGAGCTTATGGCAATTCTGCTCTCTCTCTCTCTCTCTCTCTCTCTCTCTCTCTCTCTCTCTTCTCTCTCTCTCTCTCTCTCTCTCTTCTCTCTCTCTCTCTTTTCTGTGTGTGTGCGTGTGTGTGTGTGTGTGTGTGTGTGTGTGTGGTGTGTATGTGTGTGTGTGTGTGTGTGTGTGTGTGTGTGTGTGTGTGTGTGTGTGTGTTGTGTGTGTGTGTGTGCCTGCGTGCGTGCGTGCGTGCGTGCGAGCATGTGTAAAATGATTAACAAACAATTCATTGCAAGTCCATATCAGCAGTCATCATGGCAAAATTTGAACGGCTAGTCACTATTTCAATTGCTGAATTGTGTTCATTTACTACCCAGATTGTGGGGAAAAAACAGCATTGGGTCCGCTTATAAAGAGGAAAGAACGTGTCTATAACATCCCTTTCAACGTGAGTTAGCCGTAGGCGGATATTGAAACAAACTTAACAGATAAAAAAGAAATAAAAACTATTCCACTGGATGAAAAATACAAATAAATTCCAAGACTAAACACGACGCGTTTCGACCTCTGTGGTCTTGTTCAGGCAAAATAAACATCATTGAGGCCAATGAAAATTAAGAACGAGCGATCACTTATCTCCTGAAATTTTGTGCCCAGTTTGGAGAGTGAAGCGAGTGCCCGTTCTTCGTTTACATTGAACTGAATGTTGTTTGTCTTCCCCGAAGGAGACAGACGTCGGAACGCGTCGTGTTTGCCTTGTAATTTGTTGTTCCTTTGTCTTGTGGAATAGTATTTTTTCCTTTTAATTTTTTTAAAAAATCTAAAATCGTGACGAAACACTACATTGAAGAGTGAACTAAGAGGACATAAATCGAGCAGACTTTGTATAACAAAGACATCCAGATTCATAACAACAGGAAGCAGTATTAGCTAGCGCACACACAAAACACACACACACACACACACACACACACACACCACACACAACACACACACACACACACACACACACACACGCACGCACGCACGCACGCACGCACGCACGCACGCACGCACGCACGCACGCACGCACGCAGCACGCACGCACACACGCACGCACGCACGCACGCGCGCGCACACACACACACACACAACACACACCACCACACACTTTTCACTCCCCTTTAAACAAATCATTCGAAAATGACAATAACTGATGAGTGTTACCAGTCATATTACTGGCTTGCAGGTTTTCAACTTTGTTCGTGTCACAATGCCATGCACTGCCCCAAATGCAGTGGTCAACACCGTCATCAGCACCAACACACTGACTGCGGCTTCAGCTCTTCTGGTCCACATCTTTCTCACGTAATCACCTGCCACGTTTTTACCTAAAACCAACAGACTTTTTTTGTTTTGGCACACTGCTAACAATGTCTGGCTTATCGTCGGTACAGTATTTTCTTTATAACCAATGACATGTATCACATAGCTTACACAGAAACAAGCAACAAAATAGTTAAGAAAATGTGGGGATCTAGCAGAACTTGCTCAGCACGTGAATCACACTCACCAAAATAGGTCGTATATAAATAGAATTTTTTTATTTTCTGTCAGAGATACCCCCCTCCCCCTTTTGACGTTTTTTTCAACCCCCCCCAAATCCCTTCCTAGGATTCTTTTAGGGCAGATTAAATTACCCCAGGGGGAACTGGCCACCCCGGGATTTCCAAGCCAAAGGGATCGGGAAAGAGAGGGGTAGTTATCCCCCGCAGCATTCATTGTCCCAAAACAACTCTGATAATTTTGTTCTTTTTTTCCCTTTTTTTTTTGTTTTTTTTGGTTTTGTTTTGATTAAGGGCTAGGGAAAGGGGACTAAGTAGGGAAATTTTCGCCCTTAGAGCACAAAACTTGCATTTCCCCCCCAAAAATGTTAGAAAACTGCAAAGTTTTTTTTTTTTGGACCGCTGAATTTTAAAAGGAAAAAGAAGAGAAGAAGAAGAAGAACTCGCTTTTTTCCTTTTTTCTCTGTTGTTTTTTCCACTTTTGTTTGGTTTGGGCTCTTGGGCCTTGCTACCCACCTTTCCTTGTCAATTTTTTACCCCTTGTACAATACAAACAAAAAAACCAAACAACAAAGCCGAAATAACTCAGACAACATGAGCCCCAAAATTGTGAAATGGTGTTTAAACAAGAAAAATGAATAAACTGGTGCCAGGTTTAAATATGAATGATGAAAAAAAGGAATTCTTTTTGTGCCCTGGGGAAAGGGCAGTTCTCTGTGTCAGTGTCGTTTCTAAGGAAGTGACACTGCTTTTTGAACTTTTTCCATAGGGAGCCGGAAAAAGCTCGGGGTAAAAGCCCCGGGACCCGTGATCCGGGGGTTGGGGGTTTCGAATTTGGGTTTACGGGGGGGGGGGGGGGGGGGGGGGGGGGGGGTTTTTCTCCTCGGATTTTAAACATTGGTTCTGACCCATTACCAATCCCAGCCCTTTCCCGAATGAGCAAAAACCGGGGTTTCCCGTGGGGTAAAACGCACGCGCAACATCTTGAACACATTTAAAAACCCCAAACACCAACGTTCGGAAGAGAAGGCCTTTTTTGGCCTTTGGGGATGGATGACACGTTACACCAGCATGCATTTCCCGAAAAATGGAGAAAGGCTGCTTTAATGGCGGGGGATAGCAAACGGCCCATACACACAAAACCCCATCCCTGTCTTACATGCCGTGCCCGCAGGGTATCCCTGCAAACAGAAAGAAAGAAAAAAAAAAAAAACTTTTCCCTATAGGTACACCCACATCTGCTGTTTTGGGGACCACTGCCCCTTTAATTTTAAAAGCTGATGGAAAAAATGAATTAATGATAAGATGAGGTATTTTTTAGAACAGTCTTTTGGTTGGGACCTTGCAGATTTTCTGACTTGAGATTTACCCAAATGGGGTTTCCCAACCAAACATTGAATGTGCCTTTTATTTTTCATCTTTCCCTGTGTGTTTTCAAAATAAAAAGTGTCTGTGAATATGTGTGAGCAAGGGATGGGGGGCATGAGCTCGTGTGCGTTGTGTGTGTGTGGGTGTGGGTGGGGTGTGTGTGTGTGTGTGTGTGTGGTGTGTGTGTGTAGCATTTTTTGTGATTTGGGGGTTTGTGTAAAGTATGCCCCTTTGCACGCATGCAAGTGCGCATATGGGGTTTTTGAAAGTGTGTTTTGTGCGTGTGTGTGTGTGTTGTGGTGTGTGTGTTGTGTGTGGGGCCGTGGGGTGCGTGCGTGCGGTGCGTGCGGGGGCGTGTCGTGTGTTTTGTGTGTGTGGGGTTGTGCGTGTGTGTGCGGAGAGAGAGAGAGAGGAGGTGTTGGTGTGTGTAAGTGTGTGTGTGTGGTGTGTGTTTTGTTTTGTGTTTTGGGGTTTTGGGTGCTGTGTGTGCGTGAGAGGGGAAGAGAGAGAGAGAGAGAGAGAGAGAGGGGTTTTGGGTGTGTGTGTGTGTGGGGTGTGGGGTGTGTGTGTGTTGTGTGTGTGTGTGTGCCTCTGGGTGTGTTTTGTGGGGTTGGGGTGTTTTCATGTTTATGATCTGTGGACTAATTAGCAGGGTTCCTGTAAACTTTGCAAGTGGGGATTTGGGTGAACCTATGTGGTGTGTTGTGTGTGGGGTGTGTGTGGTGTGTGTGTGTGTGTGTGGGGGTGTGTGATTGTGTTTTTTTGTGGACTTGTGGTGCGCATGCACATTTCAATATGTGCGTGTTAATTATGTGTGAGAGAGGGCCCAAGGTGTTTAAACGAGAAATTTTTGTTTGCGTTATGTGCCCTCTATAGATGTTAGGGGGGGTGTGTGTGGTGGGGTGTGTGTGTTGTGTGTGTGTGTGTTTGTTTTGTGGTTTGTGTGTGGTTGTTCGTTTTTTTAATTTTAAAGCCCTATCCTTTTTACAGTGATCTTGGGAAGCAAAAACAAGAGAAAAAAACCAGGAAAACCAAACAAACAAAACAAAAAAACAAACATGAAAAAGGGGGCCGGTGTGTGTGTGCGGCGCCGGTGTGTGTGTGTGGGGGGGGGGGCCATAAATGTGTGTATTGTTTTTAAAAAATGTTTTTAAAAGGTATGGATGTTGGGAGGTAGTTTTTAGGTTGGGGGGGCCTAATTTTTTTGCTGCATAACTTTTTAAATTTAAATTGAGATTGAAATAAAAAGGGAAAAAAACCCAACGTACTCGCGAATAAAGTAAATGCCCCAAGGGAGCCCTTAACAATTGAAAAACCCATTCCATGGGCCTTGGGGGGGCTTCGTTCCCCCAAAAATGCCCCAAAAATTCGCGTTTTTGAGGGGGTTCAAAATTAACCCCCAAGTAGGAAAAATTTTTTTTAAAGTTTTTTCTGCAAAGAAAAATGACAGGGAAAAGGTTTGTAATTTTTTGGCCAAAAATGCAAGTGACTTTTTTTAAAAATATTTTTTTTTGTAAAATCAAGTCTGATTTTAAAAGATCAACTCTTCAAATTCGTTCTGATGGAGTTTGTGCCCCCCGTTTTATTTTTTCCCAAGCTCCTTAAAGAATTTTCCCTTGTTGCCCTTTTAAATTTTTTTTGGACCCCCTTTTTGTTTCCCGCCCTTTCCCCGAATCCAATGTTTGTTTTTCCCTAAAAGGCTGTAATTTTCATACAAGGAAAAAGGAATTTTTAAATTTTTGTAGAGCTTTTTTCCTTCGCTGAAATATTTTTTGGCAAACCGTTAAAACCCTTTAAATTTGTTTGCTAAACCACAATGTGATGGAATCCAACAATGTCAATGAAAAAACCACGAAAAGGAAAAAAAATGGAATTAAATGGTATATCTCGTTTATAATTTCTCCTCTCACCTTGAAAGGAGAATATTTAAAAGCTTTTTAAAAAGTTTTTGAACGACACAAAATAAAATTTGAAAAAATCGAATATTGGGAAAAATGAAGAAAAGTTTTATGCCAAGATAGTGGCCCAAATTTGGCTCTGCTGTGAAAAAAATGAAATTTTTTTCCCCAAAGTGATACGATTTCTCTATTTTTAATGATGGAAAAAATGAATGCAGCACCTAGCCTGATAATTGGTTTTCAAGTAGAGAAACCCTCTGTCTATATTTTAAAAAGGTTTTTAAATTTTCATTTATAGTACCTTGAAAATATGTTTGGCCCCATGGTCCCCTCGCTTTTCCCTTAAAACTGTATAGTTAATTTTGTGATTTGCCTTTTCTAACCCCCAATTTGGGAAAATTTTCTGTAACTCGTTTGAGGGCTATGTTTGGGTTTTAAAACCAGAAAATTGGGAAAATTTAAATGGGGCGTATAGGAGCCTATTTTTTTACAGAGTCAAAACTCCCCTGCTCGGGTTTTAAAAAAAATGGTTTTTGATTTTAAAAAAAATTTCCTTGATACTTAATTTTTCGTTTAATGACCCCTTAATATATATTTTTCTGAAGGGAAATTCATATTTTTCGGCAAAAAAGGGAAAATTCCGATTTCTGTGTTTGGTTTTTAGTTTGAGGCATGGACGGGGACACCAAGAGTTAAACTTATAACCTTTTTCTATCGGGTCTTTGCAAACCTTTTTTTATCAAATATTTTTTGGGGCTGGGAAAAAAATATTTCCGAGCATAAGATTTAAAATTTTTAAACTCACAAGTGCGTTGCTAAAGGGTTTTTTTACCTTACATCTTTTTTTCCCCACACTGTCGAAATTATCATTTTTTAAAAAATTCCAAAACCTTTTCGGCTTTTTTTCGAATATTTTCCAAAAGGTAGTCCCCAAAACCCTTTTGAAGCCCCTGCTTAAATCCTAGAAAAATTTTAAAACTTTCCCTTTTTTTTCAAGCGAAAAATTTCCCTTTTTTCAAGGGGTAAGGTTTAGGATCAAAAGCCCGAAATTGAAGGAAACCCTAAGCGATTTTTTTTGTGAAAGGGTAGGGCCGGTTTTTAATTTATGTATTTGCTGATTTTGTCTGGGTTTATTTTGGGTATATCCCTTTTTTTTTTAGTTAATTGTCCTTTTTTTGGGGGAAAACCCTTTTTACCCCCCCCCCCCCCCCCCACATTTAATTTCCCTAGGGAAATATCATCTGCATATTGTATAGCTCGACAAGTTGGACCACTTTTGGAAGAACATGCATCAAAATGTTGAAAAAACGGGCTATTACACCCCTTTTTGGGATTCCCATTTTTACGTGTTTTTTTTAGAGTAGGCATTTCCAACCTTAGTCGTATTTTTCTTTAAATTTAAAAAATGCCTTTAATGGGTTTTACTTACAGCCTGGGGGGAATTTTAAAATTTTTTAGGTTTGGGGGTTTTGGGAGTTTTTGGGAAAAAACTTGGTAAAATGCCTTTCTAAAGTCCCAAAAAAATGGGGAAAAACGGTTTTTTCCCACGGGAAAAAAAGGATGTTTTTAAACTGTGTGGTAATTTTTTCTAAAAGATCAAATGATTTATTTACCTTTTCTAAACCCACCCCGTTGTAAAGGGATTATATAACTTTTTTCACAGAAATTTTTTCAAACCTTTTTTGAATTAAATTTTTTCCATAAAAATTTTCCCCCGTGTTTATGTAAGAGGGGACGGGCTGTAATTATTTTTTCTGATTTTGATTTTTCCCCCCTTGGGGAAAAAGGGGGGAACAGTTGAAATTTTTTTTCCAGAAAGACGGGGTGAATCCCTTTTAAAAACCCAAAATTTTGAAAAATAAAATTGAAAAAAAATTTTACATTAATGGGAAATGCTTTTAAACATTTTATTGGAAATTGCATCAGGCCCCCTGATTTTTCCCTTTTATTTCCAAAGGGTTTTAAATTGCAAACTTTTTTTTCCTGAAACTTTAAAAGCATTTGTAAGTATTTTTATTGGGCCCTTTTTTTATTGTCTTCGTTTTGTCCCCTTTTTTTTCTAAGACGTTTTTGGGTTTTTCTGAGAGGCCCCTTTAGAGTTTTCTAGTTTTTTTGGAAAAAGCATTGCCCAAAAGCTTCAGCCCCGTTCCAAATCGGAAGGAAATTCGTTATTTTTCCAAATTTTAAAGGGGGGCCCAGGAAGACTTATTTTCCCTTTTTTCATTTCTTTTATTTTTTTTTCCCGTTTTTTTTGGGGTATCTTTGTGAAATTTTTAATCAAATTTTTACAGAAGTTTTTGACCCGTATTTTTCCTTTTTTCCTTTTTAATTTACTCTAATTACTGTGATTTTTGCTTTGTTTTTTTTTAGCAAACTTTTCTGGATCGTTTTATTTTTTTTGATACATTTTATAAAACCCCCCTTTTTTTTTTTCTCCTTTTCTTCTTCACGGGGAAAAAAATTCCCCCAAACATTCCTTAAAATTTTTCCCTTTATTTACCCGGATTACATTTAGGGAGGAAAGTCCGCTGTACGGGAAAACGGTATCAACAAATTTCATGTAGGGTTTTATCAAAATCATCAACCATCATCTCTTCGCAATTTTTCAAAATTTGAAAGTGGTTTTTTTCAAATCTATCCCCAAACAGCCTGTTGTAGTTTAAATTTTTGGGGTTTGAAACTTTTGTAAGATCAAAAAATGTGTTTTTCTTTGATGGAAAAAACCCAATTTGGGAAAAGGCACTGCCTAGGGGGTCTTTTAAATTTTGTCCCATTCACAAAATTGAGGGATTTCAGCAACCCTCGATTTAGGGCTAACGCTGAAACCCGGGGAAAAATTAAATAAACCCGGGTTCGAGTGACAAATAAACCTTTGTTCAGTATACGAGTGAAAGGGGCTACCCAAAATTTTCAAAGGGAATTTGTTATGCGTTATGATTTTGCCTCATTATCCCAAAAGGGGGGTGTGTGTGTGTGTGTGTGTGGGGTGTTTTGTGTGTTTTTGTGGTGTGTGTGTGTGTGTGTGTGTGGTGTGTGTGTGGTATGCGTGTGTGAGAGTGTGTGCGTGCGTGTGTGCGTGCGTTCGTGCGTGCGTGCGTCCCGTTCGTGAGTACGTGCGTGCGTGCGGTGTGTGTGTGTGTGTGTGTGTGTGTGGGTGTGTGTGTGTGTGTTGTGTGTGTGTGTGTGTGTGTGTGTTGGTGTGTGGGGTGTGTGTGTGTGTGTGTGTGTGTGTGTGTGTATGTGTGTGTTGTGTGTTGTGTGTTGTGTGTGTGTGTTTTGTGTGTGTGTGTGTTTTATGTGTGTGTGTGCACGCGTGCGTTAAGGCGAATGCTCCATACTGAAGAAGTGTTCTCATAGTCAGAAAAAGTAAATAAAGGCACACGTAAAAAAATAAAAAAGAAACACCTTAAGATATGCATGACAATAATGCAGTTACAAAAAAAGGTATTAAGCAGCAGCACGCTGGGCTTTTTTTTTACTGTATAGATATGCACAACAAGACCAGAGAGGACATTTTCTTTACTTGCTGACAACTGTAGCATTAGTTTTGAAATAAATTTGGTTCAGCGAGACACTATGGCCGGAAAGTTTATTTTTAAAATCATATGGTGCAGGACAACATCACCAAAAAATGAATGTCATTTTCAGTTGTTAAGCCACCAAAGACAATATAAATTCCTTATTGGCAAGGTCAACAGTCGGAAAAGAGAGAGAGAGAGAGAGAGGAGGAGAGAGAGAGAGAGAGGAGCGGAGAAGAGAAAAGAGGAGAGAAAAGAG
>CM031626.1:37403439-37410939 GCA_018398815.1 Conus ventricosus | reverse complement strand
CTGGCTACTGTCTTTGTTGTGCTGTAGCTGGCTACTGTCTTTGTTGTGCTGTAGCTGGCTACTGTCTTTGTTGTGCTGTGGCTGGCGACTGTCTTTGTTGTGCTGTAGCTGGCTACTAACGGGTCGTAAGTAACTTGATCACCGATAAGCAGATTCACAGCTCTCAGCATCGGTACAAAAACAAAATGTGTCAACATTAGTGTTCAATGCCTTCCATGCTCTTTATTGCACGTCATCGTACTGTTGAGTATGATTGTCGTTTAACGCTCACCATGTGCTCTGTGTGTATTTGTTCTCACGGATCACGGAATTACGGAAAACATACTAATGATGAGTTGTATAGCATTGATCTCTTTTTTTTTCCCATTACCTTACTTGTTTTAAATGTCGCTTTGTTTTTGTTGCCTAATAGACGATTTTCAGACATCTATAAGGGAGGCAATCCGTGTTACAGGACACGTTCTGTAAGTTACCCCACCGTTTTCATAGGACAAATGGCGCTGGTGGGCACGCCCAAAGGACTTTGACACATCAGTCAGCTTAACAGTTTGGTCTGGGCGCAAATGCTAAACCATGGGGGTGCAACAGTGCGCCTGTACTGTAGACAGTGGCATCCCGATCTTTATCATGGCGTGCGCTTCAAATCAAATAGTCTCAGCATGTACATCTATTTGCATGGCCCATAATCTAAGGCAAGATAACTCTGTTTGCAATGGAGAGACATGCGTAGCTTCCATTGATTTTTTTCCCGGAGTAGATCCGTTTTGCCCAATCAGTCAGCTGAACAGTTAAATCAGAGAGAGAGAGAGAGAGAGAGAGAGAGAGAGAGGAGGAGAGGAGAGAGAGAAGAGAGAGAGAGAGAGAAGCTAAAACATGCGTGTGAAACCACGCGCTTGTAAGGCAGACGTGTTGCAGATGGTTCCACGTCCTTCAGTATCAATATCATCTTCGATCAACTCAAATCGGCATATCTTTGGTTTGATGTGACGTTTGGGTACCAACCAAATGACGCATGCATAAACTGCATAGTGATCGTGACCCCTTAACCCGAGAAAATGTAACTGTATCTGCAAAGGAAAGGCAGGTGTTCTCTCACACCCTCCCTCGCTCCCATCCCTACCCCTGTCTCTCTTCTTCTTGCAGGTGCGGGTTTACTACTTTGTATACAGTTATTGTTGCTTAGTAAAGTAGCCTCGTAGGTGCGTTTCCTAACTGCTTGTCCTCGGCGTAAAATTAAAGACAATCAACAACCATAATGTTTCAACCATGTACAGTGCCTGATCGTTCAATCCGTGTTTTGACCTAGTCTAGCATGACAACTGACGATGAACAGTTCAATCAAAGAGAGAAAATGCCAAAACTTGGTTGTAAAACGGTACGCCTGTAGGTCTGATGCTGCCACCACGTTGCGAACTGTTCGACTTCATTGTGTTCAGCCCAGTTAAACTGGTTGAATGGGTGGAAAACGGAGGAAGTTGTTCATAAGAAGGTAATGAGACAATTCATGGATAATCTCTCTCTCTCTCTCTCTCTCTCTCTCTCTCTCTCTCTCTCTCTCTCTCTCTCTCTCTCTCTTCCTCTCTCTCTCTCTCTCTCTCTTCCCTCTCTCTCTCTCTCTCTCACACACACACGCACACACACACACACACACACACACACACAACACACAGAGAGAGAGAGAGAGAGAGAGAGAGAGGAGAGAGAGAGAGAGAAAAGAGAGAGAGAGAGAGGAGAGGGGGGGGCGCACACACAAGCACGCACACGCATATACACACCCGTTTGACCAAAACACTTTTTTTTTTAGCTAATCCACTGGCGCATGGGGAAAAAAACAGTCATGCAATGCTAGAAAGAAGTCAAACGTTCTGATTTTCATCAGCACATATGTGACTGAACCATTCGACAGAAATAATAGATTAACATTCGTGTGAAAAAGAAACCTGAACTTGTCTCCCATTGCAGAAGAGAAAGCAACAGATTATGTGGAACATTTTCGTCATAGCACCTTACTGAAGTATGGTCTCATCACAGCTGGAGGCGGAGCTTAAAAACAACAAACAACAAACAAACAAAAACGTACAAACAGATATACCCCTAATCCTGCAGAATGATAGATTAAGTTAAGTCAAGCGCCACAGATGAAGCAAGTTACAGACTATGAAAACAAACTAACCACATAATAGAAGGGTGGGTGGGGGCCGGAAAAGCTCAGTGGCAGAGCGCCAGACTCGTAATCTTGGGGTTGCGGGTTCGAATCTCCACCGGGCCGTTTTGGAACAGGGGGATATTTCTCCTCGGAGTTAACATTGGCTCTGACTCGATTTCCCATACAGTCCTTCGAATGAGACTATAAACTGAGGTTCCGCGTGTGAACGCACGCATAACATCTTGCACATTCGAAGAATCCCATCACCAACTTTCGGAAGAGAAGGCCAGTTTGGCCGTTGGTATGGATGGCACGTTACACATAGCATGAACCTTCCCCGAAGATGGAGTATGGCTGCCTTAATGGCGATATAAAAAACGGTTATATACACAAAACTCCGCTCCCTTTGTTGGGTAGATGGAATTAATCCTTGCCTGTCTACACAGGGAGAGTCTGCAGGAGTATCAGCCTGCGTACGCAATAAAAAAGAAAGGTGGGCGATCTTTGCTGGGAAATTCTCATTCACAGTCGCCTTGTTGTTGAAACTACAACGCTGAATGAACTACAGTGCAGAAGGCGGATTTCTTCTGGCCAGTTCTCATTCACAGTTGTTGGCTGACGAGGACTACCATTTATACAAGCTACATTGGATAGGTTTTTAAATACCACAGATGCAGACAATTTATCAGAACAAGCTGCCTGATACCTTTTGAAGAAAAATAACAGGACTTAAAAAAGGGGAGAATTACGTTTGTCGTATGCATCACGTTGATGCAAGAGCACACATCCACACACACACAAGCGCACGCACACACACACACACAACACACACACACACACACACACACACACACACACACACACACACACACACACACACACACACACACACACCAATAAATGTTTAATCTCAGAGTTGAGAGATTAAAAAAGAAAAGTGGTCTGTACACCTTATAGCAAACATGCGCATCTAGAGTGGTTTCGATCTATCGCTCAATGATTCTCAAGGCGCGACTATTTCATATACAGTCTTGCCTGAAATAAAAAATAGTTTTTTTTTCTGTAATGCCAATGTAACATATGTTCACAAATCGTCTGTTTTTTCGTCTTTAACGTTGAAAAAAAATCGTTTGAATTCGATTCTCTCAAGTTTGGTTTACTGCAAACACCTGTGTCATAAGAAAAAGAGCAAATTTCGGTAACATCACGTCTACATTGAACTACATGCACACCAACCTGATCAGTTGCAAAGGCGTCCAAATATGGAGCGTAAGAAACTCGCTGGAGGGGAAGTCTGTGCAGGGCGAGTAGAGGGTTGTCTCTCCGTTGCAGCTTTCTCACCGTCTGTTAGCGTCGAGTGTCAACAGCCACGTCAGTTGATTTTAAACGTTTGGCTGTGTGACCATCTACCTCAAAATGAATGGTAAATCGGAGTTGACTGTTTTTGTATTGGAATGAAAGCAGCTAAGCAATATAGATATTCAAAGGTTGTTTTTCTTGCTCTTGTTGTTGTTATCATGATTGTTGTTTGTGCTGCCATTCACTCTTCGTTACCACATAACCGTGGAAAGATATACATTGTACATAAAAATGAGAAGCATCCAAATTCTGAGATCACCAACATCCATGACTCAGTGGGCACGATCTCGGGTTGAAGGCTGGGAGATTGTGGGTTCGACTCCCATCAGAGGCATGATTATAGTTCAGCTCTAATGAGTTCCTATCCAGGATTACTGGATGACTTATGGAATCAGGTCGTAAGACTGAAATCACACTGCCAGGTTCCTTTCTATTAAATGGGTTCACTTATCAGAGTGTTCGCCTATTTACCAGACAAACCACTGCAGGTGTTTGTGTCCTGTGGGTTTGGCATATGCCGGTAACTGGCGCTGATGTAGACTGAAAACAGAAGAGGAGATTACACTCCTGTCATGTCGTTTCAGAACAAATGGAACTCTTCAGCCTGATCTTCATCGTCCTCGTTGATCACCGTTCTGTTTCCTTTGTGTGTCAAATTCTCTGGCACTTCATTTCTTTTGTTCTGATTTCTACCCCAGTATCCACACCCATACTTAGTCTGTGTCACAGATTCCTGTGCGGCCAGGATGGCAGGGGCTGTCCCTGGTTGAAATATAGCTGCAACTCTCAGAAGCAGGGTATTCCAAGAATAAGTAATCCATGTCGTCATTAGGGGCTTAATAGACAATGCACAAACAGAACAGACACCTGAGCGTTATCCAAGTCACTGATTAGTGTAACACCATCTCCACTGGCTGGTTACCTCGGGTCGACTTGATGTATGACCTTTAAAACAACCTGATTTTTCTTGCTCCTTGTGGACTGCACCACACTGAGGCAGTGCCAGGGTGAACTTAGGTACCTGTCTTTTTTAGGGACAACCGGAGTGAACAGTATGACACTTGCGCCATTGAGGGAACAGGGAAAATGAGACGATGGAGGAATCGCTAATCAACGTTTCCTGGGTGCGTGGTTTGAAGATATGTTACATGACTATTGCTTATGCTAGCATGAAGACAACACAAAATGAAAGGTTTTTTTTAATAATATACACTGATGAAAGAAATGGAAAAAAAGTGAACTTTTTTTTGTTGATAATGACATAGACACTTGATAGAAGAACGACAAGAAAGTGCTTAAAGGAAGACAAGATCAATTATAACCTAAGATTAATTTTCTGTATATCTTCAACTTTGCAAACTTGACATACTAACATTTTGCACATAAAACAACTAGATACAGCACATAATTAATCGCTTCACTCTTTCGTTGGACGCTTTGGTGCTAGTTTATTTTCCTCCTATTTATATTCCATAAGATTAATCAACATTATATGGCAGTTATTCCATTGACAGAATCATCTCCATACCCAAAAATAATGATAGAACAACCTTACTGAATCAAATGCTTTATCAAAATCGATAGAGACCAATAACCAACCCAATCTGGGTGTTCTCAGTGATGCAATAACTTCAAGCATAATGCATATAATCATCATATGCATCTGCCTGCATATTGTTGATATATCGGACCTCATTTTAGTAGTAGTAGTGCTACTTCAATTCTGTTCGCTATGCGTAATGATCGTATGTCATGCGTGACAATTAAAAGTGTCACTGCTCTCTGATGGTGGTTTTTTTGGGTTTTATTTTTATTTTATTTTTTGCTAAACGTACCACACTCTCTATATGTGTACATGACTTTACTCCCATTGAAAAACGTTCATTTTAAGATATGATTACGAAACAGTCTAACTGCCCCAGACGAATTGAGGAATAAAGGAACAAATGAACGAGATGTCAACAGTGCAGTACCCAAACCAAACTATAGATGAACACACAAGGTGTAGAAGAATCGCGGATTGACTACACGCTACAAACTGTGGAGCGAATGTTAGGTAACTGAATGTGTCTCCATCAGCATGTTGGAAAGAACAGTCGTAGAAAATACACAAAAGAATACACTCCATTGACAGCCGTTAGCATGAGAATGAGCAGTCGGCATGTTGGCTGTTACCAGGGGAGTGTCGTCCTCTTTGTCGAGCAATGAGCAGTCAGCATGTTGGCTGTTACCAGGGGAGTGTCGTCCTCTTTGTCGAGCAATGAGCAGTCAGCATGTTGGCTGTTACCAGGGGAGTGTCGTCCTCTTTGAGAATGAGCAGTCAGCATGTTGGCTGTTACCAGGGGAGTGTCATCCTCTTTGTCGAGCAATGAGCAGTCAGCATGTTCGCTGTTACCAGGGGCGAGTCGTCCTCTTTGTAGAGCAATGAGCAGTCAACATTTTGGCTGTTACAGGGGAGTGTCGTCCTCTTTGTCGAGCAATGAGCAGTCAGCATGTTGGCTGTTACCAGGGGAGTGTCGTCCTCTTTGTCGAGCAATGAGCAGTCAGCATGTTGGCTGTTACCAGGGGAGTGTCGTCTCTTTGAGAATGAGCAGTCAGCATGTTGGCTGTTACCAGGGGAGTGTCATCCTCTTTGTCGAGCAATGAGCAGTCAGCATGTTCGCTGTTACCAGGGGCGAGTCGTCCTCTTTGTAGAGCAATGAGCAGTCAACATTTTGGCTGTTACCAGGGGAGTGTCGTCCTCTTTGTCGAGCAATGAGCAGTCAGCATGTTGGCTGTTACCAGGGGAGTGTCGTCCTCTTTGTCGAGCAATGAGCAGTCAGCATGTTGGCTGTTACCAGGGGAGTGTCGTCCTCTTTGAGAATGAGCAGTCAGCATGTTGGCTGTTACCAGGGGAGTGTCATCCTCTTTGTCGAGCAATGAGCAGTCAGCATGTTGGCTGTTACCAGGAGAGAGTAGTCCTCTTTGTAGAGCAATGAGCAGTCAACATTTTGGCTGTTACCAGGGGAGTGTCGTCCTCTTTGTCGAGCAATGAGCAGTCAGCATGTTGGCTGTTACCAGGGGAGTGTCGTCCTCTTTGTCGAGCAATGAGCAGTCAGCATGTTGGCGGTTACCAGGGTAGTGTCGTCCTCTTGTTGAGCATTCGCTTGCCTGTCCTCAATTGTACACTAAATCTGCGTTACGTTAAAGGTCGCTGTGAGAGTTCATTAGTATTTTGTCTTGGGGAAAGGGGTAAACATTCCGCCAGTTCCTGGAATTTTGTCATCGACCGTGTCCTTTTACCCGTTGGACGAATCTTTCTTGGTTACGCTTTTTTGTTTATTTGTGCCATTCACCTTGCGTCTAGTACTTGTGCTGCTTCTACTGCTGCTACTACTGATACTACTACTACTACTGCTGCTGCTGCTGCTGCTGCTACTACAACTACTTCTACTAACACCAACACCACCACAAAAACAACAACTTTTACTACTAATATTATTACTAATACTACTACTACTGCAAATGCTACCATTACCACCACTCCTACAACTGCCTGAAATGAGTACATTGGAAACCAAGGAAAAAGCCATTCTCTCTCTCTCTCTCTCTCTCTCTCTCTCTCTCTCTCTCTCTCTCTCTCTCTCTCTCTCTCTCTCTCTCTCTCTCTCTCTCTCTCTCTCTCTCTCTCTCTTCCCTCACGGGGGCGATGGCAGATGATTCAAGTTCGGTGCACTCGGTTGAGTCAGCTTACAGCATACTCAGGTTTCAGAGACGTAATCAGCAAACAAGCTAGCAAGCCCCGCACCCTCCTAACCCCACGCCCCTTCAAAAAAAAAAAGGGAATGCAAATGAACAATGCATTGACTGCTTGCCAAGCACCCGAGCACCCATTCACCTGAGCACCCAATCACCTGAGCACCCATTCACCCGAGCACCCATTCACCTGAGCACCCATTCACCTGAGCACCCATTCACCCGAGCACCCATTCACCTGAGCACCCATTCACCTGAGC
>CM031626.1:37395939-37398439 GCA_018398815.1 Conus ventricosus | reverse complement strand
CTTTGAATAAATCATCTAAACATAAAACCTACTCCGTTAAAATCGCTCATCCCCACTCCCACTCTGTCTACCATCCCTTTTCTCCTCCCCCTACCTACCATTCTCTCTTCCACACCCTCTGACATCTCTCTCTGTAGTGTTTGTTTGTTTGTTTGCTTGTAAGATTCCTTTTGTTTTACCATCCCCCATCTCATTAGTGCTTTTATGAGTAGTTTGCTTATCATTGTAGAATTAGATTATCATGCTGCTATGTTGAATTGTCTGTATGAATGATATGTGCTGAAATAATGTATGCATGACAAGGACACATTGTAAGACTAGGCTTTGGTCTAAAATCTTCATCCTTGGGTATTAAAGATCAATCAATCAATCAATCAATCAATCAATCAATCTCTCTCTCTCTCTCTCTCTCTCTCTCTCTCTCTCTCTCTCTCTCTCTCTCTCAAGAAACATGCATATCATGTACACCAACAACTCGCGCATAGTAGTAGTATTAGTTGTTGTGGTAGGAGTAATCCTCAGACCAATGTCACACGACAAAGTGTCCAGGTGGACAACCCTTTCCTATTCAGAGCAATGAGTATTAAAGCTGTGCCCGTTAAGGCATGTCAGACAACGAAATACCCCTTCACAATTACCAAACGTTCCATCCGTCGCCCCGCAGCACTTACGTCAGTATGATCCGCCCGCTTGTTTCTTACCGGATTGCCACTTAGCTTGTTCTCTCCAACAGGCTAAGTGGCAATCCGGTGTAACGATCCATTTTCACTCCCTCCACTTTTTAACTCCCCGGGAGTTAGAATTAACACATGCCAATTTTAACTCCCTGGGAGTTAAAACAAACCACTCCAGAATGCCCCCCCCCCCCCCCCCCCCCCCCCCCCCCCGTTTTAGATTAACTCCCCCACCCCAAAACATTCAGTTTTATGTGTTAGTCACGATATGAAAAAAAAAATTTAATATACACCCCTCTCCCTCCCTCCCCCTCTCTCTGTCTGTCTGCCTGTCTGTCTCCCTCTCTCTCCCCACCGCCTCTCCAACTCTCTTTCAGTCTCTCGTACACTCTCTCACTCTCCTTGCTTGTCCGTCTGCCTTGTTGCTTGTCTGTCTGTTTGTCTCTCTTAATCTCTCTCCCTCTCTCTTTGCTTGTCTCTCTGTCTGCCTATCTGTTTATCTATCTCAGTGTCTCTGTCTCTAGTGTCCCCCCCACTCCCCCTCTCTCTGTCTGTTTTTCTTTCTTTCTTTTTACCCCCACCTTCTCTCTCTCTCTCTCTCTCTCTCTCTCTCTCTCTCTCTCTCTCTCTCTCTCTCTCTCTCACTCTCTCCTTATCTCTCTCTGTCTCTGTCTCTCTCTGCATGCTTCTAGTCAGCTTTGTTTACTATTATTAGTGTTTATCAAAGACAGATTAGATTAATAGGCTTTTATGTTAGCCTAAGAGCTTTACCCTTGTCAAGTAAAGTTTTCAAGTGTCATGTGTCAAGTGTCTGTCTGCAGTGTGTGTGTGTGTGTGTGTGTATGAAGGGGGGAGGGGCAGTCCTGGCATAAGGCCTGGCATAGTGGCGTGCACGTATATTTGAAATGACACTCAAAACGTACATGTAGTACTGTCCAGATAGTGTGTTTAAACGGTAAATAAATCAAATTCAGTGACAATTCAAGACACTTTAAATTGGGAAGTCCGAACAAAAAAAATAGGCTCGAAATCACGTAGACTGTGATAATAATGATCTCAAAATCACAGGTGAGTTGTCAAAATCAGTTTGATTGTGATATGCAAAAATATGCATGTTGATCAATCTTGGCGTGAGAGAACATTTTTAGCTTACCGTTGTGGGTTTAGTTTATAACGTAGATGACTTGGGAAAGGAACTACTATACTCAAATAAAGGGATGAACCACAGGACAACGACAGAAGAAAACAAATGTTTAATATATTGAAAGACCGAGCGAAACAACGAAAGACGATAAACTGTTCGATATATTGAAGGGATGAGCTACATAACGATAGAAAGAAAGAAATTGTTTAATACATTGCAGGGATGAGCTACATAACGATAGAAAGAAAGAAATTGTTTAATACATTGCAGGGATGAGCTACATAACGATAGAAAGAAAGAAATTGTTTAATACATTGCAGGGATGAGCTACATAACGATAGAAAGAAAGAAATTGTTTAATACATTGCAGGGATGAGCTACATAACGATAGAAAGAAAGAAATTGTTTAATACATTGCAGGGATGAGCTACATAACGATAGAAGAAAGAAATTGTTTAATACATTGCAGGGATGAGCTACATAACGATAGAAAGAAAGAAATTGTTTAATACATTGCAGGGATGAGCTACATAACGATAGAAAGAAAGAAATTGTTTAATACATTGCAGGGATGAGCTACATAACGATAGAAAGAAAGAAATTGTTTAATACATTGCAGGGATGAGCTACATAACGATAGAAAGAAAGAAATTGTTTAATACATTGCAGGGATGAGCTACAT
>CM031626.1:37388439-37390939 GCA_018398815.1 Conus ventricosus | reverse complement strand
GTGCGTGCACGCATGCGCGCGCACGTTTGTGTGTGTATATGTGTGTGTGCACGTGAGGGGGGGGGAGCGTTTGTGCGTCTGTACACGCGTTGGTGTGTGTGTGTGTGTGTGTGTGCGCGTGCGTGCGCGAGTGTGTGTTGTGTGTGTGTGTGTGTGTGTGTGCGTGCGTGCGTGCGTGCGTGCGTGTGTGTGTGGGGGGGGGGTTGTAGTTTCTTATTCAATTTAATGATTGTCAGTATAAGTGACATAAAACAAGTGTGAGTGTGTGTGTGCGTGTGCGTGTGCGTGTGTGTGTGTGTGTGTGTGTGTGTGTGCGTGCTCGCGCGCTTATATTCGTGTGCATATGTTTTCTTTCTTGTACTACGATGATTTGTTTCCAGTTGTGTTTATGTTTGTCGTGTGTGTGTGTGTGTGTGTGTGTGTTGTGTGTGTGTGTGTGTGTGTGTGTGTGTGTGCACGCGCGCGCGCGTGTGTGTGGGATATGTTGGAAATAATTCCTTTTCTTCATCTGTACAAGAGCTTTTTCCTGTTACATGTTGAAGCTATTGCATTGAATTTTCATGGAATTGAAAGCTCCCAAAGCATTGAAGAACGTTGTCTGTATACATATCGTCTATGGATCTTTGACGCCGCGAAGTTCTTCACTGTAGAGAGTAGAGCAGTACGATATAAATTCTTCCCCATTATTCATCCTTTCCTTTTCGGTCCTCGTTCTTCATTTTCTGAAAATGTTATCACTGGCCTTTGTCACATTGTCCCCATCATCACTGGCCTTTCTCACATTATCCTCATCATCACTGGCCTTTCTCACATTGTCCTCATCATCACTGGCCATTCTCACATTGTCCTCATCATCACTGGCCTTTCTCACATTGTCCTCATCATCACTGGCCTTTCTCACATTGTCCTCATCATCACTGGCCTTTCTCACATTGTCCTCATCATCACTGGCCTTTCTCACATTGTCCTCATCATCACTGGCCTTCCTCACATTGTCCTCAACATCACTGGCCTTCCTCACATTGTCCTCATCATCACTGGCCTTTCTCACATTGTCCTCATCATCACTGGCCTTTCTCACATTGTCAACATCACTAGCCTTTCTCACATTGTCATCATCACTGCCTTTCTCACATTGTCCTCATCATCACTGGCCTTTCTCACATTGTCCTCATCATCACTGGCCTTTCTCACATTGTCCTCATCATCACTGGCCTTTCTGACATTGTCCTCATCATCACTGGCCTTTCTCACATTGTCCTCATCATCACTGGCCTTTCTCACATTGTCCTCATCATCACTGGCCTTTCTCACATTGTCCTCATCACTGGCCATTCTCACATTGTCCTCATCATCACTGGCCTTTCTCACATTGTCCTCATCACTGGCCTTTCTCACATTGTCCTCATCATCACTGGCCTTTCTCACATTGTCCTCATCATCACTGGCCTTTCTCGAATTGTCCTCATCATTGGCCATTCTCACATTGTCCTCATCATCACTGGCCTTTCTCGCATTGTCCTCATCATCACTGGCCTTTCTGACATTGTCCTCATCATCACTGGCCTTTCTCGCATTGTCCTCATCATCACTGGCCTTTCGGACATAGTCATCATCATCACTGGCCTTTCTCGCATTGTCCTTATCATCACTGGCCTTTCTCGCATTGTCCTCATCATCACTGGCCTTTCTGACATTGTCCTCATCATCACTGGCCTTTCTCACACGGTCTCATCATCACTGGCCTTTCTCGCATTGTCCTCTACATCACTGGCCTTTCTCACATTGTCCTCATCACTGGCCTTTCTCGCATTGTCCTCATCATCACTGGCCTTTCTCGCATTGTCCTCATCACTGGCCTTTCTCACATTGTCCTCATCATCACTGGCCTTTCTCGCATTGTCCTCATCACTGGCCTTTCTCGCATTGTCCTCATCACTGGCCTTTCTCACATTGTCCTCATCATCACTGGCCTTTCTCACATTGTCCTCATCATCACTGGTGTCACGAACAGGTTTTTGTCCAGGGGTAATATTCAGGTGGGGAGATCCTTCCTGTTCGTTTTTATTTTCCCATCCAACGACAGAACCCAAGCAATATGGTTTGGGTCCTGTTTTTGTTATTTCTTGTTTCCAGTGTAGCCTTTCCTCCATCCTTCCCCCTCTATATAATCTGTTTTCATCATCCTCCCTCCTACCTGTAACTGTCCACGGGTTTCCGCGAGGCCTCGCTGTGTCAGGTCTGACACGCATGCTTCAGTTTTTCTCGGAGATTCTCGTGTCTACTCGCCCTAGAATCGAGGCTGACGTTTTTGTCGCGGTGTCGTCTCTTGGCACTTTGCGAAAGTCCAGCCTCGAGTCGAAGTCATACCTTCTCCCTGGTAGCGTTTTCGGGTTCAGCTTCATTGCTGTTTGATTTCTTCGTTGAAATCTTCACCTCACCCTGGAGTGCTATCCTTCATTGGATTGGGCATGGGGTTTTGGTGGTTGGCGACTTGGGA
>CM031626.1:37379578-37388339 GCA_018398815.1 Conus ventricosus | reverse complement strand
ATTGTGAATGGCGGTTGTGGTTGGAGGGAGCTGCTGAGCTAGACGCTATGGGCATGATGATTGTGGTTTGTTGTTGAAATGTTGAAGAGACGGGAGAGAAGATTCCAGGATGAATTGAGTGTTTTGATATAATTATTATATTATCATTTATTATTTTAATGTTTCTTTTATTTATTTATTTGAATTATATAAAAATGTATTTTCTAAATATATATCGTATCATGCTTTCGTTACCTTAACCTTCACTATCGTTGTTAGCAATATCATTCAGTAATACTATTGCTAGTATTGATACTACCCCTAGCCTGACATCACCATCCCTCTGGGACTGTTGCCACGGCAACCCTGCTGCTTAAGAATCCTCTAACCCACTCTCCTTTCTCCCATACACATATTTATTGACACCAAGATTGATCCGTTTTTTTTTTGTTTGTTCCCCCCCCCCCCCCCCCCCCCCCCCCCCCCCCCCCCCCAAATATTTTGACCATTAATAGTATTCCTATCAGTAATATTATTATCATTACGACTTTGACTCGCTCACTACTTCCCTTCCAACAGCCCTCGTTCTCATCAACGCCTTCTTCCTTGCGCTGAAGCCTGAACGATCTAAAGCGACCAAAGCTAAGTGAATTTTCGTTGTTTTTTAACTCGTTTGTTTATCACAAGACGAAGACCTAGAGGTCGAAAACGCGTCGTGTTTTCTCTTGTAACTCGTTTGTCCACGTTCTCTGGGCGGTTCGCTAACATTTAATTAAGATTTTGTTTAGATTTCCGCCTGCAGTCGTCTCGCTTTGCAACTAGATCAATAAAAAGAGGATTACATTCCCACATAACAATGGCAGGGGGCCGCAATTTAGTGCGGAACTCTTGTAAGGCCTATCACAATTATGAGCTAGTTTTTAACGCTCCTGCACGGGAAGAAGTTTACAGCAATGATGTCAAGATCAAAGCTCACTGGTATATGGAGGGAGCTGAACACTGGGGGAGACAAAACCCGCTTCATAAAGTAGCTAGGTTTCTTTTCAGTGTCTAGCCTACAGGGTCGAACTTTAATTAAGGACCACCCCGAAAAAAGGCCCTTTCTTTTAAATTGGCCAAAAATACAAGCAATGCATTTTTTCGAAGAATTCGACTGGGAAAGGTTTAAGGGGTTAACAGAGTATTCCGCAAAGCTTGCGAAAGCTGTCTTATTGTCACGTGCGGCATGTAGAGGGGGGTGGGGTTGAAAGTTTGCAGTTTGTTGTCAAAACTGCTTGTTTTTTAGCAAGAGTGAACACTGCTTCAAACGGTTTTGCACTGAAATTCCAAATGCACGTGCAATAACCAATGCATTGCAGAGCATTTTACTGACTGGAATGCCCCTAAAAGCAGCCCAACTTGCATAATTCTTCTTAACACAAAAATGCCTCCAACACGCAAGCTGTCTGATTTTGACGGACCCGGGCAATTGCATGGCTGCAGGATCGAATTGGCGTTCGAGAAGTGGCCAGAAGACTACAAGTGTCCCACTCCGCCATCATTCGGCTGAGAGAACGTTTTCAAGCCACTGGAACTGTCAAAGAGAGACCCCGTCCAGGCCAGCCAAACAAGACCACTGCAAGAGATGACAGGTTCATCCGCAGACATGCTCTTCGGACCAGGACCACCACCTCCAACACCATCAGGCGTTGGCTCCAAGCTGCCACTAACACAGCAGTGTGTGAGATGACCATACGGCGGCGCCTCCAATGCTTGCCAACCTTCGAGCAAGGCGCCCAGTCCGGAAACCAAAACTGACTGCAGCCCACCAGGCACGTCGCCTGGCCTGGTGCACAGCTCATCGAACATGGACTCGGGTCTCAGTTGCAGATGGTGCTTTTCACCTATGAGTCCAAGTTCCAGTTGAAGCCACGAGATGGACGCATTCGGGTATGGCGGCGTCCAGGAGCAGCTGGCAGATGACGTCATCCAGGAGGTCGTCGCTTTTGGTGGTGGCTCCGTCATGGTATGGGGGGGGGGGGGGTGCATCAGCAGTCACCACAAGACTCCCCTGTACCATGTGGATGGCAACTGAATGGCTAACGCTACCTGCAGAAGATTTTACGGCCTTTGGTTGTCCCAGCACTCCAGCAGATTGGGGCTCAGGCTGTGTTCATGGACGATAATGCCACCCCACATCGTTGTCGAGGCCGTGAACACTTTGTGGTGCAGCTGGCATCACCAGGATGTCATGGCCGGCAAACAGCCAGGACATGAACTATTGAGAACATCTGGGGCGAGCTTGGGAGGAGAGTTCAAGAAAATCACCCTGTTCCGGCAAATCGACAGGAGCTGCTGCACTACCTGCAGCAGGAGTGGGCAAACCTCCCCAGGCACTCATTACAAGAACGGTCAACACCATGAGGCAGCGCAGCGCTGTGTGGATTGTGTGGCAGCACGAGGGGGGCACACTCGGTTTTGATCAGACTGTAAAGAAACACTCTTTTTGTGAATGTCATTTTGGGGGGTAGTCTCATTCAGGCTCCCTGTCTAATCAGAAAGAATGATTTTTTCGATGAAAGTGACAAAATGTTGTTCACTGATAATGAAATTAAACATTTATAAAGTTTCTGTCGTTTGTCGGTTTTTCTTTCTGTTTTGTGAGACTGTGTATAAGTGGTCCTTAATTAAAGTTCGACCCTGTATTAAACACGGCGCTGGTATTTTGTTCAGATACCAAAACAGATTACTCTTTGGTATACACAGTTTTCCTTAAGAGAAGAGGCATAAAGGTTAATGGAAATATACTACTTCTCTACTGAAAAATACGTCGAATGTAAATCTTGCTAATGAAACGATTGAAAGAATGCAGGGACAATACGTGTTAGTGCCGTATAAAATGATTTTTTTTAATGAATAAAAAGAGCAAAAAAATTTTATTGCAAACAGAACTGGCGATTTTGGTAAACAAAAAGAAAGAGCTGAGTGAGTTAGGGAAAACAAAAATGGACTAAATAATGATAAGATTCAAAGCCAAATGAGCGTCCTACAGTGAAAAGATAAGCAAATATTTCTGTTCACTAGAACAAAGGAACTTCATAAGCAAAAACAATACAAAACAAAAAAGCCTATGCTCAAACCAGGCCAAGAATTAGCTCTGACTGAAATGGATCATTTCTTAAAGGGAATGAAGAATTGTGAAACTTACACGCGGGAAAAGGAGTAAGTGATTGGAAAATAATAATATTATGTTGATAATTTGTTAAAACGAAGTCAGTTAGAATCCGAACTAATCGAAGGATTAATTTGTTTAGAAGAAATTGCCGAAGTCCTGAAAAAAATATGAATAATGTTATAAAAGCCCTGTGACAGATGGCATGACTGTAAACTTCTTACAGATGGCATGACTGTAAACTTCTTACAATTCCTCTGGAGTCAGGAGCTTAGCAGTTCGTTCTTTGAGTGGGGGACACAGTAATGGTGACATGTCAATAATATCATAAGAAGGAATAATAGTCGGTCTGAAAGGAGAGAAGCCACGAGAATGCTTGAACTGCAGACCTAATTCATTTCTAAATATACTTGCGAAACTGCTTCAGCCCAGAATCCAAATGGAATGAAAAAATGTTTTACCAAAATTCATATATAAGGAACAGACGGGTTTCATTCCGGGTGTATACATAGGCTGTAGTTAACGAAAAATATACGAATTAAATCGTTCCCTACAGGTGAATCGCTTACAGGGGTTATTAACTTCTCTTGATTTCGATAAAGCTTTCGATTCAGGTAACTGGTCATATACGAGTAAAGCTCTACATGTATTTGGATTCGGAAAAGGGATACAGCGCTTGATAGAATCCTTCTCATGGAAAAATTAAATCTTACGTAATAGTAAATGGACTTCTTTTTCCTATTGAAAGAAGCTGCTGTCAAGGGGACCCTATATCACAATATCTCTTTATTTTTTGTGTTGAAGTACTCGCTCGAACGTTTACTACAAACTTAATACACAGATGAGTTGATGTGGTAAAGAGCGCTAGTTTTAATCTCAGTATCCAAGGAAACCCTACGTCAAGAATGATGCAAAACGAGAATACACAAGCAAGGTTTTTTTTTACATCCTCTTTTCTGAGCGTCGAACACTGGACATTGCTTAGAAGGTAATCAGCGTTTTGAAACGAAAATAGATAAAACGCGCCGTTTTGGCGCATGACAAATTAAACGGATTGGCTGAAACCGAGGCAATGGGCAGTAAATCCGTCCCATTTTCACATTCATATCCATTACTGAGATGCAGATTATACCCGAAATATTCATTTTGAGTTAAGTTCATGGATTGAATGTCAGATTTCTATTGTCAAAATGAACCAAGCACAAACAAAGTGTGTGTATAGCTCTGTAACAGGTCAAGTCTTTGAGGGGCCTGGACTTTCTGGCCTGACTTGATGTTAACAGCCTTCTGGTGGGTCTTCTCAACAGGTGACTGGTTGGGCAGTAGACCTCCAGGATGCTCAGTTGATTGATTGCCTGGTGGAGTTGCCATTTGGTCATCAGGCTCATCAGGATTGGATGGATGGTGAGTCTTCAGGTTCTCTTTTGAAAGTGTTGGGGAAACTATCAGTATAGCAAGCTGGGCTAGCACTGATTTTCACTTCTTTGGACATGGCGGTTGAGACGTTCTATGCCTCTGTCCATCTGAACAACAACAGATGATGGTGAAAAATTGTGTACAGCCATGGCTTTGTTGGGTTGATGGTGTCGTTACCCAGACAGGCTGATCTTTGCAAAGTTTTAGGATTTCTCTTGCTCGATGCTGCAGATCGAAGTCGTGCTTTTGCTGTTCTTTGAAGTGTTCATCCTTCTGTTTGAACTCCCATACGTTTGATGTCATAGGAATATACCAACTGCGAAGTGTATGTTCACGGTTTTTGAGTTTTCAGCTCATCAAAATTTCAGCTGAGCTATAGCCATGTTGAAGGGCGGTGGTACGGTAGCTCAAACGGACAATGTAGGGGTCTGTTACTTTTCAACAGATATTTTGTTTTTGTTTTTAATGTATTGGATGCTCCTTTCTGCTCCACAATTTTCCTGTAAATAATAGGAACTACTGGTGATAGGAGCAAACGAGTATTCGGGAGGGAGTTTGAGGAATTCTTTGGAGTTGAACTGTGGACATAGTCCGAAAGGACTTCTTCAGGAATTTCAAATCTTTTTAATACAGACTTGCCGTCTTTGACTACAGCTGCTGATGTCGTCTGCTTCAAATGTATAATCTCTATCTAGCAAGAATAGTAGTCCACCACTGTAAGATAGAATAGTTAATTCAGCTCACAAAGGTCCATAGCAAGCTTCTGCCATGGATATTTGGGTGTCTTGGTTGACTGCAGAAGTTCTGGTGGGCATTTCCTCTCTTTCTCACCTGTTGCACAGGCTCCAACAACTTAATGTTCTTTGAAAGTCCTGGCCACCGAGTGCAACTTCAGGCTAATCCTCTGCGCTTGACCACTCCTTGATATCCTTGATGAGTTCTCTGTAAGATGACATTTTGCAGTTCAGCAGGTATAACCAAACGACTCTGGAATGGCAAAAGCCCCCATTGAACTGACAAGTCTTTTTGAACAAGCCAGTATTGTCGCAAGCTGACACCCTGTTTCCCTTTTTCAGGCCTATGGTCCAATTTGCACGAGGTCATGATCTGGCTACATATCTTATCAGAGAGCTGCTTCTGTTGAATCTCTTCCAGTTTGCCAACACTTGCAGGTATCCCTTTGGTGGCTGAACAGACAAAGCATTTGTCTCAGCCTCCATTAAGTGATCCTATTCAGCAGGAGCACATCCATGAGCTCTTGACGAGTGTCTGCAGTCATGAGATTTTCCCCAGCAATATGTACAATGTCATAGGAAAACTGCATCAGTCTTACGTGAAACTGTTGTATCCTTAGAGTCAGTTCATCCAGCAGTTTGGTCTGGCACTATGCCAACAGATATTTGCAGTCTGTCTGCCTCTCCAAACTGGTAGACTTTTGGCTCCAACCCATCGTTCAGAGACTACCGTCGTATCTTAAGGATACAACGCACCTGCTAAGCATCCTACAGGAGTGGAATACAGACCAGCAACCCATTCCTGATGATGCCCTTGTCGTTACAGTAGATGTGGTGGCACTATACCCCAGTATTCCCCATAAAGAGGTTCGTCGGTCTCTGAAGGCTGTGCTCAGAGAACACAAGAATGACTCAGACGTTATCCCGGACTTCCGTCTCCTACAGCAGACAATTACGCACATTCTACAAAACAACGTCTTTAGGTTTGATGGGAGGGGTGTACCGGCAGATACAGGGGACAGCGATGGGCACGCCCATGGCACCTGCCATCGCTAACATCTACATGGGGTGGCTAGAGAAAGAACTGCTGACCTCTTCCCCCTGGAAGATCCCGGTCCGACACTGGAGACGCTACATCGATGATGTGCTGATGCTGTGGCTTCAGGGGGAGACTGCCTTAAAGACAGTGTGAAGTTCACTTCAAACTACGGCAGGTCCAGGGTGCCCTATCTGGATGCGGAGATAAGCATCACCAATGGGAAACTGACCACGGATGTGCACATCAAAGAAACGGACGCCAACATGTACCTCCCCTTCAACTCATGCCATCCACGCCACTGCGTCCGTGGCATCCCCTTCGGGCAGAGCCTCAGCCTGAGGAGATTATGCTCAGCGGAAGAAGTGTTCTTCAAGCGTTGTGTGGTTGTGTGGAACTGAAGGGCCGTCTCGTGAAGCGGGGCTACCCCCCCCCCCCCCCCCCCCCCCCCCCCCCCTCCCCTCCCCCCCCCCCCCTCCCTCCCCCCCTCCCCTCCCCCCCCCCTCCCCCCCCCTCCCCCCTCCCCCTCCCCCCCCTCCCCCCCCCCTCCCGGCCTGGTGCAAAATGCCATTGACCGGACGGCGGCAATACCAAGATAGCAGACCCTCACGTACAGGAACAAGACCTCCACAGGACGCATCCCCTTCGTAATTACACACAATTCCGCCCACCCTCCCATTTCCCAGTGGCTAAGGGAGCTCCTGCCCACGCTCCATACCAGCAGAAGGATGAGAAAGGCCTTTCCCCAAGCCCCCATGGTAGGAGAGCGGAAGTGCAGAAACCTGCGCAGTCTGCTCATGCCCTCCCAGCCTCCACCTGTGCAGGGGGCAGTGTCCCCAGGGCCTGCAGGCTGCTACAGGTGCCAGTCAGTGTCCCCAGGGTCTGCAGGCTGCTACAGGTGCCAGTCAGTGTCCCCAGGGCCTGCTGGCTGCTACAGGTGCCAGTCAGTGTCCCCAGGGCCTGCAGGCTGCTACAGGTGCCAGTCAGTGTCCCCAGGGCATGCAGGCTGCTACAGGTGCCAGTCAGTGTCCCCAGGGCATGCAGGCTGCTACAGGTGCCAGTCAGTGTCCCCAGGGCCTGCAGGTTGCTACAGGTGCCAGTCAAAGAGCTGTGTCCTCTGCGCTGAACATCTGCAAGAGACCACACAGTTCACCAGTATCCGCACCGGTCAGATGTTCCAGGTACGCCATAGACTGACGTGCACCAGCAGTGATGTGGTGTACCTCATCAATTGTGCACGCTGTGTGGACCCTCAGTACGTTGGGGAGACGGAACAGCCACCCAAAAAACCGCTTTTATGGCCACATATCAAGCATAAAAAATGAAGGGACCAGAGAAACGGAAGGCTGCCGTGCTGAAACCCTGGTAGCCAAACATTTCCAAGCTAACAACCACTCCATGGCGGACATGAGGATTATTGCAGTAGAACAGCGCCACTCCAAGAATACGTGCAAACGCAAAGACAGGGAACGATTGTGGCGCCACAAACTGAAAACAAATTACCGTGACGGCCTAAATGTATTGGACTAGAGTTCAGGTGGTGTCCACGATTTTTCCCCTGCTGCCACTCGGAAAAACTGCTTTTTTGTTGAAAGAATGAAAAGAAAGAAAGAAAGAAAGAAAGAAGGAAAGAAAGAGAGAGAGAGAGAGAGAGAGAGAGAGAGAGAGAGAGAGAGAGAGAGAGAGAGAGAGAGAGAGAGAGAGAGAGAGAGAAACAGAGAGAGAAAGGGAGAAACAAAACAAAAATCTTCGAGGTTTGACGACATAAACGAGGGACCAATAAATACGTATAGTTGATGACGTATGACAAGATAGACGTCATGGGAGGACTACTAGGTGTTCCAAGGTGACAGTCCTGAAGAAGTCCATTAAAGAAAATCTGGCAGAGAACAACTGGTGTTTCTTTGTTGTGATCAAGTGTATAATCTTTACATTTTCGGAGTTCAAGCATACAGTCTGCAAACTTTTCACAAGACCCAAGTCACAGCCAAGGCGTCTTTTTTCCACATGGGCATAGTTTTGTTCTGTTGCAGTAAGAGATCTCCAGGCTTTAAATACCAGCTTCCATTTGGTTTCTTGCTTTTGAAGTAGAATGCTTCCAAGACTAAACGAAGAAGCATCCAATGAAACCGTTGTAGGCTTGTTTAGACTATTCTGTGCAAGCTCAGATGTTGAGCTTAGCAGAGTTTTCACGACTGTATATGGTTTTTTTCTTGCGGTTCATCCCACGTCCAGCCAGTTACCTTTTCCAGCAGATCCTACAATGATATTGTGGTGTAGACCATGTTCGGTTCATCCCACGTCCAGCCAGTTACCTTTTCCAGCAGATCCTACAATGATATTGTGGTGTAGACCATGTTCGGTGCGAATTTGCGTTCATGGTTCCGGTTCTCAGAAGACGTTGCTGTTCAGAGATGTTTTGTGGATCACGCGAAGTTGGACATA
>CM031626.1:37369578-37374578 GCA_018398815.1 Conus ventricosus | reverse complement strand
ATCAAAGTAAATAAGGAATCAGTTTATAATGTTCTGTCCGTGTACTATCCTAATGGTCCTAAAGAGGATGACACAGATTGGTTAAAACATACTGAGTTTACAAAGAGGAAGTGGATTATTATGGGCGACTTTAATGCTCATGCGCCCTTTTGCGATACAAGTTGTAATAAAGTGACATCTAATAGATTTGTAGAAAGTATTGTTGATTCGAATTTAATCTTATCACATGACGGTAGAATTACGAGAATTCCTGATGTAGTTACTCACAAGTCTAGTGCAATAGATCTATCGCTTGTTTCCCCAAACATAGCAGTTACCTATAACTGGTCCACAGTAGAAGATCGGTTAGGGAGTGATCATCTTCCCATTACAATACGTTTTAATGAAAATATATTTGATGAAATGTCTACCACTGAATGCAAAATTCCAAAATTTAACTATAAACTGGCCAACTGGGAAGCCTTTCAAACCTTTCTTGTGTCGCAAAATACATCACCAATCGAGGATGACAATCTAGATACATTTTGTGCAAATTTCTCCAAAAGTAGTGTTACTAGCAGCTGAAAAGACTAACCCAAAATATAAATACAAAAAGATTGGAAAATATGTAGGGAAACGCATGGTGGACAGAAGAATGTAGACTCGCTGTTCAGTCAAAGCGAAAAGCTACAAAACATGGATAAGAAACAAGTCAGATGAAAACGTTATAATCATGAAACAAGAATAAAATGTTCTAAAATTATTGCTCACGCAACAAGTAAGTACTGGGTTGAGTTTTGTGAACCCGAAGAATCAGAATCAAAAGATTTATTTAAAGTTTGGAAAAAAAGTCAAAGAAATAAAAAATTGCTATAAAACTCAGTCATACCCTATAAAGCTAAAAACTGATTTTCCACTGCTTTGGATAAAGCTGAAGCTTTTTCTGATATAATTTCAGCTTGTAGCCAGTCAAAAATCTTGAGCCAGAATCCCGTCATCACAGAAACAATGAGGAGCAAAACGATGAATACATGGCTCCTCCACAAGAAAATTAACATTTTCTAAACTCCCCTTTACTGTTATCAGAACTATCAGAAGCATTAGATTTTCGGCCTTGATGGAGTGTCCTATCAACTCATCAGACATTTGCTTTCTTATATATATATATATATATATATATATATATATATATATATTATATATATATATATATATATATATATATATATATATATATATATATATATATATAGTGTCACAATTGAAGTAAAAAGGCAAACAAGCAATGTAAACAAATATAATCCAATATTTCGAGCGGCTGCTCTTTTCAAGGACGACAGACTGTGTAGTCACGTCAAAAGTGGAGTGACATCATCAGGTCGATGCTAAAAGAAAACTTGCGTCATGACAGTAATGTCATCACCAAGTGATGCAAAGTCTAACACACCATCCTGTTGTTATTATTTTGTCACTCCCCACCCCCACCAATATACTAACAGCCCCCCCTCTCTCTTTCTCTCTCTCTGTCTCTCTCTGTCTCTGTCTCTGTCTGTCTCTGTCTGTCTGTCTGTCTGTCTCTCTCTCTCTCTCTCTCTCTCTCTGTCTCTCTCTCTCTCTCTCTCTCTCCTCTCTCTCTCTCTCTCTCTCTCTCTCTCTCTCCTCTCTCTCTCTCTCTCTCCTTTCATTTATTGTTATTCTGAGGGCATAGTGTAAAAAAGCTTCCAGCTTATCTATTCACCCTCATTAAAGATTTCGAGTTTCGAGTTTCGAGTTTCTCTCTCTTTCTCTCTCTCTCAGGTTTTCACTTTGTTAGTTGTACCAGAGGGAACAACTGAGTCACTATCAAATGCAAGGGAACTCGGTGCGTGTCACTAATAGTTAGTCATGTGTGTTCAGGCCTTGTGGGTGCTTTGTTTGTAGTTTACGAATCCAGAATTTTTCCCTGAGGTCTCTATGAATATCACTGTCTATGTACTGTTTTTCAATTGGCATACAACGCATGTCTTGAAGTGAGTGGTTGTGCATGTTGAAATGATGTGTGACGTGGGTGCCTGTATTGTTCTGGATGTGTGACCTATGTAGGTAAAAGCGTTGTTTGAGCGAGTTGCGTGTTTCTCCTACGTATTGAGCTCCCTTGCATTTGGTGCAGTAGAGCAGGTACACGATGTTTCTTGTGCTGCAGGACATCTCATGACGAATGGTGAATGTCTCGCCACTAACATCACTGGTGAACTGACGTGTCTCTACTACATGCTCCTTACAGATGACACAGCGTTTTCGAATACATCTGTGGCTTCCAGGGTTGTCAGTGGATGGTTCTTGTGGAGGAAGCATGGAAGGCATCAGGATGTTTCGTAGACTATTTGAATTTCTTTCTCCTACTATGGGGAGCTCTGGCATGGCTTGTTTCATCTTGTTGCTTTCATGTAAAGCTGGTTGCTGTTGTTGCAGCCACTGACGTAGAGGAGGGTTGGCAGGGTTGTGAGTGATGATGAACGGGACCCTCTTCTTGGGAGTTTGGGGCCTGTATTCGAGGGTCTCATTACGTGGGATGCTGCTGACTCTTTCCATGGCTTTCTGGATGGTGTAGGTACTGTACCCTCTACGTTGAAAGTGCTTGGCGATCTCTTGGCAGCGAAGGGTGAAGGCTTCGTCTGTCGAGCATAACCTGCGAGCGCGTAGCATCTGGCTGAATGGTATGTTGCTTTTGCATACCTTGGGATGACAAGAGGAAGCATGTAGGTATGCATGGGCGTCTGTTGGTTTTTGAGAAAAGATCTGTATGGAGGAAGCCTTCCTTGAGAATGATGTTGATGTCCAGGAAGGGGATGGAGACAGGTGATGACTGATAGGTGAACTTGACAGTGGGATGGAAAGTGTTGATGAATTCAATGAACTGATCAAGTTCCTCCTGAGTTTTGGTCCACAATAGAAAAATGTCATCTATGAACCGTTTCCAGAAGCAGCTGTCGACGATGATGGGGCTCTGAGTGAGCAGGCTGTCCTCTAACCATCCCATGAAGATGTTTGCCACGGTGGGGGCCATAGGGTTCCCATTGCTGTCCCGAATTCTTGTTTATAGATGATGTCCTCAAAGTGGAACACGTTGTTTTGTAAAATGTGTCTCACCACTTCAAGGACTCTCTCAATTGGGGGTGTCTTTGTCTGCAGATGGGACTGTAAAAAGTACCTGATGGCGGTTTCCATGTCTCCATGTGGGATGTTTGTATAGAGGCCAACAACATCAATGGTAACGAGCAAGGTGCCACTGTTGAAAGGCCCATGAGCCGTATTCCAGTCACGTAGCGTTTTTAACATATGAGTTGTGTCTTTGACGTGACTTGGGAGGTTACGATATCCTGAAGCCAGAAGTCAACCAGTTTTGAGAGATTTTCAGTTGGGCCATTTACTCCCGACACGACTGGGCGACCTGGAGGATTCTGCAGTGTCTTGTGTATTTTTGGCAAGTGGTAGAACTGATGAGTCCTGCATGCCTTTAGCTCCACTAGCGCCCATTGCTTGGTGTTGTCATCAATGTGGCCGTCGCTGTGGAGATGTTCTACCAACTCGTTTGAAATCTCTGCTATTTGGATGGTAGGATCATTTGGGAGCTGCTTGTAATGCAACTGGTTGTTTAGTAGTCTTTTGGCCTCAGTGATGTAGTTTTCGGTGTCCTGGACAACAACAGCACCACCTTTGTCAGCTCTGCTGATTCTGATGTTCCTGCTGAGGACTAGCTGCCGTAGCTGTTGTAGGGCTGCTCGTAGATTTTGCCTCAGGTTGTCCCTCTGGTGTCCAGAACTGCGGTATGTGTCAGTCAGGTTTTCTAGGGTGGCACAGTACGTATCCAGAGCTCTGTCTCTTCCGACGGGTGGCTGGTATCCCGTCTTCTTATAAAATTTGGGTACAGGACTGTCTTCTTCATCTGCAAAGAGCTCTCTGAGTCTAACTTTCCGGCACCCTTCCCTGACGTCTATTTTGAGTTGGTTTGTGGTCCAGCGTTCGAGGGGTTGGACAGAATTTGGGTCCTAAGGCTAATACTTCATTCTGTGCTGGTGTCAGATCATGATTTGACAAATTTATTACCCCATTTGGAGGCGAATCTGGGTTCAAGCAGTTATCCTGTGTGTTGGTTAGAGTCTGTCTGCGTTTGAATCTTCTACATTTGCGTTTGGTCACTGTTATGTCCTGCACTTGTACATTCTGTGAGATCTTCTCGAGTTTCTTTTTCTTCTTTTTGAGATATTCTTTTTGAAGTGTTGACCGACGAGTTTGTTGTTTTTTGTAGATGTGCTCAAATTCACTGTAGTTTGTAGTTTGGAAAATTTCGTACATTGACCGCTGGAAGTCAGACTCTACTTGTGACAGGAGTTCTTGGTAGGTATTTCTAATATCGTGCAGAATGTTCACATTAGCGGTGCGGATGGTGTTGTTGATGGTGTGTACAAGGTATTCTGACTTGGGCAAGGCGTCTTTTGCAAACCTTAACATCATTCCTTTAGGTATTATTTTGCGATTGATGCACTCATTCAGAAATTTGACATGGCTGTCGTAACGAACAGCTTTCTCCAACAGCCTTGATGCTGTTATGAATGGTGGGGCCATAACGCTGGATCCAGGTAAGGATGCAGAGAAGATCATCGGTTGATGAGAAGAAAACAGTGTTATGGTCCACAGGAGAAAGCTGATTGAAAAGTACTTACATGCTCGGATCGAAAACGATGCAGTGCCTTTTCTCATAACTATACAGAGTCACAATTGAAGTAAAAAGGCAAACAAGCAATGTAAACAAATATAATCCAATATTTCGAGCGGCTGCTCTTTTTCAAGGACGACAGACTGTGTAGTCACGTCAAAAGTGGAGTGACATCATCAGGTCGATGCTAAAAGAAAACTTGCGTCATGACAGTAATGTCATCACCAAGTGATGCAAAGTCTAAACACACCATCCTGTTGTTATTATTTTGTCACTCCCCACCCCCACCAATATACTAACAGCCCCCCCCCCCCCCTCTCTCTTT
>CM031626.1:37352078-37364578 GCA_018398815.1 Conus ventricosus | reverse complement strand
ATATGTACATAGCATGATCGAAAAGGTCATTTTCATTTCTTGTTGCTAACAACAAGTTGACTCTAAAACTACAGGGGTCACAATAATACTTAGCCTTAACAAATTTAACTCTAAGGTCACTGAGTGCAGGACAGCAAAGTAAAAAATGTATTTCATCTTCCTTTGCCTGATTACACAAGCGACACATCAATTCCTTATCTTTCAGAAACACTGTATCTAAACCGATGGCAAGCAATGTCAGAGACACCAAATCTAAACTTACTCAATGCACTCTTAACTATCTATTTATATTCATTTCAATGTATGGTTCAACCACATGTGCTGTTTTAAAGAGTCTGTATTGTGCAAATCTGTCACTGCTATAGATATGGTCATGCCAGTCTTGCCATCTGCAATCGATCATTCTTTGTTTAAAACATTTCAAAATCCCGATTATACTTTCAACGCCCTGGTTGTCCCAAACATAAGCAAAGCGATAAGAATTTAAGCACTGACGAACATTGGTAGCCCATGTCTTCTTGCCATTCCCATCCAACTGTCGCAATGTCTTATAAGCTTTGAATGGTATCTTACTTTCCTCCATTCTGGTTATTTTCAGCCAATACTTAATACATTTAAAAACATAATTGATATAAATTGGATACCTTCCGAGTTCACCATACACTAAATCATTTGGTGTTCGATTGTCTACATTCAAAATCTTTTCATTGCATATAAATGAACATTCTCCATTTCGACATTTTTTCGAGAGCCCAAATTTCAGCCCCTTTATTGTAAGATTGGCTGCACCTGCGAATCGAATAACTTCGAAAAAAAACAGAAATGCGCTACTATTCATTTATATAAAATATGAAGAATAACTGTGACTGCTCTCCTTGCCCTATTTGCTATATCTTGACACCCAAAAGTGAAACTTAATCTGGTAGTAAAATAAAATCCAAGATATTTGTATGCGTTGACTACACCAATGAATTCACCCCCGTTAGGTCCATTTTTCATTACGTGCCTAATATCCACCTTTACGAAACACAATGATATTGGTCTTATTCATATTTACTTTTAATTCTAATTAGTAGCAGCTGTATGCAAGCTGTTCAGTTGCCTTTGCAGACCAACAACAGTTGTAGACAGTAAAATAATGTCGTCAGGAAAAAGTAATACAAACAGTTCCAAGAGATCAAAAGTAACACCGTGTCGTCCATTATGAATAATCTCCAAGGCCAATTCATTTATGAACAGAGAGAATAAAACTGGACTACAAACATCCCCTTGCTTAACCCTCTTGTACACTTAATAACAAAATCTGATAATTTTGCTCCAGCTCTAATTCTTGCTTTTACCTCTTTTTTACATGCTTTTAACGCAACGATACAACTTACCTTTAATTCCATTTTTTTAACAAAATATAGGCCACAATATTTCCGTGAAATTGAATCAAAAGGTTTTTTTCAAAATCTACAAAAGCCACATACAGCTTCTTGTTACTTACAAATTGTTTTTGAACTGCAGCTTGTAAACTAAACATATGATCAATGGTTTAGAATAACCTTTTTTAAATCCTGCTTGATGTTCACCAGTTATACCATTCTGAGATACCCATTCATGGAGTCTATTATTAATAACTGAACTATAAGTTTACTACATTACATTGCACAAAGAAATGCCTCTTATAATTAATTTACATCGTTTACCTCCCCTTTCTTAAATAACGGTAATATTATTCCAATCTTCAGGATAAATCCCTGTATCAAATAAATGATTAAACAATTTAACTAGAAACTTAAAAGTCTCACCATAATTCTTAAAAAATTCCCAATTAGGCCATCAGGTCCGGCAGATTTACCATTCCTTAATTTCTTAATTGCTGATGATATTTCCTCCCTGGATATTGGTCTGTCGAAAGTATATTCTTCATTACTCAACGCATTGTCAGTTTCAATGGACTCCACATCGTCCTTATCCAAAAGATTTTTAAAGTGTAGGAACCAATCCTGCACCGGAATGTTATTTGCAAGTCGGATTTTCTTTTTAGAAATCTTGTGTACAGCAGTCCAGTATAACTGCTGATTTTTGGCCGAAGACAAAAGATCATTCAAAAGGGAATCATTATATTCTTTCTGTTTTCTTTCATTTAAATGTTTTATATTCCTTCTCGCAATGCAGAACACTACTCCGTCATTTTTGTCCATTGTTGTTAGAAAAATTCTGAATAATCTACGAAGTTTACTTTTGCTACTCTGCATTCTTGATCAAACCAATTCTGTATAACATTCTTGTTTGTTGGTATAGTTTTCCTCATAATTTCTGCTTGCTCCTTAACAGTTGTGTTAAACAAATTTATTGCTTCGTTCACGTCAGCAGAAATAAGATTTTCAGCAACATTTAGCTTTTCTAGAACATTTGGTGAATTCATTGATGAATAAAATTGTTGACTGAAGTCTTGGTTCCAGCAATATCTAACAATAAACTGATTACCATCTATATTACGAACAAAACTGACATGTGACTGATCATTTTGCATTCCAATACGCAGTGCTAGTGGTAAGTGGTCAGACTCATATCTTTCCATCACATTCAGAGTCATTTGATTACACATTAGTTCAAAAAATTCTACTGATGCCAGAAAATAGTCATTAACACTGCTCCTGTATCCGAAAACGTATGTGAATCGACCTTCGTGATCACCATTTACATATTCCATTTAAAATTGTCAATCCCAATACAGTGCACATGCCAAGCAGTTTTTCCCATACAGATTCAATACCTTGTCTTGAGAGCATCTTTGATATTTACTATCTGCTTCCTTAAAGTTAGTATATAGGTCACAATCGTATACAGTTTTGGAGAAATATTTGAAGTTCTTGCATTCATGTCACCACAGAACAGTAACTCAGTTTTCATCAAAGGACAACAACTCATTAAACAATACAATCTTCCAACATTCCCAATTCCATTATCAAAACCATATAAGTATAGAAGGGTGCATTCTCTGGAGGTACATATGTACACACAAGTAGGACAGTCTTATCAAAGCAAAAAAAGGTCTTTATCAAATCTGGATAACATGGTATACAGACTGTCACATCCACTTGGTGCACGAAGGGACAAGACGTTTACGTATCATGCAAACCAGTCCTCCTGAGCACCGTCCCCTTTCTTAGTAAATTTTTACGGCCGGTTTTACAAGTAATTCATGGTCATAAAAAAGGTTTGACTGAAACGATCAGCAAAAGTTTCCACTAAACAAACAAAATCAAAGGTAGAAATAAACTGAATAAAATCATATTATCTATTTTTTTTTATTAAGCCACATATTATTCCAGTGAAGGAATGACACACTATTTACGAGCTTGTTGATATTTTTTACACCACATGCACTTTGACCGACATTACCTAACTCGTTTGCTTCGCCGCACGAACTGCTGTCACATTGAACACGATGACACACATTGTCCGCTTCATGATCATTGACGCTCGATGTAAAAGAGGTGTGTGAATAATTCATACAGTGTCATACTTTTCGTTTCATCTAAAAATCTTGTCACACATTCACCGCCATGTATTGCCCAGTCGTTGTCGTTGTATCAACACTAGTCACAGGGATAGTCGCAGTCGCTATGTCAGTTCTAGTCGTGGAGTTTGTTACTGACGCAGAGTCTCTGTTGACATCCAGTACATTCGTTGCCAAACAGTCAACTATTCTGGAAGTTTCTTTCACATAACTTTGTCACCCATCTCATTCACACAGTCATCAACATTGAAAATCTCATTCAAATTTGCAAACTCATCGCCACTGTTTCTTTCATTCACATTCAGCCCTTTTCTTATTTCATCGGGCATGTGTACTCTCACCACCACACTCATCCCCCATAATCACACATTTTCTCTCTATATCGCTTTTTTCTTTCTAAATCACTATGCATGTCTTCAGACTTATCAAACTGCACAACAGATAACAAAACATTGCAGTGTACAATTGAAGCGGAATCATTCTCCACATTTAACACGTTAACTGAAAGTGTGTCACTGTGATCTGGCACTCCTTCACCCCCACTGATGTCAGTGACAGCCTGCACGGGATTTTCCTCGCCTGTCCGCTTCAAAGTCAACATCGTTCCCTGCCCCAGTTGAAATATCTTCACGTGAATTGGGAACAGGCACTCTATACGGTGATGGCTTAAATTTCCCTTCCCCCTGACTCTGACAGCAGAACATTATCTGCTGACAGGGCCGGCCTGAATCCTATTTCAGTTCTACCAGGTTGTCACTGATGTCCAGAACGAACTTCTTACTGTTGATCACCAGGTGATCATAGACCATGGACACTTTCATGCCCTGTGACCTGGCGGACTTAAGGTGTGGCACGAGCTTTTTTCTGGTCTCCCTAACCCGAAAGAAAAGTCCTCACTCACAAATATATCAGTTCCTTTTTTGTTTTTGTTTTGCACGCAGAATCTTATCTTTGTCCTTGAAGAATGTGCATCGTGCTATTACTGGCGAGTTCGGCTTTGAATTCAGACGGTGCACACGGTCGAAAGGAATGTCGTTTGAAAGTTCCAGCGTATCTGTTATCATGTCTTGCACCAGCTCTTCACATTCTTGCCAAGACTTACCGGCCTTACGAGGAATGCCAGGATGATTTCTCTTCGATCTCCCTCTAGGTCGTCTTTTTTCCTGTCCAAGGATTCCACCCTACCCGGCGAGTCTCGTGTTTTCATTCCTCAACTCGTCATTTCCTGTTTCAAGGCGGACATTTCTGTTTTTAGACCGGACATTTCGTCCTGCAGATTTGCACACATTGTCTTTACGTCCCTCACGTCCCCTCCAAGCCGATCAAATTTACCAGTTAGATCATTCAAAATGGCCATCACGTCTTTCAAAGTGGGATCGGACGGTAACGCAGAGGCAGCAGGGACAGAGCCCGGTCCATGACCACTGTCTTACGGGAACTTGCTGCGCTCTCCAGAAGCGTTTGCCGTTTGCTATCAGACTTCACAGTGGTAGGTCCTGGATTTTAGCTCCACGTCACCACATCGTTGGAGCAAATGTCCGTAGCAGAATAGAGACAGTAACAAGCTAGAGTAACACCCTCCATGCGCGATCTCAACTTCAGCACAGACATTTTCGTGGCGGATTTAACTCCATACGTTTCAACATGAAAACTGCGAAAACGTGCGCAAATACACCACACACATACCTAAAAGTCAGCGATGCAGCAGGCATAGTCCACCACAAAAGTCACTGCCAACGCACAAGACACAGCACTACACACAACTAGCAGAAAAACGAGAAAAAGCACAGAGCTAAAAAAAAAAAAAAAAGCGTGTCACTCAACTCCGTGTACCACCAGACAGACAGAGTGAGTGAGAGAGATGGGGGGGGGGAGACGGAGAGAGCGAGGGAGTGAGTGGGGGGGGGGGGGGCTACACTGTATTTGATCATCACTTGTTTGCATGCCTGTGTCTATGTTTCCATCTCAGTTGCATGGCTTCTCTTGCAGGTACAAGTACACCTTTCGCTGGGAGAGTGGTGCTGTGGTTCTCTTTCTGCCCAGATACAGGTACTTCCACAGATGGCACCAAAATTATTTTATTCATTGGAAAGATGATGTGGAGGATTTCGACGTTGGAGATGGTTACTGGACATGGCGTTTCATATGTGAAGTTCATTCCCTTTTAGGTCATCACTCTATCAACACACCTGTCACGCTTCCGGTCGCGAACAACACGACCACGTCAAGTGTCCATTTTAAAAAGTGTTCCATGCAGCACCTGACACATGAACTACTGGCCTGTGATGTGGAAAGTCTGTGCATGGAACTGGAGAACACAGAGACATGGTACAGAGCGACTTGCAGTATGTCTCAGGGACTGACACAGCCCTACTTTTATTGTGACAGATCTGGTGAATTCGTGCCTTATAGTCTGGTGTGTGATTTTCGACACGATTGTTCTGATCGACGTGACGAAGACTTCTGTGAACATCCTGTCTGCAAGGGAGACAAGCTCGACTGCGGACAAAGACAGGTTCTGGTTTTTTCGTTTCTAGGGGTCCCTTTGTCATAACTCCCTTACTATTAACCACACCTTCGCATCGACACCTCACCCATTTTCTCATACACCACCACATTGTGTTGTGTTAGGTTGGTGCTTCAGTTGCAACAGACCATCCTTTGATTCTTATCTAGTCGATGTCAAGATCGCTTTGCTTTCTTTCTTTGCCCGTAGTTCTCAAAGGCAGAACCCAGTCAGCCGAAGGACAAAGTTCCTAATGAATGCAGACATGAGCATGATACCAATGAAGGAATCATAGAGTAATACATGCACAAGGAAAAATGAACTTATCTAAATTAGATGTATTTTGCAACAGTGAGTGCGTTTATAGCCCAAATCTCCTGAAGTAAGTGGTGTTAGTTTACTGCACTTTAGGAAGTAGGGTAGTTCTACAGAGCAAGACACTGACACACTGACGTTTTTGTTGTCCATTCAGCACTTAGGCCTTATAAACAAGGGTGAGAACAATCGTATGCACTGATAGCAAAAGCTGGAATTACACACACACACACACACACACACACACACACACACACACACACACACACACACACACACACACACACACACACACACACACACACACACGAACACACGTTTTCACCGTTCTTTCTCTCCCAGCCCGTGCCCTTCACTCTTCTTCTCCCTTCCCTTTACCTCTACTATTCGCCGCTCCCTCCCCCTTCCTCTCCACCCTCTCCACACATACTCTTTGAATCGATCTGAAGTTATCGGGTGCATTGTGAGATAAGCTTTTTGTTACACACATGACTTCAGCTATGTTTTCAGCTAGTTGGTGAAAGCAACACTTGTGGTGTGTGGGTGATATGAAAAAGAACTCAACACTCTTGAGTCTTTACGTTTGTCAGCATATGCAGCACAACAAAAAACAATTTAGTTCATTGCTTTTACATTCACTACTACATGATGGGTAGATCATGTCATTTCTCAGACCACTAAACGTGAATCTGAATCTGATGACAGTTTCATCAGACACGCATAGTTGGGACCATGCCCCACCCACCCACCACGCATGCATACGCAAACACGTTTGCACATATGCATACAAACGCAAGCGATTCGAAGAGTGCCGCCCCGAATGTTAGGTAGATAACCAAGGTCTGACCACCGCATTAGGACGGACATCTGGTAAGTCGCTTCAGTTTGACCCTCGTCTCCATTTCTTTCATCCTAGTCATAAGATCATGAAGCCATCAGCTGTAAAATTCTGCACAATGTGGTCATGAAACTTAGCAGATGTGCTGTAGAGTAAATGGACTAGAACACACACACACACACCACACACACACACACACACACACACACACACACACACACACACACACACACGCATGCACGCATGCACGCACGCACGCACACGCTCGAACGCACGCACGCACGCATACACACACGCGCGCGCGCGCGCACGCACGCACGCACACTTTCCCCTGCCTTTTGCCACCATCCCCTGCCAGTTGTTAGTTCGCTTTTAGACCTCTCCCCTCCCCTCCCCTCCCCCACGTAATTCCAGGATGTTGATATACATGTAGAATATTTACCCTCCCTCCCCATTATCTCTGTCTGTCTGTCTGTCTGTCTGACTGTCTGTCTGTCTGTCTGTCTCTCTCTCTCTCTCTCTCTCTCTCTCTCTCTCTCTCTCTCTCTCTCTCTCTCTCTCTTTTCACTGTTAAAGTCTCTCCACATTTTGCAGGATTCACTAATATATATGCATTTGGTTTCCGCTACACCTTCAACATTTTGGGGGAAGTAAGGAGGTTCTTATCTTCTATCAAAATATGGGGGTGGGGGGTGGGGGTAATCAGATGTTGTTTTTTTTTTTGTTTGTTTTGTTTTTGTTTTTTTCTTCCAGTGTCATGCAAATGACACATTTCCCTCTCTCTGTCACCCATGAAATCATGTTTATTAATCAGACGATTGACACTTGTGCAAAATATCTGGTTTTAATTTGTCTTTTTCAGTGTGTTGAGTGGAGGAAAAAGTGCGATGCTTTTAACGACTGTGTAACAAACTACGACGAGGAATATTGTTCTGAGGATTGCTATATAGCGTATCAAATACACCCCCCGGCAGTGATCAATTTTGACATACCTGGAGGTTTCAGCGTGATCCCTCTAAACAACACACAATGCCCAGAAACTCATTTTCAGTGTCATGACATTGCCTATTGTCTCCCTGTCTACGTCAGGTGTAATGACATGATCGACTGTCCAGGTCATGAAGATGAAGCTGACTGTAAGAATTACCAAACTTGCCCAGGCTATTATCGATGCCGTGGCAGATACAAAACAATCTGTGTGCACATAAATCACCTGTGCGATGGTTTGCCACAATGCCCTCTGCACGATGACGAACTGGTGTGCGACATCTCTTGTCCTGACTCCTGTGTTTGTTACGGTTTTGCCTTCACCTGTGAACACGCATTTCATGTCTCCTCTTTCCCACAGCTACGCTACCTTGAAGCCTCAGGCAGTGGAATAGGTATGGGGAACGTTACTCAAAACATCCTGTTGATCCACCTGGGCATGGGGGCGTGTGGACTGAAGGGGTTAACAAAACTATTTTTACCGAATGTACACAGTTTGGACCTCAGTCATAATTTACTTCATTACGTCAATTTCAGCCATTTTGCAGGAATGCCCCAGCTACGAAGACTGAATCTGGCGGATAATCCTATGTCTGGTAGTTTTTCACACCTCCACAACCAGTATGTACATGTACCACTGGTGGTCTTTAATATTTCACATATCCAAACTAATTCACCAAACATTAGCTTACTGGCAGCTCTAATGCCAAACTTACAAGTGCTTGATGTATCATGGACTAAAATAAAGGAATTAAAAGAGCACCACTTGTTTGATAAACTTCAGTTTCTTAATTTACAAGGTTGTCCTATTACTGCTTTCACCCCAGATTTCATGAAACACATGACAGATCTTATGTATGTTTTTGCTGACAACTTCAAATTATGTTGTCCTGTTGTGTTACCAGACAACTTTCGAGGCGAATGTTCGGCCCCATCTGATGAAATCTCATCCTGTGAGGACTTGTTGAAATCTTTTGCATACCGCTCTGCTCTTGTAGTATTTGCTTTGCTTGCTGTTCTCGGGAACTGTGCTAGTTTGGTCTACCGAATATGTTTTTCATCAGAAAACACCAAAACTGGTTTTGCTATATTTGTTCTTAATCTGTGCGCATCTGATTTTCTAATGGGGGTGTATTTAGTGCTTATAGCCACGGCGGACTGGATGTATGCTGGTAGTTACATTTGGAATGAATCTTCATGGAAAAAGAGCTCCACATGTACCATTGCAGGATTCTTGTCCCTGCTATCATCTGAAGTATCGGCACTCATAATTTGTTTGATCACTTTTGATCGCTTCCTTGTGCTTCGTTTTCCTTTTAGTCAAATCCGGTTTGGATCCAGATCATCTCAAACAGCCTGTGTCATCATATGGGCAATGGGGTTCATAGTGGCCATGGTGCCTTTGCTTCCGGTAACTTCAGACTGGGAGTTTTACCACCAAACAGGCATTTGTATTCCCCTGCCTGTCACCAGAGTTGACTTCTCTGGTCGCACTTACTCCTTCAGTATTATGATTGTTTGCAACCTGATCCTGTTTCTGATCATTGGTGTAGGTCAGTTTCTTATTTACTGGTCAGTGAGGAACAACACTATATCCAAACAGTTGACAGAAAACCAAGACGTTAGCACCAAGTTTGTACAGTCCAGGGAAGCAAATTTTGGCAAGACGTCTGCTGTTAGTTGCAATGTCAGATTTTCTGTGCTGGTTTCCTATTGGTCTGTGTGGGGTCCTGGCTGACAGTGGTGTCGTCTTTCAGGGGAGATCAACGTCGGAATGGCCATTTTTGTTGGCACTCAACTCAGCTCTCAACCTTCCCTCTACACTTTAACATACTACTTGAGAACGGCGCAAAGCACAAGGCTCCGTTTCAGAAAGTGCTGCGTGCTCATCAAAAGAGAAAACAACTGAAGCGTATCATAATGAAAGAAACTGAACTCATGATAAATTTTGGGTCCCACACATCTAGACATGGGATGTCAGAAAATTATATGTGAAATGCGCGGATTTCGCCGTGCCAAGATGTTCTTTTTGAGTTTCTGACTTTCACATTTCCCTGTTATCATTATTACATCAAATAGATGTATGTACCGTATATACACAGGGCACTAGATGGTTTATAAACATACAAATTTCTTTGGTTAAATGTATTAATTTGATCTATGCTTTCTCTATTTCTGATATTTCCTCTTTATGTCTCTTTTGGGTTTCTGTCTCTTGTCTGTATTTCTGTTTTCAGTTTGTCTGTTTTACAATGCACCGCACAAACACACACACACACACACACACACACACACCCCACACACACACACAACCCCACACACCACACACACACACACCACCCTGCAGCGATAGAATAGTTGCCATCTAAATTAAGACGGAGAATAGGGAAGTCACATGGTTAAGTGTTTTGCTCCTAATGAAACGCAGGAAAAATTAGACTTTTCAAAATTTACAAGACATATTATTAAATTGCAAATCGAAAACCTTATTGTGCATGGGAGACTTCACACTGTTATGTGTAATAGTGTGGCATAATATCCGGTGAACGACACTGTGAAAAAGAAGTTACAAAATTAAACAAAATGGTTACAAACATGGTTTGACAGATCTTTGGGAGTGTTTTCATGAGGAAAAAAAGGAGTATTACTTGGTGCAGGCAAAATCCGTTTATTGCACGGAGGCTTGTTTTTGCTTTGCCAGCCAAGAACGGGGCTGATAAGTGTGTATCATGTGACATTTGTCTGTCGCCAATCGGTTTCATAGAGCAATAATTACTGAAATAAAGTATAATGAATTCGTCAGAGGGCCTGGCTACTGGCGTTTTAATAACCAGTTTCTGAAAGATGCCTTTTTTGTTGGCAGAATGAATATTGTTTTAAAAAAAATGGATAAGTGAAAGAAAAGAAATGTTTGAGAAAACAGGGGATCAAGGGGATGGTGTAAATCAAAGATAAAACACTTTTGTATAAGTATGGCAAATTTAGAGCACAAAACAAACGGAATGAACTTTTAGATTTGAAAAGTAAACTCCAGAAGATGGATCAACTATGTGCAAATGATCCTGGTAACGAACAAAACCAAAAGGAAGTTATAGAAATAAAGAAAAAAACTTGAAATATTATCACTTGAAAAGGCTAGGGGAGCCCAAACAAGGCAAGAACAAAGTGGGTAGAAGAAGGAGAAAAAAATACAAATATTTTTTTAGGATTGGAAAAGGTTCGTGGTAACCAAAATGCAATGACACAGGCAAAAGGATAATGGTAAAATAATTACAAACCAGTCGGAAGTCTTGAAAGAATTAAGATTTCTACTCAGCGTTATATTCTAAATCGCCAGAGGAAGAGGGAAATATAAAAGGAAAATTGAAAAAATTTTTATTCAGAATAAAACCCATTTACAAAATTAGAAGAAGAGTCTTTCACTTGTAAAGGGTTTAATGAGTGTACAAGAGAAAAGTCTAGCTTTAAAGCATTTGAAAAAGGGAAATCAGCACCAGGTAGTGATGGTCTTACACTGAATTTATGAATTTTTTTGGGATTAATATAAGGATGTTGTAACTGAATCATTAACGAATCTTTCAGAGACGGTGAAATGTCATACAGTCAGAAACAAGGCATTATTTATACTTCTTCCCAAGAGCCTTGACCTTCCAAGAGACCAAGTAAATAATTGGAGACCAATTACACTAACTAATACAGATTATAAAATATTAGCAAAGGCATTGGCGTTGAGACTGAAAAAAGTTATTGATAAATTGATTAGCCATGATCAAGTAGGTTATCTGAAGGGTCGAAAATTTCCCCGACAGTAATACGAATATAGTGATGTCATCAACTATCTAAAAGTAACCAAAAAGTGCGGATATCTTTAGCACTAGATTATCAAAAGCGTTTGACTTGTTTCTAAAGAATTTATGTTGCAAACTTTCGATATTTTTGGGGTTTTGGGAACCAGTTCAAAAGAGGGGTAAGTGTGATTACAACGAACACCGTAGCAGCATAAATCATGGTGGCTGGATCTGGGAATCTTTCCTGTAAAGTGTGGCATCAGGCAGGGCTGTCCTTTTTCACCTCTCGCTTTCATTTTAGGGTTGAATTACTCGCAATAAAGATTCGGAACAGAAATATATCAGGAATCAATTTCCCACTTTCAATAATGAATTGGTTAAGCTTAAAATAAAAACGGGTGGCAGACGACACAACATTGTTTCTAAATAACAGAGATGACTGATAAAAGCACATGACATAATAAATGATTTCTTGTTTTTTCTGGTCTCAAATTAAATGTGCAGAAAACAAAAGCAATGAGACTTGGGATGCAGAGGTTTAAGACAATATACCAT
>CM031626.1:37326615-37339115 GCA_018398815.1 Conus ventricosus | reverse complement strand
AGCGGGGTTCCAGTACCCTTCCTCCTTCCTTCTTCCTTCCCTCCCTTTCTTCTCTCCTCCAGCTACGTTTCCCCCCCCCCCCCCCCTCCGGGGGCTTCACCCGGAGTCTGGGCTGGATGGTGCCACGTGCTGGTTAGGCCACGCTCTGGCTGGGACCAGGGACTGGATGGTCCCACGTGCTGGTTGAGGCCACGCTCTGGCTGGGCCACGGACTGGATGGTGCCACGTGCTGGTTGAGGGCCACGCTCTGGCTGGGACCGCGGACTGGATGGTGCCACGCGCTGGTCGAGGCCACGCTCTGGTCGGGACCGCGGACTGGTAGAGGAGCCCACCGTCTTGACTGGCCGGCCCTGCCCCCCCGTCCGGGGCCCCCCAGTAACAGCGCCACGTTCCCCCCCCCCCCCCCCCCCTCCGGGACGCGCTCTTCACTGCCTGCTTGTGGTCGAGGGTGTCGGTTTTTGAGCGACTCCCTGCGAGAACCCCGACCGGTTCGGAGCCCCTAGTGCGATAGGGTGCTCCCAGTAGACTTGACAGAGGCGGGGGTGTGGAGGCACTCCAGGGTGTGGGAAGGATGGATGCTGGAAATGTTTCTTTATAATTGTGTATATGTCATATGTGCTGGAATGCTGTAATTGTGATTGTGTACGTCGTATGGTGAAATGTTTATTTATGATTGTGCATGTTGTGTGCGTTGGAATGCTTGATTGTGATTGTGCATGTTGTGTGTGTCGGAATGCTTATTTATGACTGTGTTGCTGGTGTGAATAAATGGGGTGTTGTATCGTAATCTTTCTCGTTGGGCTTTGCGGGGCGTGCGAGGTCAGCCACTCCCTTCACTCCCATCTAGACGATCCTGTCAGGGCAGCCCTCCAGGGTCGGTCGTGACAATTGGGGGGGCTCGTCCGGGATGTGAAGGGCTCTGACGTCTCTCTCGTTTCGCGGAGTACCTGTTTAGTTCTGTCTGTTTTGTTTCTTTTTAGTTATTTTGGGTCGTTTTTTGTTTGTGGGTGGTTGGCTGGGTGACTCTAGCGTAAAGGGGAGTCTTGGTGGCCTGAAGGAACATCCGGTGTGACCGGGGGGTCGGGGTGAGACCGAGGGGAGTCGACCGCGTCCAGACTTCCTTTCCCGCCGGGTACCTCACGCAGGTACGGCCGTAAGTCTTGCCTTTCTTTTGCCGCTCAGTCTTCCATTCCTGTTTTGTATTTAGCCAGTTTTGTTTGTTTTTTTTTCTCTACCGGGTTATTGAGTACAGGGGGTTGTATCGGAGTTAGTGTAAATTTTTTTTTTCTCTCTCCGGATTCCGTCTGCCTGTTTTTTTTTTTTTTCCGGCCAGCCCCACCGCACTGTTGCTCGTGCTGTGGAGCGCGGTGTTGCCAGAGTGGGGGCAGCCGGACATAGTTTTTGGTTTTTTTTTTTTTTGGGTGAGCCCCACCGCACTGTTGCTCGTGTTGTAGAGCGCGGTGTTGCCAGAGTGGGAGCAGCCGGAACTTGTCCGCACACAACGCACACACGCAATACACACATATACACACACCCCCTAAAATATTTGTTTTTCAAGTGGAATTATCTTTCCCTGTATTTGATAACTGTGGGATATAGTTGTCATGGCAACGTCCGGTGCTGGTGGTATGGCTACTCGGGCGTCGAAGAAGAAGGGTCTTCTAAATGTAGCCCCCACTATTAGTACCAGTACTTCGACTACAGTGACTTCCACTTATTCCAGTGCTGTACCCGATAGTCCAGGGGAGTACTTTCACTTCTTCTTCGCTAGGGGATTTCCTGCTGAGCCCCGACTGGCACTTCCCGCTCGGAAGCGTCAGGGTATAGCGAAGCAACTGTGGGCTTCTGTTGAGTCGCAGAAACCAAAGCCCCCTATTCTCCATGTTTCCCCCTCGTAAGGAGTATCCCCGGGGGACTTTCCTCAGGGGAAGGTCGAGACCCAGGGACGGGTCAGACGGGTCATCCCCCCCTGTGGGGAGTGGTGAACCCCGCCCAGGACATCACCTCCGCCCTGATGTTTCTGGAGCGGCAGCGTAGTGAAGAGGTTGCTCAGCGTAGGAGGAGGCTGCCAGACAGGAGGATCAGCGTAGGGAAGAGGCTGCTCAGCGTGGGGAAGAGGCTGTAGGCGGAAACCCCAGCGTAGGGAAGAGTTGGATAGGATGGAGGCTCTGCGCAGAGAGGGACTGACAGACAGGAAATTCTGCATAGGGAAGAGGCTATGCTGGCAAGAAGAGGCTGCCTGACAGGAGGCCCTTCGTAAGGAAGAGGCTGCTCAGCGTAGGGAGTGCTGCCAGACAGGAGGCTCAGCGTAGGGAAGAGGCTGCCCTCCGTAGGGAAGAACTAGACAGGATGAAGGCTTGGTAGGGAGGAGATGGAACAACTTCTTTCGCGGTCTCCCGCATCTGAAAGTCAGGGGGTTAATCACCAAGCAGGTGATAGAGTTAGAGGCCCAAAGTAAACCTTCCAGAGTTCGCCCTAGTGAAGACATTGATATGTTCTTAGAGCATTTTGACAAGGTTGCTAGTCTACCAATTGTCTGGGGAACAAAAGGCTAGCACCTTTTTTCTGGATTATTGGTGCTGAAAGGGAGTGTGTGCTCACTCTAAATAAAGGTGCGTCTTATGCAGACATGCAGTTGGCTCTGCGAAAGCGTTTCCACCTTACCCCAGAGACATACAGGAGGAAGTTCAGGTCCATGAAGAAGAATAACGACGAGACCTTCGTGCATTTTGGTGATAGCTGCGCAAAACGCTGGGGTACTGGCGTCAGTTGGCTAAGTTGGAGCTGGAGGATCTGATCCTCATTGAACAGCTCACCAACACTGTGTCCCCAGAGTTGAGGATCCGGATAGGCGAGACAGCACCTCAGGATTTCGCGGCTGCGATTCAAAACCGCTGAGGTGTTTGCGGAAGCTCGCAGGGCTTATGGGCATCGCCCAGATACGGAGAGGAAGCCCTCCACAGGATTTAGTGGCAATAAGGCCCCGACAATGCTAGCGGGTTGAACAAGGCAGGCAGTTCATCGGGGATTTCAGCCCCCCGACTGTGTTTTCTTTGGGTCGCCCTGGCCACATTAGGAAGGATTGTCCTAAAGCCGCTGGTAGTCGTGGGGTAGTCCTTTCCAGCATCCTCGTGCCTCGGCTAACGTGGGTTCCATCCCAGCTTCTGGTGATTCAGAGTGCCCAGTGTTTCTCTCTGTTGTTGGTTCCTCCTTGGTCGACACCATCAGGGATTCGGGAGCATCAACACCTTGTGGATAGGATTTAGTTTCCCTAAGACCGGCGGGGCGCCAGTTACGATGTGTGCGGGTTTGAGGCTGGTTTTTACCTCCCCCCGTCCTTCAGTATCGTTTCTATCCCCACCCCCTACTTCTGGGGCGAAGTATGGGCTATCGCGGTGGAGCGACCTCTGTATTCCCTTACTAGGGAATACTATCCCCTTTCGCAGACGGAGCAGTCAGTCCGTGTCTACGGGTTTTGCCCGTACAGGCGTGTGTGGGAGTCCCACACGCGCCAAGCTAAGAAGCAGGAACAGGAATTGCGTCCCGTTCTTCAGCCGATCTCTGACGAGGTTCTGGCAAGGGCCGATCCTGCTAGCATTAAACCGTCTTCAGGCCAGGGACTTGGATGTCCAACGCCTGCGACAACTGGTAGATCGTCCCGCTCAGTCTGCCCGACACGCCAAGGTGAGCTTCAAGCTCCACAAGGGGATCCTCTTTAGGGTTTTCATCAGGCAGATCGTGTGGCCAAACAGCTTGTCATTCACCAGAGCTTGAGAGAATCTGTTCTCCGGCAGGCCCACGATTCCCCCTGGCAGGTCATATGGGGTCCAAGCGGGCTCTCGAGCGAGTAAGACAAGACTTCTTTTGGCCCGGGATGAACTCGCAGGTTAAAGGGAGTACTGCCGCAGTTGCGATGTCTGCCAACGGACAACGCCTAAGGGTCGCTTGAAGCGTGGTTTCCCCCAGGGTCAGTGCCACGGGTTGGGAGGCATTCAGCAAGGTTGGGGTCGACCTGGTGAGGAAACCCATTAATCCTCCATCCCATCGCGGTCACCGCTACACTTCGGTAGTGGTAGAATCTGCGAGTCGATACCCAGAGGCTGTCCCCCTTAGGACTATCGATGCCCCCACTGTTGCTGAATCTCTCAGGCAGATTTGGACGCGCACTAGCGTGCCCAAGAAGAAGTACGGCCGGAAGTTTGTACTGGAGAGCGTCATCATCCTCCCCAGTGCCTGGACCGGATCCGGCCAGTCAGTCGTCGACTCATGAGTTAGGCAGTGGAACTGCAGAGTCATGCGTTCACTTTCCGTCATATCAAGGGTTCCTGTAATACGGATGCTGACTATCTTAGCCGAGCTCCGTTTGTCAGCAATTTGAAAATCAGTCAGAGGGACCTTCCCCCCAACCAGGGTTATATCCCCTTTTGGTCTTGTATCAGGTGTACTGACAGTTTTCACTTCCGTGATGTTAACGGTAGTGAATCACCAATGGGTTTGGATTGTTACTTTCATGGTTGGAAGGTTTGCTTAGTTGTTTGATAAATGTAGTATTATGTATTTCCCTGTGTGATTCTATCGTAGAATGTTTGTATTGGATTCATCGTACTCTGTCGGTCACAGAGAGTTGGGTTCGGTCCCATTGTTGTGAATTTGCACATGCTTCCCAAAGGGTTCAAAGGAGCACTGTATCTCAGAGAAACAGATGCTTTTTGAAGGGGGGTTTGTCACGAGTTTGTCACGAGGCCTACGACGTTTGACCCATCTAGGGTGGCGGAATTATTCATTTGCTTATTGTCGTTGCTGTTGTCGTGTATCCGTCCCCTTAATGTGGCTTGTGGTGCGGTTGCACCTTGGTGTAGTTCAGCTCAACTTCGGTTTGTTTTCTCTCTCTCTCTTTTTATTCCACTGCCCGTGCTATTCATCCTGTGATTCACGGGTGGCTGGTACCTTTCTCTCGAACTTGCTGTTATCGGGCCTCTCGCCTGTCTTTTTACCTGTCGCACGTGCTTCATTTCTTTTAGTTTGAAGTATGCTCACTCTGTGACGCAGCATGGCAGTTGGCCGCCATCGCGAGGGAGGTTAGCTCTTCACTCGAGCGGAAGATGTCTCTGGGAGCGCCTGCTCCCGGGCTTGGTTCTTCACCGTAAACATCGAGGGTACAGTCGGATCTTCAATCCTACAGTCGGCCCGTAGGAGAGGGACATCACTTCTTCTTTTTCCGCACCCGTGCCTTGTCCTCTCGACTGGACAGAGGGCAGAGAGAGCGTTTGACCCCCTCTTCTGGGTCACCCACGGGTAGCTGGTAAGCCAAACAGTTTCGTGGTTTGGGTTTTTTTTGGTTTGTTGTTGTTTAGCCGCTTAGTCTTCTCTTTTGCGCAATTTTCTTTTGTTTTCGAAATAGTAAGAGAAAAATATTGTGGGAGACCTTTTCTCTGGTTAATTCAATCTGTAACCTGGCCATTCTAAATTATTTCCAAAATTCTTTCTCCGTTTTTGCATCTGGGGTGAGCGGTAGTCGGTGGGGAAGGGGAGAACCTGGTGATTCAGGGTTGGAACTTGCTTGGTCTCGCTCGTCCGCCCCTGTCACATTCGCCGGGCTCTTATCCTTCGGCCACCGTCTGTTTGTGTGTGCAAGGAGAACGAGTTTTATGTTCGCGAGCGTGCGTAGCATGATTTGTCGTTTGGATGCGTGGTTGGAGATTTGTGTTATTTTGAAAAAGTGGCTATAAAATGTGACAATTATGCCATTGAATTATTTGCAAAATGTGGTGGCCGTTATAAAGCGATGGTCGCTGTGTTGGTTATTTCCTAAGAAAGGCAAATGTTAACGTGAGTGAGAGAAGGGTGAAGTTAATTCAATATTTGCTTTAAAAACCTGTTGATTTAAAGCAGTCTTTTACCTGCATCGTGTGAGAAGACCCTAATGAACATTACTGTTCGATGGGTTTACTGTGTTTTTGCTCAGGTCTGTGTTGAGCTGGGATTATTGGTGCATTTAGTAACTTCCCCCCGCCCATCATGCGATGGCTGTTTAAGATTTAACAGCATGGGTCAGACTGTACTGACAAACGGGGTTCCAGTACCCTTCCTCCTTCCTTCTTCCTTCCCTCCCTTTCTTCTCTCCTCCCAGCTACGTTTCCCCCCCCCCCCCCCCGGGGGCTTCACCCGGGTCTGGACTGGATGGTGCCACGTGCTGGTTGAGGCCACGCTCTGGCTGGGACCACGGACTGGATGGGCCCACGTGCTGGTTGAGGCCACGCTCTGGCTGGGACCACGGACTGGATGGTGCCACGTGCTGGTTGAGGCCACGCTCTGGCTGGGACCCGGACTGGATGGTGCCCGCGCTGGTCGAGGCCACGCTCTGTTCGGGACCGCGGACTGGTAGAGGAGCCCGCCGTCTTGACTGGCCGGCCCTGACCCCCGTCCAGGCCCCCCCAGTAACAGCGCCACGTTCCCCCCCCCCCCCCCCCCCCCGGGACGCTCTTCACTGCCTGCTTGTTGTCGAGGGTGTCGGCTTTGAGCGACTCCCTGCGAGAACCGACCCGGGTTTGGAGCACCTAGTGCGATAGGGTTTCTCCCAGTAGACTTGACAGAGGCAGGGGTGTGGAGGCACTCCAGGGTGTGGGAAGGGGTGGATGCTGGAAAAGTTTCTTTATTAATTTTGTATATGTCTATATTGCTGGAAAGCTGTAATTGTGATTGTGTACGTCGTATGGTGAATGTTTATTATGATGGCATGTTGTGTGCGTTGGGAAAGCTTGATTGTGATTGTGCATGTTGTGTGTGTCGGAATGCTATTTATGACTGTGTGTGCTGGTGTGAATAAAATGGGGTGTTGTATCGTAATCTTTCTCGTGTGGGGCTCTTGCGAGGCGTGCGAGGTCAGCCACTCCCTTCAACTCCCATCTAGACCGATCCTGTCGGGCAGACCTCCCGGGTCGGTCGTGAATCTGCACTCATTGATGTCCGACTTGCCTTTTGCCTCACCCATGATGTCTCTGAAGCTGGCTGCGCTTAGAGTGAAACTGACCCCGCTGTCTTCAGAGCATTGCAGAATGGGACAATCTGAGGTTTGTCTGGTGTCGGTTCACGCCAAAACCACACACACACCACACACAACACACACACACACACACACACACACACACACCCACCACCACCACCCCACCACCCCCCCAACCACACCACACCCCCCACCCCAACTACACACACACACACACACACACACACACACCACACAACACACCACACACACACCGCACACTTCAAGACCCATACATAAACACCCCACCACACACACAACGCTTACACACACGCACGCACGCACGCATGCAGACACACGTGGGCGCGCGCACACGTGCGCGCACCTACATCAAACACAACGTACGCACACGCGTACAGAATCGCACGCTCCACACACACACACACACACACACCCCACCACACACACACCCCACACACACACACACACAAGAGCGTTGGCGTGCAGGGGTATGACTGCGGAAAAGTGTACAGTGTCGTTCATAATACATCAGCTGTCAGTTGGTTTAAAATTGTTTTGGGAAAAACCGGCGTGGATAAAACATGTGAATATAATCGTGTAAGTTCTTTCACTCAAAGGGAAGAGCGGGGCACACACACACACACACACCCCACACACACACACAACACACACACACACACACGCGCGCGCGCGCGCGCGCGCGCGCGCGCGCACGCACGGGACACGCCACGCACACACGCACGCACACATGCACGCACGCACTCACGCATACACATCCCCACCCCAAACACACACACAAACCACACACACACACACACACACACACACACACGCACGCACGCACGCAGCACGCACGCACGCACGCACGCACCACGCACGCACGCACACACACACCCCACACACACACACACACACACTAGCACTAATACTAAACACACACTAAACTGAATCTTTCTCCTCTCCCCAAGGAATCATTTCCACTTCCCTCTCCTCCCAAAAAGCACCAAGAATCGACGACTCTTTAATTACAAGAATTTTAGAAGCAAAACAAAACAAAAAATGGCATGCGTTTGACTGCATGAAAAAGAAAGAATATGGAATCAGCCTGACTTCATGGAAAAGCAAGAAGGCGGATATTACAGGTCTATGTCCACCAGAAACTTTCCAGTCCATAATAAGTCATTGAGCAATGTCCATACCACTGGGCCACCCCTTCCCTCCGTGATTGGACAATGCCATACCACTGGGCCACCCCCTTCCCTCAGTCATTGAACAATGTCCATACCACTGGGTCATCCCCTTCCCTCAGTCATTGAACAATGTCCATACCACTGGGCCACCCCCTTCCCTCAGTCATTGAACAATGTCCATACCACTGGGCCACCCCCTTCCCTCAGTCTTTCCCACCTCTTCTGCCAGTGCCTCAGTGATGCTCACCTTCAACACTCACTGGTTCAACGCTTGCTTGCTACTGTGGTTTTATGTATATTGGTTAGTCTGGAAGAGAGGATGGTCAGTTTACTGAAAAAAAAAAAAATAATAATAATAATAATAATAATAATAATAATAATAGTAATAATAATAAATAATATAATAATAATAAATAATAATAATAATAATAATAATAATAGTAGTAGTAATAATAATAACAAAGGCAAATGTTCCTCAAAGCTGAATCACCCACTGATTTAGCTACGTTTTCCTCAAGTTTCAGTCTTCCATCCTATGATGTACCAGCAGAGTCACCCTTGACTGAGCTAGGTGTTCCTCAAGGTTCAGTTACCAGCAGAGTCACCCTTGATGAAGCTAGGAGTCCCTCAAGGTTCAGTCCTCCAGCCTACCATGTACCTCCAAGGTCATCCTCTGACGGATCTCCTTCTCCCCTGACCTGGCAGAGCACAGATACTCCCCACCATCCTCGACCTGCAGCGGGTCAAAGGTCATCATGGCGACACCCCAGTACCCTCCTTTCCCTGCCGTCAGGAGACGAGTGCGTGCAGAACCGACGGCCGGTGACCCCACCTTCTGGATGTGGACAGAGGTAACCCGATTTCCCCACCGCTTCGCACAGGATAGCGCAAGGCTTGGCGTAAGGGCCCAGGTCACACTGCACGTGCGTCGCGTTCCTCTTGTAGACGTCCCGCACGAAGCCGATGAAGCCTTCAGGAAACGGTTCTTGGTGGGCTGCTCTGTGCACGTTCACGTGATGCTGCTGCGTCATCTGTCGGACGAGGCAGTTGACGGAACAGTTGAAGTTGAGAGTGATGAAAGCCTCCAAGACACCTTCAGCGTCAGCGTGGGATGAGTTGATAAGAAAGCACGCCCCTCCAGTTCCCTTTGGACCCCTGCATGTCGATCAGGTCCAGCTGCACGTTGCCTGAGGAACTGAAGTGGCCGAGCTGGAGAAGAAGCGAAGGCGATCCACCGCGGGTTTCTTCTCCTTGGATTTCGTCAGGAACTGTACAACAGCACTCTCGCTTTCGATGGCCTTTGCGTCACCTTTGACGTAGAACACGAAGTTGATTTGCGCCTTATGTCCGCTGGGAAAGGTGACGTCGTTGCCTTGTGCTATTTTTCAGAGTCGTTGGAGGAAGGTCCATTTGTGGAGAGGAGGAGAGGTTCAGGCGAACGGAGACGAAGTAGTCAGGGAACACGAAGTAGAGCCAAGGCTGAGAGCTGCTCTCCCCTCCTTTGGGAATGTAGACCGTGGCCACTTCGGAGTCGGCCGTTTTGACTGGAACTGGGTAGGCTGCAACAAAGGAGGCCAGTAACCCGTTTTGAACTGAAGGTGGTAGGCAACACCTGGAAATCAATCAACAACCTTGACCACAGGATTATCGCCCTTGAACACCGAATGAATTCCTTTGAACACGAGGAAATCAACACAGAAAGACTGCAACACACAGAAACCAGTCCGCAAAGGATAACGGTAACATTGTTAAATCAGCAAAGGAAAGCCACAACACATAGATATCAACAAAGGAAAGCCATAACACACAGATATCAACAAAGGAAAGCCGCAACACACAGATATCAACAAAGGAAAGCTGCAACACATAAGATATCAACAAAGGAAAGTCACAACACACAGATATCAACAAAGGAAAGTCGCAACACACAGATATAAACAAAGAAAAGTCACAACACAGAGATATCAACAAAGGAAAGTCACAACACATAGATATCAACAAAGGAAAGTAGCAACACACAGATATCAACAAAGGAAAGTAGCAACACACAGATATCAACAAGGGAAAGCCACAACACACTGATATCAACAAAGGAAAGTCACAACACGTAAGTATCAACAAAGAAAAGTAGCAGCACACAGATGTCAACACAGGAAGTTTGCAACGTCCAGAAATAACATAGAAATCAGCATTATTTGGAAATCAAGAAAGGAACTCTGAAACACTGGAAATCAACACACACAAAAGAGTTGGCAACACATGCAAATCAATACAATAAGTATTTCGGCAACACACGGAAATCAAGACATTCGAAGAGGCCAAATGATGGAAGAGAGAAACTTACAATGCTGGGGTGTAGTGTGTGTGTGTGTGTGTGTGTGTGTGTGTGTGTGTGTGTGTGTGTGTGTGTGTGTGTGTGTGTGATGTGCGTTTTGTGCGCGCGTGCGTGTGTGTGTGTGTGTGTGTGTGTGTGTGTGTGTGCACGCATTCTCACGGCCGAGGGTCAGCAGGACGTCGGGCACTGTAGAGGTCTGGTAGTGCAGACTAACGATTTTACACGTGGCCTGTGTCCACACTTCGTACCGCTGTTAGCCTGAAGGGCATGTTTCCTTTCCGGACTTAAAACTACTACACACAACCCCAAAATCACCCCACACACACGTATTATTAAAATTAATATATATATATAAAAAATCCACAAAACTAAGCACTGCAAAAAGAGGAATGGAGTTAAAAAATACTTCATTTTACTAAAAAAATTTTGGTTTCATATTCGTTGGGCTCGCAACCGCGAAAGAAATTTGTCCGCTTTTAGTTTTAAGAGTCCTCTTTTAAAGGTTGTTTGATTATTTTCAAACCCCAAGGTGATTGAAGCAAATGGAAAATTTTTTAGGCAAAATAACGATATATATTTTATAATATAAAAATATAATATATATACTCTAAACACAGTGTGAATTTAAAAAGCAAAATAGAACAAACTAATATATTAAATATATTAAATTAAATATGTGTAATACTAAAATATTGAATTATAAACAAAGCTTGCTCTTATGTCTTAGATTGAAGAAATAGGGGGAGATAACATTCATACTTGCAGTGGCATACTGCCTAACTAACAGTATGTGCTCAAGTGGGTGGATGGGGAAAAAAAGAAATAAATGCTTCTCAAAATGAGCCTTCAGCAAGCTTATAATCTCCAATAGAGAGAAAACTCACTAACACCTAACCCTGGTCATATACCGATATTTCGAAACTTGGTGGTTTCTCTCAGTGACCGCGGAAAGTGGAATTTGACTCTCTGCCTTTTCAGTTTTAAGAAGAATGCAACCCCAGAAAATTCATGATAATACCGAAGCTTCAGCATTTACAAAGAACAAGTTGCCATCTGCAAGAAATATCAATTATAAAACAACCTTGCAACAACTTATATTTATATAGGGGAAGTAAAACATTCTAAATGCATGGAACAATCTGCTAAGGACAGTTCTTGGATGAGTCGAATGGGAGAAAATACTATAAATCTCAAAGTAATGCCCAGATAAGCTTAACCGCACGTTCAGAAGCAAGAAAGCTTGGTGGCAAGACTCAAGAAATATTGGATATAAACAAAGCTTTCATATGTCTTAGTTGAAGAAATAGGGGAGGATAACATTCATACCTGCAGTGGCATACTGCCTAACTAACAGTATGTGCTCAAGTGGGTGGATGGGAACAAAAAGAAATAAATGCTTCTCAAAATGAGCCTTCAGCAAGCTTATAATCTCCAATAGAGAGAAACTCACTAACACCTAACTCCTGGGCATATACGATATTTCGAAACTTTGGGGGTTTCTCCTCAGTGACCGCGGAAAGTGGTAATTTGACTCCTCTGCCTTTTCAGTTTTAAAGAAGAATGCAACTAATAAATTCCAAGGATAAGTACCGAGCACCATTCCAGCAACTTACAGAGCAGCTTGGTGTTGCAATGACTGCAAGAAATATTCAATTATAAACAAACCTTGCTCTTATGTCTTAGATTGAAGAAATAGGGGGAGATAAGCATTCATAACTGCAGTGGTAGACAATTCTGCCTAACTAACAGTATGTGCTTGAGTGGGTGAATGGGGAAAAATATTATAAATGCTTCTCAAAGTGAGCCATCAGCAAGCTTATAGTCTTCAAGAGAGAGAGAGACAATCTCCAATGGGGAGGAAACTCACTAACACATAACTCCTGGTCAGATACCGATATTTCGAATCCTGATTGTTTCTCCTCAGTGAACACGGAAAGTGGTAATTTGACTCCTCTGCCTTTTCGGTTTTAAG
>CM031626.1:37301615-37319115 GCA_018398815.1 Conus ventricosus | reverse complement strand
ACGCACGCACCACACACACACACACACACACACACACACACACACGTGCGCGCGCGCACGTACCATTTACACCTTTTCTTCTTTTAATTACCTATTTAATCCATACTCACATCGCCAAAATCTTGACTTTGGGAAATCCCGTTGTTCATAAACAGCAACCAGAAGCAAATATTCCAGTTTGCTCGGCACGCCATTAAAGTCTTTCGGAGACACATTTTCCCTGTCTGCATTTCTGAAATGAAACAAACAATAAGGTGCACTTTTTTCTTCTTCTTCTGAAAAAAAAAAGTATTTTATGGTTGAGTTTTTGCGACCTCACAGCGAAAACTTTTACGGATAGGTTTATCGCAAAAAATATTTTCTGAAAAATTAAACAGGTGGTGTCAAGCTTACGTTGAATCAGAACAGGCACTACTGAACACCACCCAAGCGACTCAGCAGCAGTGCTGGGTCACCTCCGATGGGTTGCCTCAGGACTGACGTCTGATTCTTGTTGTTCCCAGTGGACAGCCAGTGCTGGCGGTGTGCGGGAAGAGGCAATGTGTGGCTGTGTAGGAAGGATGCTGAAATGAGCGCCCTGGGGGTCATGCCACTGGGGGACACAAAAAGAAGATGGAGCTAAACGAACAATAAGACATAGAATTTCAGTCCCTCTATCTTAGGCCATCGCCCTCTCTCCTCTCGCCCCTACTTTATCTCGATGCAGAAGGGATGTTGCGCATCTCAAGGCCCAGCTCTACCTCTGGCAGACTGTCAAAGAGTCTGTGGCAAGACCATGGCATCAAATTGTGCACAAAGGTCGTCATGAACAGAGCTGTGGTTCTGAGGGCTCTCCTCTACTGTCGTGAGATTTGGACCACGTACCGCCAACACACCCGGGACTCGAGTAGTACTGGGGCCTGGTATTGCTGGGGTCTGTTAGCACTGGGTCTGTTGGTAGTGGAGCGTGTTTGTACTGGGTCCTGTTGGTAACAGAGCTTGTAGGTACCAGGTCATATTGGTCATAGCACCTGTTGGTACTGTGGTCTGTTGGTACTGGGGTGTGTTGGTACCCGGGTGTGTTGGTACTGTGCTCTGTTGGTACTGGGGTGTGTTAGTACTGGGGTGTGTTGGTACTGGGGTGTGTTGGTACTGTGGTCTATTGGTACTGGAGTGTGTTAGTACTGGGGTGTGTTGGTACTGGGGTGTGTTGGTACTGGGGTGTTGGTACTGGGGTGTGTTGGTACTGGGATGTGTTGGTACTGGGGTGCATTGGTACAGGTGTCTATTGGTACAGGGGTGTGTTAGTACTGGGGTGGGTTGGTACTGGGGTGTGTTGATATTGTGGTCTAATGACACTGGGGCCTGTTGAACTGGGCCTAGTGGTACCGGGGTCTATTGGCTCTGGGCCTATTTGTTCTGGGGCCTGTTCATAATAGGTCTATTAGTACCGGGCCTATTTTTGCTCAGGTCTATACACACTGGCGCCTATGGGCCCATGGATACTAGAGCCTGCCGTTGGTAGTGCTGCCTTAAGGGATGGCTACAGATTTATCATAATGTTAGTAGTGCTGCCTTAAGGATGGCTACAGATTTATCATAATGTTAGTGGTGCTGCCTTAAGGGTGGCTACAGAGTTAACATAATGTTAGTAGAGCTGCCTTAAGGATGGCTACAGCTTTATCATAATGTCAGCAGTGCTGCCTTAAGGATGTATGTAGATGAGTTATCAAGCGAGTAGTGCCTGTCACATGTATGTTTATAGATTAAATACCACGTTCGTAGCGCTGTCGTAAGTATGTTTACAGATTAGTTATCATGTTCGTAGTGCTGTGATAAGAATTTCTACAGATCAGTTGTCCTGTTAATTGGGTTATTTTAAGGATTGTTTTTAATAGATTAGGTATCATGTTAGTGGTGGTTTCTTGGATGCCTGTATGTTAGTTATCATATCAGTAGTGCTGTCTAAAAGATGTCTATTTGTTAGTTATCATATCAGCAGTGCTGTCTTAAGGATGTCTCTATGTGAGTTATCATGTCAATAGTGCTGTCTAAACGATGTGTATATTTTAAATACCACGTTAGTAGCGCTGTCTAAAATGTGTATGTTAATTATCATGTCAATAGAGCTCTCTAAAGTCTACCTATATGGTAGTTATCATATCAGTGGTGCTATTGAAAGGATGTCTAAACGTTGGTTATCATTTAGTAGTGCTGTACAAAGGATGCCTACATATAGTTATCCCGTTAGTGATGTCTAAACTATGCCCACAGACTACTTATGTCAGCAATGCATCGAAAAGGATAGATTCAGCACACACACACACACACCACACACGCACACACGCAACGCACGCACGCACGCACGCACGCACGCACGCACGCACGCCCGCGCGCGCAGCACTACTAACATTTTCCCATTTTAAAGTGTCGCCAAAATGTCCAGAGTTCTAAATTTCTCATATTTGCCGTCTTATCAACTTAGACACATCTTGTGTTTTTTCTTTTATTATCAACATACCAGCAATGCATTGTTAAAAATGCATGTAAATTAGTTATGTCAGCCGTGCTCTCTAAAGAATGTCTGTGGATTGGTTATCATGTCAGTAGTGCTCTCTTGGGTGTGTATCGATTCGCTACCATGTTTGTAGTGCTGTCGTGAGGATGTCTACGGGTTATTCATCATATCAACAGTGATGTCGCAAGGATGTCTACAGCTTGTTCATCATGTTAGTAGTAGCACTGTCCTATGGATATCTACAAATTCGCTGTTATATTAGTTACGTTGTTCTAAGGATCGCTATAGTTAGTATTATGCTAGCAGTGCCGTGTTAAGGATGTCTATACATTAGTTATCATGTTAGCAGTTCTTCTTTAAGGATGTCTATACATTAGTTATCATGTTAGCAGTGTTGTGTTAAGGATGTCTATACATTAGTCATCATGTTAGCAGTGTTGTGTTAAGGATGTCTATACATTAGTTATCATGTTAGCATTATTGTGTTAAGGATGTCTATACATGAGTTATCATGTTAGCAGTGTTGTTTTAAGGATGTCTGCAGATTAGTTATCATGTTAGCAGTGCTATGTTAAAGATGTCTACAGATTAGTTATCATGTTAGCAGTGCTGTGTTAATGATGTTACAGATTAGTTATCATGTTGGCAGTGCTGTGTTAAAGCTGTCTATAGATTAGTCATCATGTTAGCAGTGCTGTGTTAACGATGTCTACAGATTAGTTATCATGTTGGCAGTGCTGTGTTAAAGCTGTCTACAGATTAGTTATCATGTTGACAGTGCTGTGTTAACGATGTCTACATATCAGTTATCATGTTAGTAGTGCTGTGTTAAAGCTGTCTATAGATTCGGTGTCATGTTAGCAGTGCTGTGTTAAAGATGTTTACAGATTAGTTATCATGTTAGCAGTGGTGTTAAAGATGGCTGCAGATTAGTTATCATATTAGCAGTGCTGTGTTAAAGATGGCTGCAGATTAGTTATCATGCTAGCAGTGCTGTGTGAAAGCTGTCTACAGATTAGTTATCATGTTAGCAGTGCTGTGTTAAAGCTGTCTACAGATTAGATATCATGTTAGCAGTGCTGTGTTAAAACTGTCTTCAGACTAGCTATCATGTTACAGTGATATGTTGCTGATGTCTATAGCTCAATCATGTCAATTGTGTCGTCTTAAAGGATGTCTATAGATTAGTTATCATATTGTTAACGTCGTCTTAAGAATGTCTACAGACTTGTCATCGTGTTAGCAGATATATGTGAAAGCTTTCTATACGTTAATTGTGCTGATTTTAAGAACGTCTATAGATGTCTTAGAAACGTCTGCAAGATGGTCATCATGTTAACAGTGATGCTGGTTATCATGTTGTTGGTGTTGTCTTTTGGGTGTCTACAGGTCGGTCATCATGTTAGCAGTGATGCTGGTTATCATGTTGTTGGTGTTGTCTTTTGGATGTCCACAGGTCGGTCATCATGTTAGCAGTGATGTTGATTATCATGTTGTTGGTGTTGTCTTTTGGACGTCTACAGATCGGTCATCATGTTTGCAGTGATGCTGGTTATCAAGTTGTAAGCGATGTCTTCAAAATGCCTACAGATCGGTTTCCATCTTAGCAGTAATGTTGGCTATCAAGTTGTTAGTGATGTCTTCAAAATGCCTACAGATCGGTACCATGTTAGCAGTGATGTTGGCTATCAAGTTGTAAGCGATGTCTTCAAAATGCCTACAGACCGGTTACCATGTTAGCAGTGATGATGGCTATCAAGTTGTAAGCGATGTCTTCAAAATGCCTACAGATCGGTTACCATGTTAGCAGTGATGTTGGCTATCAAGTTGTAAGCGATGTCTTCAAAATGCCTACAGATCGGTTACCATGTTAGCAGTGATGTTGGCTATCAAGTGGTAAGCGATGTCTTCAAAATGCCTACAGATCGTTACCATGTTAGCAGTGATGTTGGCTATCAAGTGGTAAGCGATGTCTTCAAAATGCCTACAGACCGGTTACCATGTTAGCAGTGATGTTGGCTATCAAGTTGTTAGTGATGTCTTCAAAATGCCTACAGATCGGTTACCATGTTAGCAGTGATGTTGGCTATCAAGTTGTTAGTGATGTCTTCAAAATGCCTACAGATCGGTTACCATGTTAGCAGTGATGTTGGCTCTCAAATGTTTCAGTGTTGTCTTCAGGATGTCTACAGACTGGTCATCGTGATGTTTATTGTTAGTCATAGTAAGAAAATCTAGGAAAAGCTGGACAGCTGAGGAAAAGAAATTGCCACCTACCCGCCCGCCCACCCACCCGCTAAACCCTCTTAGTACAAGTGTGTCAGCCCTGAGCCCCTTACACTCTCCTTTGGATGGATCCTCAAGCGTAGGCTCAAAGATTGTCCCCTACATTGTATACCGTTTGCATAATGTCTTTAGTTTTTCAGGAACCTTTTTTCCTCCCCAGACTTTCGTTTGGTTTCATTTACTACCCTTTGCTGGCTGCTTTTGGGGGTGCTGTTGGATTCTTTTTTGAACCCTTGGTGGTGAGAACACCACGGTATTATGGACTGTGGTGTGTCTCTATTTGACGCCAGGAGCACAGACACAACCAGCCGTGTCTCCCTGATGAGTTCCGATCCAGCCGAGGAAAGGCCTCGGAGCAGGCAATACAAATAGATCTACCTTCAAAAGGGATTACAATGGTTCCCTCATGCAGCTAGTGAAGAAGTTTCATATCTATAATATTTTCTTAATTTTATGTTCCCAGTTTCTCCATCTTCAACCCCCCCCCCCCCCCCCCCCCCCCCCCCCCCCCCCCCCCCCCCCAATCTCTGTTTAAACCTATCTCATATTGGTTTATGGTCAATGAATGGACCAGCTAAGTAAATAATTTAATAGGCTTCGATTAGATAAACTTTAAAAAAAAAAAAGTATAGAATGAACTGATCGAACCAAGTAACGGGCCCACCTGAAGAGTATGGCTCCACATCAGAAGCAAAAGTCGACAATTCTTGAGGACCGGTAAGATCGCAAGGTTGGCCGCCAAAATGGCCACCTCACCCAGGCAGCAAACACATATAATATGTCTATTTCTCTCTAACACCAGAGACTGTCTGTCTGCTCACACATACACACACACACACACACACTAACTTACAGGAGGTTAGTTCAGAGACTAAATGGGGGTCCGCCGCTCGCCGTTCCTATTCTGACGAGATAATGAGCATTTCCTCTCTGTCTCCCTCTGTGAAGTGTGTGTGTGTGTGTGTGTGTGTGTGTGTGTGTGTGTGTGTGTGTGTGTGTGTGTGTGTGTGGGTGGGTGGGTGGGTCGGGTGGTGGTGTGTGTGTGTGTGTTGTGTGTGTGCGACGCAGCACGTGCGTGCGTGCGTGCGTGTGTGTGTGTGTTGTATGGTTATGTGAGTGAGTGTGTGTGTGTCTGCGTGTGAGCATATCTGCCACTCTGTGTGTGCGTGTATGTGTGTGTGTGTGTGTGGTGTGTGTGTGTGTGTGTGTGTGTGTGTGTGTGTGTGTGTGTGTGTGTACAAGTGAATGTATGCGTGTATTATGTGTGTGTGTGTGTGTGTGTGTGTGTGTGGTGTTGTGTGTGTGTGTGTGTGTGTGTGTGTGTGTGTGTGTACAAGTGAATGTATGCGTGTATATGTGCGTGTGTGTGCGTGCGGAGTACCTATGCAGGTATCTCTCTCTCTCTCTCTCTCTCTCTCTCTCTCCTCTCTCTCTCTCTCTCCCCGCTTACACACATACACCTTCAGTTCAAACACACCCACCGACACATATCAGGCCAATTTGTCGTGACCTTTACGAAACGACCTGGGCATCACAATGACCTTTGTGGGAAAGGGACAGCCCAGAAATGGCATGATCTTCTCACTTGCATTTCAGAGGCACCACCCACCGCTTAGAATTTGTTTCCAATATTTGCCAAGAACACAACCATGGAAGGAATTGTTCGGTTGATGTTTTTGAAGAAACGTGGTAAAGGGTTAGAACAAACTTTTAACTTTCACCAGACCTTGTGGGAGAAAGATTACACAGACTCTCATTTAAATCTTCGTAACTCACGCGGCTAGTCATTGAAACTTTATGACTTTGTTCATTGTATGTAGGCCAATGTGCTTGCTCCCACCTAATATTGTGGTGTTTTGTTCGTAAATAAAGGAGTAGATAAAAAAAATGGAGAGAAAGAAAAACTTAAAATCTAAAGGTGTAAAGTTAACAGTATTTACATCTCCTTCGTCATTATCACCTATTGCTGGCACTCATCAACAGTTGGTCGCCTAAATATGTGTGTGTTGTATGACCTGGGTGAGAAATCACCCTATTCCTATAGAGGTCAGAGCTGTCACACGCCATGAAGGTGGAGTGACGAACGTTTTTGAGGAGAAGCGCACACAGTGCTTGTTCTTGATACAAAGTCACCCTCGACACCACCGCCGTGGCGAAGTGGTTACCGTCGCGGACTCCCGGCTGGAAGGTCGTGGGTTCAATTCCCATCAGAATCATGTGGGATTTTCTACCCGGACCAGCCACTACCAAGAGTTGAGTTTGCTATGGCCTCAACTGGGAAGACTTATACCACACAGTCGAGTTTCATCCACTTAATGGGTGCATCTCTGACGGTGCTGTTCAAATTTTCTGACCAACACTGCAGGTGTCTGTATCTCTCGGGCCTGGTTGACGCCGGGATATACTATGAAATAAATCTAGAGTACAGCCCTGTCACGCAGTCTCAGACCGGAATGGAAATCTGTAGCATCATCTTCCATCATCCTCATTCTCATCAATCAGCATTTAAAACAACAACAACAAAACAAAAAAAGACTCAAATTCTGTGGCCCTTCATGCCCTGCTCTCATGGTGACCCCAGTTTCGTTGTCCTCTCCACGTCCGTCGCCTTGGTTTGAATCCATCGGTCATCGGTATGGGCAAGTCCATGGGGGCTGTTGTTGGACGGACATGGTGGCGGTCTCCGGAGGGAGAGCTCACTCACGCCGGCTCCGCGACTAAGCAATTATTATCGTCTACTGGGGGCTTAATAGGTTGTGTCCTGCGTATGTTAGACAGAACAGGTACCACTGAATACCTTCAAAAGGACTCGGCAGCAGTGCTGTGTCTCCTCCGGTGGGTTGCCTTTGACGACTTGACATGACTGCTCCCAGTGACTGATGGTGCCGGGGCTGCGACGGCCGGTCCGGGCTGTGACTGTGGACGGAGTATTGGAATGAGCGGTGTAGGTGCACTGCCACCGAGGTGGCACAGAAGATGGGACAGAAAAAAGATAGTGACTCTTGACTCTCATGGGACTCTCAAGGCGTAAGCTACATTCTGGGTGAAAATTTACTCACCCATACCCTTGACCAGTTGAGACCTTTCTTTTCTTAGACTAAACGGGCCACGCAGGGGCCTAGCTTACTGTTTCAGCATTGACAATATTTATTTCAACTTTCTTTAACTTTATGAGTGACCACTCAAATTATGTGTCTACTATGGTGTACACACGTGCTCGCGCGCGTGCACGCATGCACAAGTGCACGCGCACACACACACACACACGCCGCGCGCGCGCGCGCGCACGCACGCACGCACACGCACACACACACGCAAGAACACTCTGACAGATAGACAGACACATGCACGCACACACACTCATCTTTCTCATTGGGAACAAATGCATCAAGAAGTATAAAGCAAGTGTGGGTTGACAGTTCAGTTTCAGTATGTAGGAAGAAACGGAGAGTTTGACAGGAGACTCTCAACGGAGAGTTTGACAGCAGAAGGTCTTCAGAAAAGAACTCCCTTCAGACAAACATTTCGGCCCTGAAATTCTTACACTCTAAGGGAGCCGGGTTACATCCAGGTCAAGAGTTATAGATGCCCTCCAACAGCCAATGTTTTCGCTTCTTTTTTTTTTTCTTTTTTTTTTTTTTTTTTTTTTGGGGGGGGAGGGTCGGGATTCGAACCCGCAAGTTTTGGATGGGTGGGCATCTCAAAGCATGCCTTTTCAGGCGGAAGTCTTGCCCCACAGCCAACGGACACCTATTCTAAGATGAGAAAGTTAAGCCTTGTGAAATTCACTTTGTTCCTCTTCGACCAGATGCAGGTGGAACTCTTTTCAGCTGCTTCTGCCATTGCCTTCATGGTTCTGGTCTTCTTGCCTGAAATCCCGACCTGTTTCACGAGGTCATAAGCTGATGAGCCTATCAATCCCCTTGCTCCAACCTCTGTGGCAAGAACCTGGGGCTGGAAGCCAGATTCCCTCCAGCTGCTCGCTAGACTGGCATACTTATCCGTTTTGTAGAGATGCGCTTGCTCTATTCTGCTTTCGTATGGCACGGTGAGTTCGATCAGAATCATTTGCTTTGATGAACCCGAGTGGAGAACGACATCCGGTCTCATGCCGCTCTTACGGATGATCTCTGGATGGTTCTCCCACCCTGGAAGGTCTACTGTGCATTGCTAGTCATCTGCTCCATCCAGTAAACTCTGCTTCCATGCTCCTGGTATCAGACCTGTTCCGGACCATGATTTGTAGCCTCCTGCCATGTTGAACTTGTTGTTGGAGCTTCTGATGGCGTTGTGCTTCTTCCAGCAGAGCTAACCGCACGCGCGAACTACTTGAGAACTTGCTAAGTGCCTCCAAGTGTACCTTCCCCGGGTTAGTGCTGTTTCGCATGAACTTGGGTCATGTTCCACTGTTTGTTTGCCGTAACAGAGTTGACACTAGCATAAGCAAAAGGTTAAGGACGACTGCTACAAAACACTGGTCAGACCAGTACTGGAATATGGTTGCTCAGTCTGGGATCCTTACAATCTAAAGGTCATTGATAACCTCGAAAAGATTCAGAAGAGAACAGCACGGTTCGTAACAGAGAACCATATCAGAGAGAAAGTGAATACTAGGAAGAAGATGAGGAAATTAGAATGGAAACCCTTAGAAGAGAGAAGAGCTTTTATTAAACTTAATACCTCCTTCAAAGGCAGAGCTACACTAATTGATATCCCAATGGAACAACTAGTATTGAATAAAAGTAGCACCAGGAGTGGCGGTCAATCTTATATCATACCTGCATCAAATATTGACAGCCACTTACATTCACTTTATCCCAGTTCTGCAAGGCTGCGGAACTCACTGCCGGGTGTCATCAAAATTGCCACAAATGCAGTCTCTTTTAAAAATCAAATTGATACGACAGTCTTGTGATCTGCATATTGACTGATATTTCTATTTTAACTTCCCCAGATATTTTATGGTTACCTAGGCCTTTACCTGGCCATTGCTTTTAACTTTTTAAATATCATGTGCGACCCCTTTGTTGCCAAATTTTGCTCCAGGGGCCAACAGGCTGAGTCGCACTTTCTTCTTTTTTTCTTTAACATGCGCGCTGGTGACCTACTTATTTTTGAGTGAATCAGTTTTTTTAGGAAGAAGAAGAAGAAGAATCCGATTTATCAGATTCTTTTGACCAGGTTTGAATTCAAAGGCAGGTGGTCATGTACAGATTTGAGGATGAAGCCGACTCTAAGATGTGCCATGTATCATTCCAGCCGAGTCTTCTTTGGAGCGCGTTTTTCCACATAGTCCAGTCCTTGTTGGCCTCGCTGGGCTGCCTTCTCTTTTCCATGTTGTTATAGAATTTGAGCTCTAGCCCTGTCTCATGATTTGAACTTCTGCTGCACTACAATAATCCAGTATTCTAGCTTGAATGTTAGTTGACAGTAAGTGTGCACATGTAAAACACATTTGTATAGAACACAGAAGAATTTGCGAATTTAAGGATGTTTTAGGGACTACATTCTAGTCAGTCAATCTGTGTGCACTGAAATCAAGGTAAGGTTGGCTGGGGACTGAAGACAAGCTGTGGATTTTTTTTGCCGGGATTTGCTGGATCAGAAGCATTTGGCTGAAGCTGTGATTGATTGTGGCATTCTCACCCCCACCCACCCAGGGGTATAAAATCATACAACCCCCTCGAGTCCTAGAGTCTAACAGTGTCTTGAAGCTATGTCTGAAACGATAATCTCACCTGCCCTGGGGTTGTCAGGAGGTCATATGAATAAACAAATGAATAAACCCGTATGGCCTCTGTCTGCCATGTGTGCATGTCACGAAGTTAGGCGTTCGGGACAAGATGCAAAGTGACCACCTCAGGGCGCGGAAATGGCAATCCAGTATGACGACTTTCGTCTTCAGTCGCAGTAAGTAAACTTGTTCTGTTGGCATCTAGCAGCGGGGAAGATGAAGGAAGGATGCTGGTGGCGAGTCTGGCAGCAGACATACAGCAACTCGGAACCAAGGTGCTGCAGACCATTTGTGCCTCGAAAGGAACTGATGATTTCCAGATTCTGTGGATCGGTAGGTTTGGGACAGTCTGAAAGGGACATATGACCAGTAAGGGACGAGCACTTGATTGGAATCGGGGAGAGAACATAGAGATTGTGTTAATTAATTAATATCAGCAGAACTGTTTCGGATGAACTCAAAGGTCGCCCGTGAGAAGATGCACAGATCCTGATAAACTGCTGCAATCCTCAGGTATATATGTACGGGGACAAGCGCTCGCTCAGTGAGTTGTTGGACGAGGTTTTATCCTTCTGCTCAGAAGGGTGAGGTAAGTATCTGTGAATATTCCCATGCATTGAACAGGCGTTTCCGGTCTGTACATCAAAACCAGGTGGCCGATGGGGAGTACCACCAAACTGTAGGTGGTGTGCAACATTAAGTACCTCGGGAGAACTGCAGCAACTACTAAAACTGCGCTTCCTGAGAAATTATCCAGGAGCCTACAATGGACTCTGAACAGGCACAAGCAAATGGTTCCGTTCTAAATAAGGAACTCAATGATTTCCAATGCTTTCAACATCATCTTTTTTCATTCCATCTTCCCTTTCTGCCCCCTCCCCATCCCATCCCCTTAAGTAATTTCATGTAACCGAGAAACGCTTCCGTTTGTTTTTGTTTGTTTGCGGCACTGCCTGAAGAACACTGGTAGGCCAAGGCCGGTTATTTTACCCTTGGTTGTGTTCATCTGGGGGCTCGGTACTCCCACATTTGTTTCCGATGAAAAACAAAAAGGATTTCAGGGGGAAAACAAATACTGATGACTTGCCGCCCTTGTAATGTATCTCTGTGTACATGCAGTTGTGGAATATGCAAGTGTACGTCCGAAATGGCACAAAAATGTGTTGGACAGTGAATGTGCCCCACTACTCTTATACTGGAGGTTGTTTTGGTGTGTGCGTATGAGAGGAGGGGAGGTGATGGGGAAGGTTGAAATAAGGGGCTGGCGTTTGGTGTTCAGAGAAATAAGGAGCAGGCGTTTGATGTTCAGAGAAATAAGGAGCTGGCGTTTGGTATACAATAATCTTTGGGCCTGGTGTTTTGTATACAGTGAAGAAGTTCAAGAACAGAACTGGTGTGTTGATGACAGTGAATAACTGGTGTTTAACATACACCACCACATGGGTTTCGTATACAGCGAAATAAAGAACTGGTGTGTTGTATACATTGAATTATTAACTGGTATTCAACATAGAATAAAATGGCGGGGGGGGGGGGGGGGGGGCGTTGCACGCGGTTAAGCAAGCAACTGGTGTGTTGTATGTGTCATACCATATGAAACAGGTGTTATGTATACAGTGAAGTATGAAAGTATGGAACTGATGTTGTATGTGAAGTAATAACTGGAGTTCAAAAATACAATTGGTGTTATGTACACAGTGAACTAAGAAGCTGGCATGTTGTATACAATGGGAGAAAGAGCTGATGTTTGGTACACAAGGAACTGGTGTTCGTTAATGTAATTAAGTTAGGAGCTGGTGTTCTGTATACAGTAAAGTAATAACTGTGTTTTTAACATACCACAAAATAATTGTGTACAGTGAAGTAATAGCCGTGTTTAACATACCACAAAATCAGTGTTTTGTGTACAGTGAAGTAATAACTGTGTTTAACATACCACAAAATCAGTGTTTTGTATACAGTGAAGTAATAACTGTGTTTAACATACCACAAAATAAGTGTTTTGTATACAGTGAAGTAATAACTGTGTTTAACATACCACAAAATAAATGTTTTGAATACAGTGAAGTAATAACTGTGTTTAACATACCACAAAATAAGTGTTTTGTATACAGCGAAGTAGTAACTGTGTTTAACATACCACAAAATCAGTGTTTTGTATACAGTGAAGTAGTAACTGTGTTTAACATACCACAAAATAAGTGTTTTGAATACAGTGAATAACTGTGTTTAACATACCACAAAATCAGTGTTTTGTATACAGTGAAGTAGTAACCGTGTTTAACATACCACTAAATAAGTATTATGTATACAGTGAAGTAATAACTGTGTTTAACATACCACAAAATCAGTGTTTTGTATACAGTGAAGAGAGGAGCTGGCATGTTGTATACCATGAAAGAATGAGCTCCTGTCTCGTACACAAGAAAGTAATAAGGAACTGGTGTTTGGTATGCAATGAAGTTGGGGAGCCAGTGTTTTGTGTAACGGTGAAGTGAGGAGCTGGCATTTGGTATTCAACAAAGAAAGCAGCTGGTTTGTATACACTGAAACAGGCAGCTGGTGTTTCATGCAAGACAAAATAATTGGCTGCTGTTTTGTGCACACTGAACTAAGTAGCTGGTGTTTGGCATGCAATGAAGTAATGAACTGGAGTTTTATATACATTGAACCGAGCGATTTGTGTTTTGTATACATTGAACAATTAGCTGGTGTTCCCTGTATCACTGAACTGAGCAACTGGTGTTTCGTATATACTAAACTGAGCAACTGGTGTTTCGTACACACTGAACTGAGCAACTGGTGTTTTGTACACACTGAACTAAGCAACTGGTGTTTTGTACACACTGAACTGAGCAACTGGTATTTTGTACACACTGAACTAAGCAACTGGTATTTTGTACACACTGAACTAAGCAACTGGTGTTTTGTACACACTGAACAAGTAGCTGGCGTTTCGTGCACACTGAATTGAGCACCTGTTAGATATACACTGACACAAAGAGCTGCCAAGAGGTATACAAAAGACGGGGTCAGTGAAGTGTTTTGGTGGTGACTGTGTGCACTTTCCACCGAGTGCTGCTGCACTGAAGTGCAACCGTCACAATTCATACAGCATTCATAATTCAGACAGCAATCATAATTCAGACAGCAATCATAATTCAGACAGCATCCAAGACAGCTTGAGCAAGATCTGAAGTTTATAGCTTTAATTCTGGATAGAAAAATGGGATGGAGTGTGGGTGAACAAAGATTTGGGGTTCCTCTCTTTACATTCCCCCCTCCCCCCAAAAGTCACACTGAAATATGATTTACCAGTTGACAATGCTCTATACAGTTGATGTCCTCTCAAAACCAGACTCTTTTTTTTTTCATAAAAGCACTCAGCAAAAACATTTTCCGATTCTACTTGACACCGTCATTCTCACTCCAACAAAAAAAAAACCCAAATAAATGATGGAAAATCAGCAGTCTAAATCATTGTTTTCAATACGATCTACTATCTACCTTGTTATTATGCACATGTTTCTCAAGTCTGGTCAAGACATGCTTTCTGTACGTCTTGCTGAGATCTCCTGAATTTCCCATATGTCTGGTCAAAATGTCATTGGGTCCAGTTCCACACTTTTTGTACATCTTGTTAAAAAATGTCCCATGCTTTCTCAAGATGTCTGCTTTCTCAAGATGTCTCACGCTCTCCACAATGATTTCAATCTTTCCCAGTTCCAAGTCTTGTCAAGAAGTCTCAAGTTTTCAACTTGTCTGTAGTAATCAATGTTCTATACAGTCCCGCATCTTAATTCACCTACATCAAGTCTTGTCGAGGCATCCCATGTTTTTAATGTATCTGTAGCATTCACTCTCCTTTACGCAGTCCCTCGTTATAATTCACCTACACTAAGTCTAAGATGTCCAATGTTTTTATCTATATTACTCTCTTCACAGTCCCCCCATCTTCATTCATCCACATGAAACCTTGTCCAGATGTCCCACGTTTTTCATTTACAGTGTTCACTCTCTTCTACAATCATTTTAATTCATCTACTTTAAGTCCTGTCATGATGTCCTATGTTTTCACTCCCTTTGGGAACTTCCCTTGTCAAGAAGTCCTGTTTTCATTCTCCTTGTGTCAATCTTGTCCAGACGTCTCATGTTCTTCATTCACCTGGTGTTAGCCTTGTCAACGTCCCATGTTCTTCATTCACCAGGTGTTAGCCTTGTCAACATCCCATGTTCTTCATTCACCTGGTGTTAGCCTTGTCAACGTCCCATGTTCTTCATTCACCAGGTGTTAGCCTTGTCAACGTCCCATGTTCTTCATTCACCTGGTGTTAGCCTTGTCAACGTCCCATGTTCTTCATTCACCTGGTGTTAGCCTTCACCTCATGTTACCCTTGTCAACGTCCCATGTTCTTCATTCACCAGGTGTTAGCCTTGTCAACGTCCCATGTTCTTCATTCACCTGGTGTTAGCCTTGTCAACGTCCCATGTTCTTCATTCACCTGGTGTTAGCCTTGTCAATGTCCCATGTTCTTCATTCACCTGGTGTTAGCCATGTCAACATCCCATGTTCTTCATTCACCTGGTGTTAGCCTCGTCAACGTCCCATGTTCTTCATTCACCTGGTGTTAGCCTCGTCAACGTCCCATGTTCTTCATTCACCTGGTGTTAGCCTCGTCAACGTCCCATGTTCTTCATTCACCTGGTGTTAGCCTTGTCAACGTCCCATGTTCTTCATTCACCTGGTGTTAGCCTCGTCAACATCCCATGTTCTTCATTCACCTAGTGTTAGCCTTGTCAACGTCTCATGTTCTTCATTCACCAGGTGTTAGCCTTGTCAACATCCCATGTTCTTCATTCACCTGGTGTTAGCCTTGTCAATGTCCCATGTTCTTCATTCACCTGGTGTTAGCCTTGTCAACATCCCATGTTCTTCATTCACCTGGTGTTAGCCTTGTCAACGTCCCATGTTCTTCACTCCCAAGTGTAAACCTGCTCAAGATGTCCGATGTTTCCATCATTCAACTGATCAATTCTTTTTCTTCTTCACTGTCCTCTTTCACTGCTGTAAACATTGTAAAAAATGTTTTCACTGACATCACGTTGAGATGTCCCATGATTTGATTTTCCCATTTTAAAGTGTTGCCAAAATGTCCAGAGTTCTAAATTTCTCATATTTGCAGTCCTATCAACTTAGACACATCTCGTGTTTTTCTTTTATTATCAACATGTCCAGTATTTTAGTATAGACAATAAACAGATTGCATCGCAGTAACTAGATGTATTCCATAATCGCTTTGTGAAGTCATCATGAACATGAGTAAAGGCACCAAGTACACGAACTACCTCATTCTCTCTCTTGGACTTGCAATAAAGAAAGTCATCTGAATATCTATTTTACACAGAGCCACAACCGTATCAAATATTTTTTTGTTCTAGTACAGCTACATACTGTTTATGACACAAATCATAATCTAATTAACCCACTGTCAGTGTGTTCTCAGCAAAACGTACAGTCAAAAATACCAAAAACATAAACTGAATGAATCCACGTCTTCTGATGCAGACATCACTGACAGTGATTGCACTGTAACAATAACAAAGTCATCATCCTGAATAACCCAAGATGCAAAAAAGAGGAACAAACGAAAAACCAACACACTCCTCAAAGCCGAAGTAATGATGGAGCCACCATTTACAATACATTTTTTGTTCTGATACGGTTACGTACTAAGAACAACACAAATCATAATCGAATAAACCCAGTATCCGAGCGTTTCTCTGCAAAATGTACAGTCAAAAATACTGAAACCATGAACTGAATGAATCAACCTGTCTTCTGATCCAGACATTATTGACAACGATTGCACGGTAACAATTACAAAATCATCATCTGGAAGAAACCAAGATGCTAAAAAGAAACAAACAAAAAAACCAACACACTCCTCATAGCCGAAGAAATGATGGAGTCACAACCACATCCTAGTGACACCACATGTACACCACAGTCCCGGAAGAGTCACAACCACACCATGTCACCTGTGACACCACGGAGTCACAACCACACCATGTCACCTGTGACACCACGGAGTCACAACCACCCTATGTCACCTGTGACACCACGGAGTCACAACCACACCATGTCACCTGTGACACCATGGAGTCACAACCACACCATGTCACCTGTGACACCACGGAGTCACAACCACACCATGTCACCTGTGACACCAGGAGTCACAACCACACCATGTCACCTGTGACACCATGGAGTCACAACCACACCATGTCACCTGTGACACCATGGAGTCACAACCACACCATGTCACCTGTGACACCACGGAGTCACAACCACACCATGTCACCTGTGACACCATGGAGTCACAACCACCCTATCTCACCTGTGACACCATGGAGTCACAACCACCCATGTCACCTGTGACACCATGGAGTCACAACCACACCATGTCAACTGTGACACCGTGGGATCACAACCACACCATGTCACCTGTGACACCACGGAGTCACAACCACACCATGTCACCTGTGACACCACGAGTCACAACCACCCCTATGTCACCTGTGACACCACCGAGTCACAACCACACCATGTCACCTGTGACACCACCGAGTCACAACCACACCATGTCACCTGTGACACCACCGAGTCACAACCACACCATGTCACCTGTGACACCACCGAGTCACAACCACACCATGTCACCTGTGACACCACCGAGTCACAACCACACCATGTCACCTGTGACACCGTGGGACATCCAGCAGACTGTCTAACAACAGTAATGATGTTGCCACCTACCCCACACGCCCCACCCCCAGGTGATCTGAGCCACCTAAATTGCCTTCAGATCCAACCATTAAAGACAGCAAAAACAAAAAAGAATTAAGTGTAACCACACAAAAGGAGGGGGAAAAAAAACATTACACACCAAAAAAAAAAAAAAAGGAACTCTGTGACACTGATC
>CM031626.1:37276053-37293368 GCA_018398815.1 Conus ventricosus | reverse complement strand
AGGGGAGAACTTTCCTTTTTACCAATGGGGTTTACCAAAAAATGGATTATCTACAATGGCAAAAAAGTTCAGATTAAGCTGATAGTTTAACCCTCTTGACACTGCATATAATTATATGTGTATTCTACAACAATGGCTTACAATTGAAGACTGCTAAAACGTCTAGGGGTAGTGCTTGTTTTTACTTTTCACAACTCTTATATAAACATTAGACCCAGAAACCTATACAGTTTTAGAAAGAAGAAAGCTTGAACTTGCAAAGAAACAGCTTACTTGTTATGGTGAGAGAAGTAGTCCAGCAAAATAACCAGTACAGATCCATGAAAAGCACTCAGAAAAAAAATGTTTCACAGAAAACTCTTACAATCCCACACACACACTTAACTGATCTGTCCAGAATATCAAGCACACTGTTCCCACACATCCCGGGTACCATCAAAAGGGTAGCAGTTACCTCCTGTGGTACCTGGAAAAACAACCTGGGCACAGTCCCACATCACATGCTGGGCACTCGTAGGAGGATCTTGCTCTCCTCTCATGCCCAGCAACACAGTTCCTTCTGTGCCCAACTGGCAGCTTTCTCAGGTGATGTCCAGGATGGGCAGGGCCAGGCGGGAGGTTGGTCAGGCTGGGCTGGAGCAACTTGCAGAGGTGGGTCTGCCCTGGCTGCCTGGATCTCTGCTGCCATCCGCCACCTTCTTATCACCTTGAGGGGAGTAATTCCCTGCCAGCGACTCCACAACTTGAACCATGAAGTGGTATCTGCTCAGTTTGGGCTGGTCTGTGGTATTTTTCTCATGTATGATGTAGCTGTTCAGGGCACCCCTCCCAAACAAAGAAAATGCCACCTTCAAGGTCCACTACGTCGGGGCCATCACCTGCATCATCATCACCTCCATCTTAAACCGCTGGGATCTGAATCAAAAAAAGGAAAGCACACTATTATTATTTATGTTTTCTGCTATGAATCATGAATTAAGTGAAAAGATTTTGTTTCCGTTTACAGCCTACTCCCCACCCACCCACCCAACCATAAATCGCACACACACACACACATACACACACACACACACACACTCACACACAACCCCACCCCCCACCCCCCACCCACCCCGCAAAAAAACCCAAAACAAAACACAATGGATGTGGGGATGGGAAAAGGGGAAGGAAATCCTCTCATGTTTATTCTACAATTCTAATGAAAATATAAATTAAATTCTGTTCAAAATAAGTTTTGAGAAATGAAAAGTGACTTGCCGGTTTCAAAACAGCCACGCCCACATGACTCCCCTTCAAAAATATCCTACTAAATTTCTAATGTAGCAGACACTACTGGCGACAAATCACTAGCAAAACCAAAAGGCTAATGTATATAAACACAAGTTTCATTCAACAGATCGTGTTTGCAAAGGTACAAAAGTATAAAAACAACAAGAAAATACTACCACAGTGGTAGCGAAGCAAATGTGAACAAAACATTTGTATCAGTCACTCCAGCTGTCCCCACCACCCATTCATCACTGCCACAATCACCAACATCAAGCACTTGAAACCACTTTTCTCTCAGTTTGCAACAAAACACATGCATAATTACCTTCATAATCCCCGTCAGAGTCGCTGTCAAACACAGACTTGTCACTAGTGTCGTGAGCAAGATTTTCATCTTCGTGGTGGCTCTCAACATCACTTATTTTGAGGATAAAAAAGCGTCTAATCGGGCGATAAAATGGCCTTCTTGCAAAGGTGGAAGACGAAGGACTATAGCTACGAGCTTTCCGATTGGTCAGTCGCATTTGGACGCTCGACTGGCCTCTTATCAGCGCGAGATTTGAATTGAGCCACGATCGTGGCTCATCGTGTTCGACCGGAAGCCCCGTACGGGGCCCATCGTCCCAGGCGGGTCAAGTATGCAACCCATCAAATGCCGAATCACGAATCTGGCACAGTCCTTAAAAACTAGGTTTTAGATGGAGTGGGAGTTCCACTAACTATAACCAGTCGTGTATGTCATGTGTTGGTTGTGATGTTGGAATAGGTTGCCGACCTCAACAATTTTTTTTTTCTTTTTTAATTTTTTTTAAGCCTTAACAGAGCTCCAGATTTTTTTTTTTTCCCCAGCACGGAACACATGTAGCTTGCAGAGAAGGCAAAAGGAGCTGTCATGCAGTTTGAACCAAATTATGAGCATTAAGCACCAGGAATATGTGCTGAATGTACTTTCACCTGGGGACACTGTGTTTGTTTAGACTATTTATCACAGTGTGTGTGTGTGTGTGTGTGTGTGTGAGACAGACAGACAGACAGACAGACAGAAGGACTTTAAGGAGAGAGAGACAGAATTTGTGACTGTATTATTTTATGTAAGTAAATGTGTATATTGTGTGTGTTTGTGTGTGTGTTTGTGTGTGTGTGTGTGTGTGTGTGTGTGTGGTGTGTGTGTGTGTGTGATTGTGTGTGTGTGTTACAGTTTCGTGAATAAGGTGTCGCTGCATGCGGGATAGTCTAGTGTATGTAAGCTACACCATGTGTTACAGAGAGAACATGAATGAACATCATTTATATGTAAAAGATTTATAATCAAAATATTTACACACTGTACTTTGTCATTTCCTCGATCCCATGTCCAAGCTTTGTTGACAGATTGTGACATTTGCGGTGTCGATTTCATCTTGGGTGTAATTTGTCTCACTGCCATAAGCATATGCAAAAAACAACAACATTGTGTTGAGTATGTATGATGATGTTATCAAGTGGATCCTTTACTTAAATGCCAGTATGTATGATGATGTTATCAAGAGGATCCTTTACTTAAATGCCAGTAAGATGTTATCAAGAGGATCCTTTACTTAAATGCCAGTATGTATGAAGTTATCAAGAGATCCTTTACCTTAAATGCCAGTAAATAGTCACTTTTATTTGTCTGTCGTCTGTGATAAATGGATTTTGTATTTGTCTTTTTAAAAAAACAACAACTTTTTTTGGTGTCAGAGACTTTGGTGAGGTCAATAATGTATTCATGTTGTTTGTAAAATAATTCACAAAAAAGCACACAAGTGCCTGTGGTATGCTTCTTTGTTGAATGTGGTGTGAACATATTTTTATGCATGTGTGTGTGTGTGTGTGTGTCTGTGTGTGTTGGGATATGTGGAGAGATGGGTTGCTGATGAGGAAGGGAAATATTGGCCATGAAGTATCTGCCTGTGAAAGGAATGAAAATTGTTGAAAGCAAAGTGATAGAAAGAAAGTTGATGACCAGAAAGAAAGGTGGTGGAATGAAAGATAGTGGCATTAAAGGTGATGCAGTTAATGGGATAAAAGGTCAAAGTGATGAAAATGGATTGAATGAAAGTTTGTGGAAAGAAAGTTGATGGAATGAAAGTGGATAGATGACTAGGTGAGGGAAATAAGGTGATGGAATGAAAGTGGATAGATGACTAGGTGAGGGAAATAAGGTGATGGAATGAAAGCAAATGGAAGTCGAAAGAAATGAAAGGTGATCTGGAATAAAAGTTGATGGGTATTTGAGCAGCGTTTGGATTTTTTTTTTGAATGCATGCTGAGCTGTGTAGAGATGAGGCATACATCAGTCTTTATTCAGTGAAAGATGACGGATTAGCACTCCCAAGATCCATAGAGATGAAGTCTATGTCATGAAGGCTATGTCAACCTTGTTAATGATACATTTTAAAAAGTATTTTTGAGGCTCTGCTGAACAATGAAGAGATGATCATGAAGCCTATGTCAACCTTCTTTAAGGATACATTTTGCATGGGAACGAAAGTGAACGAGCAATCACTTACCTTCATCCAATTCGGCGCAAAATGGGCGTTGAGTTTTTTGTTTTGATTCACGCCCATTTTGATGATCGTTCAGTGGAAGATTGAGGAGTGCGTTGTGATTTCAGCCGGTCCTGACAGGTGTTCCGGCGGCAGGCAGAGAGGCTTGCTGCCAGTGTCCGCACTGAGTTCGGGAACGTCAAGATTGCCCTCAACCCTGAGAAACCACGCCGTGGCAGCTTTGAAGTCACCTTGAACTTTGGCAAGGACAAAGGTAGGACTCGATTTTTGTGTGTGTGGTGTGTGTGTGTGTGTGTGTGTGTGTGTGTGTGTGTGTGTGTGTATTGAAAACAAGTACCTGTAGTGATTTCTTCTACTGTATAAGGAGGCTGGAACCGACTCCACCCATGTTGAAAACAAACTAAAATGCAAGTAGACGCACACAAACAAGGTACCAAGTAACGCATATTGATACACAACACTTGTACGCACACACAGACAAGGTGGAATCTTCTTCTTCTTCTTCTTCTTCGTTCGCTCAGACAGAACCCCAGATGCACTGATGAAGGCTGCCGTCCGGCGGAGGTCCTCCAGAGATCCGTAGAGTTTCTCCCTCATCGGTTGGTCAGCAGGCCAGGTCTCTGCTCTCAGGTCATGGTGAGTTGGACAGTCTTGTAGGAAGTGTTCCACTGTCATTGGGGCTGTACCGCAGGGGCACACTGCAGATTCGCCAATGCGGAACCTTGTGAACATGTGATGGTGTAGCCTGGAGTGGCCCGTCCTCAGCCTCACAATGTTCACTTGGTCTGGTCTGGGTAGGAGGTGGTAGGGATCTGTCTGGTTATAAATTCTGGATGTAGCTGAAGCCATCTTTTCCTCTGCTTCTCCTTGATGATCGTCTTGGCCTCTTCATAGGAGATTTCCTGTTCCTCTTGGTGGCTGCTGTCCTCCTTCCTTCGCAGTCGGTCTGCTTCCAGGGCTCCCATTTGTACTGACAGACAGGGGGTCCCAGGGACTCCTTCACTGATGCTATAGAGGGTCCCAGAGGGGGTATAGGAGTCCCCATGAAGAAAATTAACCAATACAGAAAATGTATGTATTTCTTGCTTTTTTAATTATTGGCTTGATAATCTGAACATTTCAGAGTAAATGAATCTCTCTCTCTCTCTCTCTCTGATTAATGATTGTGCATCAATGTCATTAGGAAGGCAATTAAAGTTCTGTAGTGCGTCATTTTCTTGTGACAAATATGTGCACTATGAATTTTTAAACAATAATAACGGGAAAAAATAGTGAAACCATGCACCCCCAAAAATTGTGGGTTGGGTGGGGTTGTGATAATGAATCTATTGTGTGGTATGATGTCATCTATCGTGTTACACAAAACTATGTCGGGTCTTTAAAAAAAAAAAAAGAAAATCTTTTTTTAATCAAAATTAAAAGGGTTCCTTTTTGAGCTCGAAGGATTGAAAATTTGTTTTGGGAAATAATCTTGTCCCAAAAATCAAGCTGCACCGATCTGGACGTAAAAGTGTGAACTCTGTTTCCGAGACCTTCGCATTTTTCCATCCCCTCTCTTTTTTTCTCAGCGGCTTGGAAATGACGTGATCATCACTCTTCTCTGCTGTAAACGCAGTTTTTGGGAAATTTGAAGACCAGGCGAAGGCGTTTTGTTCTGCTTGCTACTCGCTTCAGGGCACTAGGGGCACTGTTGCATTTTCTTCCCTCTTGTACTCCGCCAGCTAAACTCTTTCTTCCAGGCTGAATTATACGAGGGCATTTTTTTTAGGTGGGTTGCTGCATATATTTCTTTGGAATCGACGATTCACTCTCTGTAGCTTTTTGAAGTTTTTCTTTGGTTTTTTAGGGCCCCCAAACCCATGAAGCAATGACATATTTGCGAGATGCATAGCCTTTAAATTTCCTTTCTGCTTCGTTCGCCTAGGTTGGCACGGATTTTTACAACTTGTGAGTATCAAATTTGGTTATTAGTGGCGGCGGCCGCCACAGTTGTAAGTAGCGGTCGACTGATAACGTTCAGTGACGGGGCCACAAGGCGGCCTATCGTGTTTACGCATTTCTGGGTTACTGTACTTTCGCGGGCACACCTGTCCTAAATTTTGACGGCAGGCAATCCGCGCGAAGCTGTGGTGGTCAGCTTGATCCTGACGCGGCACTTTTTGGGGGGTTGCCTGATTTTGTAGGGGCCCCGCAGGACCGAAAACCGTTTTTTTAGTGCGCCTTTTCGCTTGGGCGTCTGGCGAAACTTTATGTGCGTCATTGGGGCCCTGGCTTCCTATTCCCGCTTGTTGCAGTGTGGGGGTATCCACTGGTGAAGTTATTTCGTGGCCTGTTGCAGTTAGAAAGGGGCAGAGAAAAGGGGGGTTGAGGCCTTGTTCTTTGGGGTTCTGTACACCCTAAGTACTGACGTGCATCAGAGAAGTGACGATTTTGGGATGTATGGCCTCTTTTTGCGCACAGGTCTCCGCTGCTGTTGAAAGCGTCTGCCTCAGCTTTGTAGTCGTGGGTTTTTGCAGTGGGTGGCTTGTGGGGCGTGAGTTCCCCCTTCAAGGTTGGAATTTCCTCCCCATTTCGGTAAGCCTCCTTGCTGGCCGTCTGTGTATGCATACGCCCCACAGCCCCTTGGGGGAAACCCTGTTCTATAGGTCTGGGCTAGTGCTTTCTTCTCTGTTTCTGATTTGTGCCCTTTGAGAGAATCCCGGGATTGTCTCTCTGATTTAAAAAGGGTCCCTTCTCCAAGGGTACAAGCTGGGGTTTGGGGATTGTTGTTCCCTTGCTGTAGCTTCCCGGGTCCTCCCTCTGGTCAGAGCGTGTGAAAAACTCCCCGCGCTTCAGTCTGCATTGGTTGGCTCTGACATTCTTTTTTTCAGGGGGATTTTATCCTCTTGAATTTGGCAGCTGGGGTGAGGATTTGGCTCCCCTTTTTCAAGGCTTTAAAGGGGACCTGTCGAGTTTCCAGGGTTGGATCGGGGTTGATTTGAGGCGCGGTGATGATCCTGGACGCCGGTTCTGGGGACCTTGGCAACTTTGTTTATTGGTCTTGGCTGCTGCCCCCCAGGCAGCTGCCTATTCTAGGCAGGTCTAATTGCCCGGGTCGTTTCTTCTGGTTTGTTGTGGTCGGCCCCCCCGGAAGTTCCTGAAATTTCTAAATGAAAAGTGCTGGCCTTTCTGTGCACTTGTTGACTGGTGTCTCCAAGTCACCCTGGGTCAAAGTGACTCCAAAAGAAAGTGGGTGACTTATCCTGGGAGGAGTGACCATTCACCGGAGGCGGCATCTGTTTTTTGAGCCGGGCGAAGATGGTGTATGTGGTTTTTTGGCTTTGATGGTTACGACCCCTTTTTTTGTCCAGTTCGATTTTCCCCCAGGGCTTCCCTGGATCCTTACAGGGCGGCTATGTTTGCTCAGAACCGTGGCAAGATGTCTGGTAGATTGCACCATGGATCCATGCGGGATGTTCAAGGATGTCTTTTTTTTGAAAATGTAAAGCGTAGGGGAGAGAACTCCCCCCTGTGGAAGCCTTCCTTCTGTCTTCTGTCTGCTTTGGTCCCTTTTTTCGCCCGGGCTTTTCTTTTGGTCAGTATTGGTGATCCTTTTTGAAAATGAGCCCGGGAATACCGTATTTGTGCATCTTCAGTTCCCCCATTCTTCCACACTTTTCAAAGGCCTTTTCCAGGTCGACCCCAGACGTAATGGTATGCTTCTTGTCTTGTAGGCCCCTCCATTTTTTGCGCAAGTAAGTGCCCGGCTTCAGTGGATCGGTGTTGCCTAAATCGCTGTTTGTCAGAGATGATCCTTTTTTCCCCAGGACCTTCAGCTTTGTTGACTAGCTTTCCTGAGTTTCCCCCTACGCAGCGGGTCAGACTAATGGGTTAAAGCTGTTGCCTTGGTCTTTTTTTTTTCCCTTTCTTGTGAATCGGGATCATGGTAGCTTCTCCTCCCAGGCTGATGCTTTTTCCCAGCTGGTTTTAAAGATATTAAAAAGGGGTTTTCTTTGCTGAGGGGCCCCAAGTGTTGTAGAACTCTTTTGTAATCCCCATCGGCCTGGTGATTTCTTTTGCATCGCTTTATCCCTTCCTTCAGTTCTTTTTTGAAAAGGTTTTTTTTTTCATTTCTTCTCTGTGCCATGTTTTTGTATGTTTCGGGTTTTTCCAACATTTCCCCTTCTCTCTATTTTTTGGGACTTTATGCCCTGATCCTTTCGAAGTGCTTAAGGTGGTCTGCAGCTGTTTTCCCAGTGGGGGTCCCCCTTTTGTCTTCTAGACGATTGGTGAAGTGACATTCTTTCAGTTCATTGTTTTGGGCATTTTCCACAGTCTTGCTCCTCCTCTCCAAATTGAGATTTTCTTTTTTTCCCTTTTTCCCATTTGGTTTTTTGTGCCGGGATAAGGCCTTTTTTGTCGAGGGGTTTTTTCCCTTTCAGGTTGATGTTGTTTTTGTTGATGGTTCTTCTCTGCCTTTTCTCGGGGTTTGTTCCTTGATTTTCCCAGCTGTTGGAGTTCTTCAGCCCAGTAGGGCCTGTGTTCTTTCGGCTCCTTTTGGGGAAAAGTTTCTATGGTGCTTTCGTATTGCCGCATTAAAGGCCCTTTGGGTCATGTTTTTCGATCTTTCTGCGGATTGATGTTGGGGGCATATCGCTGAGGATGGAGAAATTTCCCCCATTTAGCTTTTCTGTTTTCCCATGGGCAGTGGTCTGCAGCCCTCGGGGTGGTGGTTGAGGTAAAGGGAAGTTTCAAGGGTTTTGTGATCGCTGCCTGCAGTGGCCCCGTCTGTTTTTGTGGGGTCCCCGCAGATTGTTGGGGGCAAGGTGGGTGGGGTGTTGTTGCGATAGCCCCGGTGAGTAGAATTTGGGGGGTCACTGCTTGATTTAGTAGATGTGTTGGGGTAAATCTGCATTCCTCCCCTCCTTCCTCTTGGTTTTTCGTTGTATCCCCAGTTGTGGGTGGCTGTTGAAGTCCCGAAAACCAGGCAGCTGTTTGTGAAATCCATTGCATGTAGTGGGGGTCGTTGGGGGAGTATACTTTGTATTCCTGATCTGTTTTCCCGCAGTGTGATCTCCACCCCCGTGATTTCTGCCTGTCCCAGTATCCACTGTGATGTGCTTCGTGGTAATGATTCTTCACCAAGATGGGGTTTCCCCACCTTTGTGTCTCCCTTCCTGTCCCAGGGTGGGTCTGGTGCCTCTTACTGTGAACAAAGGGTTTCCCTTTAAGGGGGGTCTCCTGGCACAAGCAACTTCAATGTCCTCTTTGTGGAGTCTTTCGGTAAAGGGGGCTTTCCGGAAAATTTCCCCTCAGCATTCCACTGCAGATCCCCAAAGGGGCCTTGGTCCTCTCCTTCCTGTAAAAACCCCTAGTTTTTTCCCGAGCACCCCCCGTCTGCTCGCCACGAAAGGGGCACGGGCACAAGTTTGGGGTTTGGGCCCCCTTTGAGGCACAGGGCCGGCACTTTCCCCCCTGGGGGTTCGCGGTCGAGCACCTATGAGTTTCCCGGTTGTTGTCTGTGGCGGGGATGCGTTTGTGCCGTTACCCCCCCTGACAATCAGGGCCAGCACCCGTTCGTTTGCCATTTATCCGGGGGCTGGGGAAGGTTGGAGCAGTGTCGGTGTGTCCACGGCGGGGGGCCCGCACAGAGTTCCTTCCTTTCTCGGTGGGGGCCTTACTCCCCATCTGGACTGGTTAGCTGCGGGTTTTTTTTGATTGGAGGGCCCAGATCTAGTTTTAATATAGCGCCAGTATTCCCCTCCCGTGCCCCGTTAGTGAAAACAATCTGCCCCTTCCCCCTGGGAAACACCCACATTTCGTGGCGAAAGGTGGACACGGGTTTTCCCCTTTCTTATGGAAGAAAAGGGTCTTCGCAGATCAGGTGGAATCTGAAGTAATGCTTATATTATACACAGTGTTGCACAACGTGACACACAAAAAAGGGGCCCGGGATTATTTAAAGACAAGTTGTACACACAAAAAAGGTGTAAAGTATGTATATTTCTCACAATGCATTTACACAACCACACACAAAAAGGTGCCAAAATAATGGGAATTTAATACACTGCTTGTATCGCAGACAAAATGCCCGGGGGGTGTTTAATATAAGTGTTTAAACTACACACAAGTGTCAAGTATATTTTATTTCCCAGGCTTGAACCCCACACACAAAGAAAGTGATAGAATGCTTATTTTGATACACATGCAAGTCATACGAACAAGTGTAAAGTAAAAGGTATTTGTTCACAGTGCTTGTCACTAGGCAAGGTGTAAAACAACGCCTTTAAATACACAAAACGTACCCACGCACTTTTGGTGTAAAGTAGTGCTTTTTTAATACCTTTTGTACACACACACACACCAAAAACACTCCCCACATATTAAATAAAATAAGTTTTTAAAACAACCCCCCGCGGCACACACAACACACAACACACCAAAAGCACACACACACACACACCCACACACAGGGTGTAAAAGTAAAATTTTATTTAAAAACACGGTTTGCACACCACAAAACAACAAAATGAAAATAAAGCTTATTTGATATGGGAAAGTTTTAACACCAAAACAAAGGGGTAAAGCAACCACAAAGCATGGAACAAAACAAGCAAGGTAGAAAATTAAAGTTTTTTTCATACAAAAGTTTTTACACACACAAACAAGGTATAAAAAAAAAGTTTTTTAATGGTCGTCAGAAAATCGTTTTCGACAAAAACGGGTTTTTGTTCTCCCCCCCCTCCTCGTCCCGTGCCCATACACTGTTGTGGAAAAGGAAGATAAAGTGACCTGACAGTATAGCGCAAAGTGAGGCAGCTGCAGGGGGAGCCTGAATCAGGGTTTAAAAATGTTTTATGATCCCCCAAAAGCAAAGCCCAAAAAAAATCACAAGACAAAACACGACGCGTTTCGCCTTTAAATTAGTCATTTTGGCAGGAGAAACGACACTCAGGACAACGAAAAGAAGAAAGGGCAACACTTGTATGTTTGGAATCGCACAAGATTAATGCCCCTTTGCGCCGAATTCAACAAGATAAGTGATTGCTTATTTTCGTTTTTTTGTCAGGGTGTTGTTTTCTTGCCCGAAGAAGCCTAAGAGGTCGAAACGGTGTGTTTGTCTTGGAATTTGGTTTGTCCACGTTATTTGGTGGGTCAGATAAATTTAAAAATTTGGACATATGATTTGATGGTGTTTGTTGTTTCATACCTTGTGCTTGCTGTGTGTTGTAGTTGTGGTTTACTTTTTTGGTGTTGGTTTTTAGTTTACTCACTATTATCTCATATCAGTGTAAAATTTTTTCTTTCTTTTTTTTTTTCTTTCTTTGGTCGCAGGGGTACCCTGGGACCTGCCTGTATAGAAGCAGGGAGTTTTGTGTGATGACCTTTTTTTTTTTTCCCGCCTTAAGGAAAACCATTTCCCCATCTTCGGGGAAAGGCATGGTTTTTGTAAGTGTCCCTACCAACGGCCCAAAATGGCCTTCTTTCCCAAAGTTGGTGAGGGATTTTACGTGTGTGCAAGATGTTTCGTGCGTTCAAACCCCGGAACCCCCGGTTTTTGTTATTCGAAGGGCTGTATGGGGAAAGGAATCAGAACCAAAGTTGATCCCAGGGGGAAAAACCCCTTGTACGAAATTCGAAAATCGCAAAACCCCAGGTCCGAACCAGGCGCTCTACCCAAATGGTCATGAAAAGATATAACTGTTTTTTGTGAAATTTTTTGGTATTTTTTTTTTATTCCTGATTTTTGTTTTTAACCCCTTTTAAAAGTTTTCAGCTAAAATATTGCATTTTTGCATTTTTTAACCCCTTCGCTGATTTGCGTGTAAATCGTGCATTAAATTTCATCAATGGCCCTCAGTGGTTTTTGCGAAAAAGTCCCCTGAGGTGATCTTTTGAGCCCAGTTTCGCAACACAAACAGAACCGAAACTTGGCTCAGTGAGAAACTAATTTGCATGAATATGAGCGAGCCCTGGGAACATGGATTTTTGCGTTTTTTGCTTAGTTTAAGTTGTAGCAGTTGTAATGATAGCGCAACTCAATGTGGGCAGACAACAGTGGGGCCCACGGGAACGTGACGAATTTTTGAAATTTTTTGAAAATGATTTTGTGATTGTTTTGGGAAAAAAAGCAGGTGAAAAGAAGTTATGGACAGTTTCAATGAAATAGGGGTGGTGGGTGGTTTGATTTAGTAAGCACCTATGATCGTGATTTTGAGATGGAGCAATGACGGATGAGTGTCAAAGGGGGGGGGAATTCAAAATGCTTCGTAGGGAAGAAAAACTCGGTGTAGCGTTTCCCAAAAGATCCTAACCTTTCAAAGTAAACGATGACGGTGTGAGCTTACATTTGTTACTGTAATCATTTGGTTTTTTGGGGGTTTTTCAGCACTGATTTCAATGTGAAAGTGAAATGACCTTATTATTCTTTCCCGGGTTTTCCTGCATGAAAATGGGTATAATCCACACTGCCTTGCTTTGAAAAAGGCTGTAACTTTCTTTTTGGATAATGTTACACCCGGAGGGGTTATTTTTGAACAAGTCTTCAGAATGAAGCAGGGTGTGACTGTTTACCCTGTTATCTAATTCTGAACATTTCTTTTAGATGTTTGGGATTTTATGAGTAGACACAAACAATTTATGCAGATTATGAAAAGTTTTACAGAGATGTTTGCCTGACACGATCTTTGAGTTTTGAAAAAGTAAAATTTTTTTTTCGAATCCGGGGTTTTAAGTGGAAAGATTTTTAAAAAATTTCGAATGGGTTTTTAGAAGATGTATTTTTCGTGGTAAGCCTAATAGGCCTTTTTCGGTCGGGTGGCTATAAGCAATAACCCTTTCTTGGTAAAACCTAATCAAAACACCACAAGCCACCGTTATTTTTTATATATTTCGTTATCTGGTGATCTTGGGTTTTCGGGGTTTTAACCCGTGGGTTTTTGGTACTCAGGGTTTTTCCCCGGAGTTAAATTTGGGTTTTATCCCGCAGGAGTCTTCAGTCAGCCCTACCCAGGTAGGCAGCCTTGTGTAACGAGAAAAGGGATTGTAAAGTGCTTTGAGCTTGGTCTCTAGCCAAAAGGGAAAGGGGCTTATAAGTATCATAAAATAAAATAATGTAATAATGCCATTTTCAAAAAAATAATCGTTGAAAAGTTTGTATCAACAAAATAACATTTTTTTCAAACCTCCCTTTTGTTAATTCACCAACAACTATTGATAGTGTGTTGTTAAGTAACCAGGAAGGGTTAATGTTACATTTTTCATTATAATGGTAAAGTCCTACATTTCGGTTTACCATTTTTTCCCGTTTCCCCATCACTACAATATTATGTTATAAATGATTTGATTTTTTCAATAGCTTTAAGTTTGCCCCGAGTGGCCCTTTTGGGTCGGTGGGATAAGAACATTATCTTTTTAAAGTATTTCTTAGCCATGTCAATGTCCTTTTTTTTTGTTCCTGCCTCCCCGCCCCCCCCCCCCCCCCCTATGAGCATGTTATTACTAAAAGTGATGGTTGTTTCCTCTCTTCGATTGTTTTTTATGGGTTTTTAAATTTTTTTTTTAATCATTATTATTTTATGATTTTAACTGGCATCTGTCTCCTTTCCCCGCCACCTTGTTTCCTTTTTCATCCTGGTGTCCGTGTGAGGAGGAGTGACTGTTCCTTTCATGTTCATCGCTTAAAAGGTTTTTTCTTACCTGGCAAGAACCAAAGAGTCCAACTGTCGTGTTGGTCTTTAAAAGTGTTGTTTCTTTGGTTTGGCGACATAATTTTTCTTTGAATTTTCTTTTTCCCCGTTTTCCCTTTTCAGTCGCGTGATTTTGCGCTGACTTTTCAGGTGGTGGGCACTTTTTAAACCAGGCTTTTTTCTTTAGGGTTAAAACGTTCCGGTCTGGGCGGAATTCCGCGATTTCGGTTTGTCCAACAAAAAAAAAAAAAAAAACCCCCCCAGGAGCAAAGGGTTCCCTGATGGGTTGCAAGCGTTCTTCAAATGCGCGCAAGTTATGGCCCCTGTTTCTTGGAAAAGTTTCCCGGGCGGATTCCCGGAAAAACAAAATGGCGGAGCGCGAGTATTGTTCATGTGGGTCGATCTTTTGACAAAACTGCAATTAAAAACAAGTGGAAATGGAGGGGACGCTTCAGAAAGTTGACGAAGAAGTCATTGGAGACTTTCTTCGCAAAGTTATTGCACCAGGTTGAGCTTGGTGCAAACTGTGCTTAAGGGAAGTTTTAAACGGTGGTCGCGGGAAGAAAGCTCTTGATCACATTCGTTCAGCGAAGCACGTGTCAAACGTCAACGCGCTGAGTGGAACTACAAGAAAGGTCACTGAAGACACTTTAGCAGCAGTAAAACGTGCCAGGATAGAACATTGCAATCCTGTGGGGAAAAAAGAGGGTGATATAGAAAATGTGGAGAGTGCAACCAGGCGGGAGGCAGCAAGGAAAAACATAGGGTTCAAACTAATCAAAGTCAAGTTGTCAGCAAGAAGGTGGATGAGAATGAAATAAAAATTGTAGAGTGTGAAAGCCAGACAGGAGAAAGCAAGGAAACAGCAGACAAAGATAGGGTTGAAATTCAAAAAGAAAGAAGGTGGATGGCAAAGACAGTGCAGACAATGCAAGCAGCAAGAAGAAACAAGAGTTCCTTGCTATGTTTCTTTAATGCCTCCACCACCCAAACTCCCAAATGACAAACTTTTAGTATGTGCTGATTCCACAAGTTTCTCATTTATCAAAATTTGGATATTGTGACTTTCAAAAAGTGCTGAATTCCGCAAGTTGATCTCTGTTAATGAGACTGAACTTTAAAGTGTTTGATGCAGTTACTAACTTTGTGTGCACCAACTTCAAACTTGATATTGTGTGATCATTTAAACCTGAAAAGTGAAACTTATTGAGCAACCCCAGAAGTGAGATTTCCTCCAAAGACTATAGTTGGTGAACACCTGTAAAACACTCAAAGGGGGAGTGTTCATTTTATTATGTGTTTAACCCCTTCTCCCCCTTTTCCCAAATATGTCTTCCTGTAATAATTATGTGTTTACAGCAACTTTTATGCACTAAATAACTCTTGAAATTATGTCCAGAAAGCACGAAATGGCATAGATTTACACTCGGTTTTTAAAAAAAATTTTCCCGGGGGGCATGCCCCCGGACCCCCCTAGTTTCAGTGGTTTTTTTCCTCCTCCTGTTTTAAGCCCTGATCTTCAGGTGGATCTCAGCACTAAATCCATGGTTTTTAGCTTTTCAGGTGGATCTTGACACTGAATCCATGGCTTTAGCTTTTCATATGGATCTTGACACTAAATCCATGGCTTTAGCTTTTCATGTGGATCTTGACACTAAATCCATGGCTTTTAGCTTTTCATGTGGGTCTTGACACTGAATCCATGGCTTTAGCTTTTCATATGGATCTTGACACTAAATCCATGGTTTTAACTCTTCAGATGGATCTTGGTCCAGGACAAGGGAAAATCATGATGATAATGCTAAAGTGAACTAAGCTGATGTATTTGTCAGGCATAACACACCAAGGTTATCTCTGCACTCGTATATGCGTATTCGCACTCTTGCACCCACCAGCCATTCATCTCTCTCGTGGAATGGGATATCATGCATTCTCTCCTAAGAGGACTGAGAACAAGAAATACAGTTTCTACGCTTCTTATATAATTACACATGAAAAATCCAAATACGCAAAAAGGAATAGTCAAACATCAGAGATGGATACTTCCTGATCCTGGGTTTTACACTACAAAGGCTTACCAGGCCAGGTTTCCACACACACACACTTGCACACCACACCACGGTTCTTGAAGAAGTCGCTTCAAGTTTTTTTCAGCACTGGTGAAGGTGACGCTTTTGGTCGTCTGGCACCAGGTTTAAGGACTGGGTCTCCGTGGTCGTCTCTGTTGTTCCTCTTCGATGTAGCGTTCTTCTTCTTTTTCTTTTTCACCCACCTCTGGGTTTCAAAGTCAGTCTTTCTCAGCTTGTCTTTTACGCCTAGGACCTTGCTGTCACTTCCGTTGCCCAGACCACGTTTCTTTCGTTCCTGTCTGTTCTGCTAAAATCTTCTCTCGAAATTTGGGTTTTTTCTCTACTTTGGGGGTTTTTTTCTTCTTCCCCATCTTGGGGTTTTTTTTTCTTTCTGTTGGGGGTGGTGTTTTTCTGTTTATTTTCCCCCCCTTCGTTTTCCTTTTAGTTTTTATAGGGAAGGGAAAAGGGTAACCCCCGGGAAACCCGCCCTTTTTCCAAAGTTGCTTTCTTTCCACCTTGGTCACTGGGAAAAATGGTTTCCCCTTAGCTTTAAAATTTAGCATTCAAACCACTTTTTTTAAAATAGCTTTGCAAACAAACCACTCTGCACCAAAAGGGCAGGAAAATTCCGCGACCGGGGGGGCCCTTTTCACACAGTTTAAATTTTCCAAATTTAAAAAGGCTTGACATTGGGCGCCCCCCCTGCATTTAAACTAGCCAAAAAAGCATTAACACAGTGCCCCCCAAAACAACAAACCAAATGAAAAAAGGGAAGAGACTCCGTAGTTTTATTCAAAATTCCCGGGGTTTCTAAAACTTTTAGGTGCTGGTCTTTAGCGCTCACTTTGAATTTCTCTTTAGGTCCCCCGTTTGGGGAAAATGTCTCCCCTTTTTTTTTTGGGGTTTTTTAAATGGGAACGTCCTCCCCGGCCCCGGATGGGGAACTTGCAAAAGGCGGTTTCCAGCCTCTTTTAAAATTCCCGGGGACGTTTTTTTTGCATGTTGTTTGGGGGGGGTCCCACTGCTTTACAGCCTGTCAGTATTTTCCTGTTTTTTTCCACTACAACCCGAATTTTTGTCAAAAATGCTGAAAAACCCCGTCCCCCAGAGGGTTTTGCTCCCTAGACCCTTTTTGATTCTTAAAAAAGTGGCCCTTTTTAAATCTTTCATTCCCCCTTTTTTAGTACCATTACTCCTCCCCGTCCTAGATTCTTACAATTTCGGGATTCCCCTTTTTTCCTGGTTTTGGAAAAAAAAAAGAATGTAAAGTGAGAACTGACCGGTTTCGTAGCAAACGGCCAGAATAGAGGGAACCCAATTTCCCCATCTGTAGGGGCCGTCCCGGCATCCATTTCCCTTCATTTAAAAAATGGGGTTTCGGCGAACCCCCGGGCCCTGGAAGGTTTTACCGATGATGCGGGCTCGCGCAAGTTCAAAGCGCTTTCCGCGAGAACCGTTTTTTCCGGGGGGTGCGGAAGGAAAAGGGGATTTTTGCTGCCGGTTTTTCCCCGGGGTGGGAGGAAGGAAAAGGGGGGTTTTTTGCAATCCGGGAAAAACCCGGGGTTTTAGGGATGAAATGTTTAATGTTCGTTTGGGGGTTGACACGGAAACCCTTTCCTTTTTGGGCCCTTAGCTGGATTTTTGGCCCCGTTTTTCTAAATTTCCTGGGTTTCACTGTTTTTGAGGCCCGGGGGTGTGGACGGGAATAGAGAAAGGACCCCCTCGCAAATGAAGTTCCCTGACCGTGTTTGGAAAAGTCAAGGCCAATTTTGAAACAGCTC
>CM031626.1:37250043-37275953 GCA_018398815.1 Conus ventricosus | reverse complement strand
AAGAGCACCCGATCGTCATCACACTCAAAGCAGATTTAACTTTTCGCTCCGATTGATGAGGATGTGTTCATGAAATTTAAGGCCCCACGAGATTTGAAGAAGAAATCCATGCTCTTTTGGACATTAACAATGCCGTGAAAGGGCATACAATGTCATGGTAGGCTTGATGTCGTCCTGTTTGTACTCTTGTTCTTTTTGTCCCAACTGCAGTGGAAACGTGGAGCAAAATCCAGGGCCTGGATCTTGTGGGGAAGCTGCCAATCTTCGGCTGACAGGCCTTAACTTTTTACTTTCACTGGAGCATTGTCTCTTGAGGACAGCCGTGTACACAATACTGAATGACGTCACGTCGACTCTACAGTGAGTTGAGTGAATGGAGGAGGACATTGGACAAATACAAGACATCTGTGTGTCTTCTTTTATGCGATCCCGAACATGAAAATGAAGCTAAATAACAGTGCAATGACTAATCAAACGCGATCAAACAGACACAGTGGAACTGTCACAGGATACTGTCTTTTGTCATAGTCCACAGATGCAACAGAAAGCAATATTGGTGGATGCACATTTTATAAAAAAAGAAACACATTCTCATTACAGAAAGTAAGCTTTGACGCAGTGAAATATTCATTGGGGAGAATTTTCCCTTTCACTTGAGCGACATTAGACGAAAACTGTACCACAGCTGAAGTCAGCAAGAAAGGAAAATAAAAACACGACAATGGATGGTTTTTGGTTATTCAGTTGTAGATGGAAAGCGTTTGGTTTGGCACACTGATAAAAAAAAAAAAAAAAAAAAAAAAAAAAAAAATATAATAATAATAAAAAATAATAATAATAATAATAAAACCAATTCAACAGAAACACGGACAGGAAATCAGTTGAAATGAATTGTAAAGAGAAATCATTGTGAAGAAAGATTTCATACAACACATTATAAATAACAAAAACTTTAAAAAAAAATCACTGTTTTCCTGTTGCGTTTATCATAAGAATTATATTCACATGTGGGTGACATTGTTCCTCGTGAACGCATGGCTGAGAATGCGGCTGTTGGTATGTCAGCTCCAGTAGCGTGCACGTGGACGGTGTCAAGGCGTGTTGATCCCCAGTGGGCCAGTGATGTGTGTTTTCAGTGGCGCAGTAATTGTACTCAGCAAGTGTGTGAAATATTGAATTATAAACAAAGCTTGCTCTTTTGTCTTAGATTGTAGAAATAGGGGGAGATAAGCATTCATATCTGCAGTGGTAGATAATTCTGCCTAACTAACAGTATGTGCTTGAGTGGGTGAATGGGAAAAATAAAATAAATGTTTCTCAAAATGAGCTAGCTTTGTTTATAATTCAATATTTCTTGCAGTCATTGCAACACCAAGCTGCTCTGTAAGTTGCTGGAAAGGTGCTCGGTACTTATCCTTGGAATTTATTAGTTTGTTGTAATTTAGTCCCTTGCGGATTCATTCCAAGAACGGGCCCTCAGCACTTGTGTCTTAAGAGGTTATCGTTTATAATTATATTCTACTTTTCACAAGAAAATGTAGCTTGTTTTGCTCTTTTATGATTTTCTTTTGCTTCTTAGGTGGCACCTTTGGTTAGTTTTTTGAAAACTCAACAAACATACTACGGTATTGCACACCAGCGTTTTCTGGGATATTATCCTTCTTAAAACTGAAAAGGCAGAGGAGTCAAATTACCACTTTCCGCGGTCACTGAGGAGAAACAATCAGGTGTCGAAATATCGGTATCTGACCAGCAGTTATATGTTAGTGAGTTTCTCTCCCTATTGGAGGATGTCTCCCCCTTGGAGACTATAAGCTTGCTGAAGGCTCATTTTGAGAAGCATTTATTTTATTTTTCCCCATTCACCCACTCAAGCACATACTGTTACTTAGGCAGAATTATCGACCACTGCAGATATGAATGCTTATCTCCCACTATTTCTACAATCTAAGACATAAGAGCAAGCTTTGTTAATATTTCAATATTTCTTGCAGTCATTGCAATACCAAGCTGCTCTGTAAGTTGCTGGAATGGTGCTCAGTACTTATTCTTGGAATTTATTGGTTTGTTGTATATATATATATATATATATATATATATATATATATATATATATATATATATATATACTTACAGAGCAGGTGTTGCTCTTTTCATAATTTTCCATGATATGTTGTAATCTATTTTCTTATCTTTAAGCTTCCAAATATGTTTACTTAATTCTGTTTTGTTTTTATATTTTTCATTTTTTAAGGACTGTTTATGGTTTGCATATCTTGTTTTAAAGTGGTTTGCCGTAATCCCTATGTATGTTTCTTTATCACTGTCTGTTGTTACCGTAGCTTGGTAGACAATGTTGTTGTAGAGGCATTTGTTATTCAGAGGGCACTGGTCTTTTTTGTGCAATTACAAGATTTCCTTTCGTCACCCTCTTTGGTTGTATTATTTTTGGTTTTATTGGAAGAATCAATTATATTTTTAAGGTTGGGCATGCACGAGTACGATAGCTTGACGGTGTTTTTATTGAATATTTTAGATAGTACATGTTCTTTTGGGAATGATGTTTTAAGGATTCTGAGGAATTCTTTTCCTACGTTAGTTTTTGTTCCTCCGTCATATGGAGGGTTGTACCATATAATTTTTCTTTTCCTGTTTTTTTTTTTAAATTGCTGTTCATGTTATTATCTGGGTTGTATTGTAATTTGTAGTTGTAGCCACTTTTTTTCAGCGCCTCTTGGTATTTGGCTGCTGCACTGTTAAATTCTTTCTCATTGCATGATAGTTTAGATAATCTTTTGTTTATACCATTAGGTATGGTTTTCAAAATGGAGGGTGGATGGTTACTTTTGATGTCTACGTAGACAGGTATGTCATTAGGTTTTTTGTATGGTTTGTATGTGTGGTCCTTAAGGTCTAATGTTATGTCTAAATAATTTACTATTTTTTTGTTGGCTTCCACTGTGATTTTTAGGTTGTGGCTTTGAAAAAGTTTACAAAGTTCTTTTTTCTTGTTTTCAATGATTTTTGGTTTATTGTTTAACATGGCAAGGCCATCATCTCTGTATAAGCCAACCTGTTTACCAAGTATTTTCTGTATATGAGACAACATGAAAAGTCCAACTAATTCACAAGTTTCCGCTCCATCATAAGATCCCATCGTGACATCGAATGTGGAGTTTCTGCTGGTTTTTTTTATCCAAGTTTCATTGTTGCTATGGAGAAGGGTTTTCTTAGTGTGGAAAATGATTTCCATCTCAGAATCTGTTATATTTCTATATTTGTTGGCAAACATTAGTGCTTTAGCAAGTAGTTCCTCATCGATAGAGGGATAGAAATCCACTATGTCAAAAGTAATGAACACTGTATTTTTCTGTTTGTTCAATTCTTTAAACCATTGGATAACTTCATAACTATTTTTCCAGAGATTGTATTCGTTGTTTGTTTTTATGTCCTCTGTTGCTTTTTCCAGGATTTTTTTGCTAATTTTGCCTAATTCGGATTTTGATGGGTTTATTAGTCTACATGTAGTGTTGTTGTGGAAGTTAGATTTGTGGTCTTTAAGGGTTATAAAAGCTTCTTTTATTGCTGTTGCTTCTATCCTATCACCTAAATCCATCTGGTGCACAAGTTCTTTTTCTTTTTTGCAGATGCTGTCATAAGTAGTCTTATCAGCTTTTTTAAAAATAGTTTTTCTGGATATTTTTGTTGAGGAGTTGAGAGTACTCATTAGGTTCCATTTTATAGAAATTGCTTGTCTTGTCAGCCTTTATGAATATGTTTTTGTCATTTTGGATTTGTTTAATGTTATTATTCAATCTTGTTTGGAAGTTATTATGTGGTTTTCTAAATTCAATATTAGCTATTAGTTTTTTCATGCTTTCTTCAAAAGGTTTCATTTCCTCTATTTCAGGTGGAGATCTCCATGACTTAAACCCATAAGTTTTTTTATCTTCCTTTTTGGCATCTGGATTCAAAAAGAAGAACGCTTTCCATCTCATATTGCGCACAAATATTTCAGTCTGCTCTATGAGTTTTTTATGTATAGTTGTGGATTAGAAAAAGGTATATTTTTGGTGGACTGCCCGAAGTTAATCTTCTCCATTTTAAATTTAGATTCTGCTAGGCCACAGTGCTCAACGTGAGGAGCAATCAATAAAATTAGAGCCAAAACGCCACACAGAACGCCAAAAGTGCTCAACCAAGCAGGGAGCGACATACCAGTTTAAAATAAGGTTTTAAAATGAAGAAGGTAAAACCGACAAAATTGTTTCGAGCTGAATGCTCTCCTCAGGATGTACAATCAGGGCACGCCACCGGTATTATATAGTGTGTTGTGTGGGTGCGTGAGCTCTGCGCGTGTGGCACGTGGCCTGTAGATTTTTCTTTTGGGGGCGCGTTCAGGGGGGACGTGCCAAGGAATGGTGCATTGACAAAGATTTCCATTTATGCCTGCAATTGTTTACCATTTCTACTTTAGAGTTCAGGGATGCTAGATGGGGTTCACATAATATCAGCCACTTTTCTGTGGTACATAAGTTGCATTTTTTAGAAATGTTGTTGTATGGTGTTCCTCTTTTTATAATTTTCCATGATATGTTGTAATCTATTTTCTTATCTTTAAGCTTCCAAATATGTTTACTTAATTCTGTTTGGTTTTTATATTTTTCATGTACTATCTAAAATATTCAATAAAAACACCGTCAAGCTATCGGTTATAAAGGCTTCTTTTATTGCTGTTGCTTCTATCCTGTCACCTAAATCCATCTGGTGCACAAGTTCTTTTTCTTTTTTGCAGATGTTGTCATATGTGGTCTTATCAGCTTTTTTTAATAATTTTTCTGAATATTTTTGTTGCGGAGTTGAGAGTACTCATTAGTTTCCATTTTATTGAAATTGTTTGTCTTATCCGCCTTTATGAATATTTTTTGTCATTCTGGATTTGTTTTATGTTATTATTCAATGTTGTTTGGAAATTGTTATGTGGTTTTCTGAAATCAATATTAGCTATTAGTTTTTTCATGCTTTCTTCAAAAGGTTTCATTTCCTCTATTGTAGGTGGCGATCTCCATGACTTAAAACCATAAGTTCTTTTATCTTCCTTTTTGGCATCTGGTTCAAAAAGAAAAACGCTTTCCACCTCATGTTGCGCACAAATGTTTCAGTCTGCTCTATGAGTTTTTTCATGTAGAGTTGTGGATTGGAAAAAGGTATATTTTTGGTAGACTGCCCAAAGTTAATTCTCTCCATATTAAATTTCGGATCTGCTAGGCCACAGTGCTCAACGTGAGGAGCAATCAATAAAATCAGAGTTAAAAAGCCACTCAGAACGTTAAAAGTGCTCAACGATGTAGGGAGGGACATACCAGTTTAAAATATGATTTTAAAATTAAAAGATAAAACCTACAAGCTTGTTTCAAGCTAAACACGCTCTCCATAGCAACAGTTAAACTTGGATAAAAAAACCAGCAGAAATTCCACATTCGATGTCACGATGGGATCTTATGATGGAGCTGAAACTTGTGAATTAGTTGGACTTTTCATGTTGTCTCATATACAGAAAATACTTGGTAAACAGGTTGGCTTATACAGAGATGACGGTCTTGCCACGTTAAACAATAACCAAAAACCATTGAAAACAAGAAAAAAGAACTTTGTAAAAATTTTCAAAGCCATAACCTAAAAATCACAGTAGAAGCCAACAAAAAAAAACAGTAAATTATTTAGACATAACATTAGACCTTAAGGATCATACATACAAACCATATAAAAAACCTACTGACACACCTGTCTACGTAGACATCAATAGTAACCACCCACCCTCCATCTTAAAAACCATACCTAATGGTATAAACAAAAGATTATCTAAACTGTCATGCAATGAGAAAGAATTTAACAGTGCAGCAGCTGAATATCAAGAGGCGCTGAAAAAAGTGGATACAACTACAAATTACAATACAACCCAGATAACAACATGAACAGCAACAGGAAAAACAGGAAACAAAAAATTATATGGTACAACCCTCCATATGATGGAAGAACAAAAACTAACGTAGGAAAAGAATTCCTCAGAATCCTTAAAACACCATTCCCAAAAGAACATGTACTATCTAAAATATTCAACAAAAATGCCGTCAAGCTATCATACTTGTGTATGCCCAACCTTAAAAATATAATTGATTCTTCCAATAAAACCAAAAACAACACAACCAAAGAGGGTGATGAAAGGTATCTTGTAATTGACAAAAAGACCAGTGCCCTCTGAATAATAAATGTCTCTACAACAATATTGTGTACCAAGCTACGGTAACAACAGACAGTGATAAGAAACATACATAGGAATCACGGCAAACCACTTTAAAAACCAGATATGCAAACCATAAACAGTCTTTCAAAAATGAAAAATATAAAAACCAAACAGAATTAAGCAAATATATTTGGAAGCTGAAAATAAGAAATAGATTACACATATCATGGAAAATTATAAAAAGAGCAACACCATACAACAACATTCTAAAAAATGCAACTGTGTACTACAGAAAAGTGGCTGATAATTATGTAAACCCCACCTAGCATCCCTGAACTCTAAAGTAGAAATGATAAACATTGCAGGCATAAATGGAAATCTTTGTCAATGCACCATCCCGTAACACGTCCCCCCTGAACGCGCCCCCAAAAAGAAAAACCGGCAGGATACGTGCCACACGCACAGAACTCACACGCCCACACACCACAATATATAACACCGGTGGCGTGCCCAAAATTGTATACCCTGAGGAGAGCGTTTTTAGCTTGAAACAAGCTTGTAGGTTTTATCTCTTCATTTTAAAATCTGAGTGGCTTTTTAACTCTGATTATATATATATATATATATATATATATATATATATATATATATATATAATATATATATATATATATATATATCCCCCTTTTTAAAATTTCAAATCTTTGCCAAATCATATATAATGATGGAAGAATTCTTAACCTATACTTGTTTCCCCACTACTTAATTGTTCAGCATTATATTGTTTGGTCAATCAGTGGACGATTGCATCTCTTAGGAGATCCAAGTAAAGTTGTTCTACTCCATTTTCAGCCGCTGATAATGCTTGGGTTATTGAACAGCAGAGCTGACCATCAGACTGTTCCATATATATTTTTATCTCTCTTGCATCCTTAATGGATCCTCAAGCTTGAGGCTCAAAGATTATCCCCTACATTTTATACTGTTTGCATAATGTTTTTAATTTTTCAGCAACTTTTTACCTTACCACACTTTCGTTTTATTTTATTCTACTACCTTTCGCTGGCTGCTTTGGGGGTTCTCTTGGATTCTTCTGTGAACCCTGGTGGTGAGAACACCACAGAAGTACGGACTGTGGTGTGTCTCTGACGCAAGAGCACAGACATAATCAGCCGTGTCTCCCTGATGAGTTCCCATCCAGCGGACGAAGGCCTAGAAGCCGGCAATTACATATATGATCTGCCTTCGAGAGGGATTGCGATGGTTCCCTCATGCAGCTAGTGAAGGGTTTTCATTTTATAATATACCCCTCCCCCCACCCCTTTTTATTTTTATTTTTTTTAAATATATTTTTAAATTTCAAATCTTTGCCAAATCATTACAAAAATGATGGAAGAATTGTTAACCTACACTTGTTTTCCCCCACTACTTAATATGTTCAGCATTATATATATATATATATATATATATTATATATATATATATATAATATATAATTTAGAGGTTGCAAAAGTAAAGTCTGGTGCAACCTCTAAATTTTATGCACACAGAGTGTGAAACAGGATGATGTTTGTCTGGAACTTTGGGGGGGTCTTTTTTTTTTACGGAATCGGGTTTTAAATCATTGGAAAGGGGTGACACAGAGTGACATTGTACATTGAATCCTTCCATCTGTACTCTAAACCCAGTTAATTAATATTTACATAAGCTGTGCGCCCGCAACTTTAGATAAATATGAACAAGATAGCATCGTTGCTTCTAGGGGGAAAAAGGATATTTAGAGGCGAAGGAGATATTTTTTGTTTGCGTTTTTAACAGAGACATTGGTGTACATATTTGAGCATCTATTTTGCTACCTGTCCAATGTTTACTTGTTTGTAAGGACCTCGCGAATAGAGCAAACATGCATTTATGTGCATTATTAAGAAAACTGCACACAGGTTTTTTTTGTTTTTTTGTTTGTTTGTAATTTTTTGTTGTATTACTAAAACATCTTTAAGTGCAAGTTACATCAATAGTTCAGTATGAAGCCGAAGTATAGGGTCTGCATGGAGCTATAAAGAAACGAAATCAAAGAATAGTTTATCTGTTTGCTTTTAAAACGATTCTTTAGAATTCAGTCGAGCGCGCCCGGTGATTTTGTATATTGAGACATAGGTGGTTATGCTATCCACCTCAACTCATATTTTCGGCGTACTAGCAATTGGTTTTGGGAAACACATGGGATTTATGAAGGACTATCACAAACGACATATTATAAGAAAAGGATTCACCGAAAGGGGGAGGAAAGATGAATCCATCGGTGCTCAACCAGTCACGACTGCAAATCCAAACAGACTATGAACATGGACCAAATGAAATATCCATGTGTCTGTGGAAAGCGTTTCGCTATCACCCGTGACATGAAGATCCACAGAACAAAGATGGGATGTGTGAAGATTGATCTGAATGAGCAGCAGTGCACTGCATCAGCAGATAAGATGTCGGAAGACCAAGGCCAGGATTTAAACCACAGTGCCAAGGACATCCACGCGTTGGTTCGGATGAGGAATTTGCACAGGCCCTCGATGCCAGGCGCCTGAAACTCAACCTGCCACGAGCAACGAAACTGAAGATTGGGAGAAACTGGATGCAAAAATCGTCGAAGACTTGATGCACTGGTAGGGAAAAGCACCCTGGAACACAAACTAGCCACATGTGGGGACAATGTGTATGCCACATGTAGAGACGCCTATGGAGCAAAACTACCCAAAGAGAAAACACCTCCAAAGAAATCCAGACGCCAAGATGAGATGGACAAGATTAGGGTCCAAAAGAAAAACCTCAAAAAGCAAATGAAGACCGCACTGCCAGCTGAAAAACAAGCCTTGGAAAAACTCTGGAAAGACCTGAAAGCAAAACACAGCGCCCTCAGCAAGCGGAATCTGCGAGGAAGAGGAAGAGCAAAAAGAAGAAGACACAAGAGCGCTTCTTCAGAGACCCTTCCAGTTTGCCAGAACACTGTTTGAGCAGGCAAAATCTGGGACCCTAAGTGTGGACAAAGGAGTTCTTGAGCAGCATCTGAGAAAAAAAACATACTCTGACTCACAGAGCAAAGCACCCCTAGACATTTAAGGTCTGGTGTGGCCAACTAACCCTGAGGAACAGTTCAATGACAAGCTCCAACGTTGGCGGAAATCAAGAAGATGGTCGACAAAGCCAGAACCAAGTCATCACCAGGGCCAAACAAATACCTTACTGTTACAAAAATGCCCAAGGCTGGAGGGCTCCCAGGCTGTGTATCAGTTGGAAAAACCAGAATATAAGCGGCCAATGGATGGAAGAGGGGTTACACCCCCAAAGGAAAAAACCAAGTGACATCACCATTCAGGCCCAAAATCACAACTGAACGTCAAGGGGAAAATTTTCTGTCATGGCGCAAGGCGACCAAGTACCTCAGGAAAACAATCTGGTTTGTCAGTCCAAAAAAGGGGCTCCCACGTGCGGCTGTTAAACACGCCACAATATTGGACCAACCCAAAGAGCAAAAACAGAAAGAAGACCGGCGTAGGGGCTTGATCTGGCAAACCATAGGGATCTGCACCCCATGGATGAACAGTGGCTCTTGAGATTCCAGTACCAAAGAACATCTGCGACATCTCAAGAAGTCTTCAAGGGTTTTCTAAATGCGTTCTCTCCCAGGATACACCAAAAATTGGGGTCAACTTGGAAGGGGGCTTGCAAGGCTGTCAATTTCCCAATACTTCTTTTTGGCAATAATCCTTAAAACACCGCAAGCAACACAAACACACAGACCTTGGGAGAACACATGGCCCCCCCCCAAAGGGCCTTCAGGGATACACACAGTGATTTCATCCAGAAACAGACCGTCATGTGCGGGAAAAGGGCTGGACGACAAGTTGCCCATCCAAAAATAGTTCAAAGCCAAAAAATACGGAGTCTCTCACTGGGAAAGGAAAAGTACCCGAATCTTGCCTCTTCAGTTTCCCAACCGGGCCTTTCCAACGTCACAAAGACCTCAAGGAGTTTGGGGGGGAAAGATTATGATGATAGCGAAAGACACACAAGAGCAAAAAAAAACCAAACAGATGTGGGAAAAGGTTTGACACCTTCCCCTTTGGGCTCCCTGGCAAATCAAGGCCTGGTGTCTGCAGTTCATGCTAACCAAAATTCCTATGGCCCTGATGATATACGACATCTGCACCGCAATGGGGCAAGAACCAAAAAACCCCAAGTTCAAAAGGAAAGGGGTTTGGGTGTCCCACCCTTCCACCCTTCGGACGACATACCGTACTGTCCCAAGCAAATTTTGATACTACCACTGAAAATCCTTCCGGGAAAATACAAAGCGGGAAAGATCAAACTTCAAACAGCTGGGGACTCAGGAGAAAAGGGTGGTAAAGCAAAGCCCCACTGAAGACGGGGCAAAAATGAAAGTTTCAAATCAAGGATTCGCAAAAGAAGTCTCAAGACAAGAATAACGGGACACACACAGACCAACAAAAAGAACTGGGGTCCCAAAAACTAAAGGTGGTCAAAGGCCAAAGGAAAAGCCAAAAGAGACATGAGATTCAGAGATAAAAAAGAAGAAACAAAAAAAACTCCAAAAAGCATCCCCAGAGCCAGCAAGGCAATGACAACGGGGGAATGCACTCCAAAGAATCTCATTTGGAATGATTTTGGGCACAGGCCCCCTCAGATCACTTCATTCTCAGATCAGCAAAACCTGTGAAGGGAAAAAACCCGACGACCGCATGCCCCCCGCCATGAAAATAAAACGTGGAGCATGTCCTAACTCAGAAAAATAGCCCTGGTCAAGAAGACACATAAGGCAAAACCACGTGCTCAAAGAATTGTAAAAGGGCCCGGCTATACCAACACCACAAAAAAGGGAAAAACCGGACCCAAAAGCCCCCAAACATTTTTCCGGGCGGGAGGGGGAAAATCTGCCAAAAACAACAGTGTCACCGAACGCAGGCAGAGTCGCGGAGGGCAGATGACTGGGAGTGCACTGCAACCTCCCAAATGGAAGAGTCACCCATAATCATCACACGAATGGCATAACCAGACATGTAGTCCACCTCAGTCAACCAGCAGCTTCATGATCGATTCACGGTGCATAGAAAACAGAATCTACAAACTGAAAATAAGCGATCGGGCAAACACCCGGGGGGACAAAAAGCTATCGGGTCAAAGTCCCACTGCAGAAATTGGGGACTGGGGGGTTCTTTTTGGGACACCTGACGGGGGGGGGGGGGGGGGTTTTTTTTAACGGAATTGCATGACAAAAGGGACGTCACTCAACCCCTCACACCCAACCACAAGAAAAGAGTTTTTGACAAATATTTATTCACTTACAATCATTTACTCGCACTACCCCCAGATGGGGGAGGTCATAAAAAAAAAGAGAAAAAGAACGGAAGGAAAAAAGAAAAAAAGGGCAAGAAAAAAGGGACATTCTACAACGATTAGGGGGCAAAGTAAATGAATAACCACAAAACCCCCAAAAACCCGGGGTCCCCCAAATTCCCCAACCCAACCCCAAACCCCTACCAAACATTTAGCAAATGACAAAGAAAAAAAGTATTAAAACAAGCTACATCCAAAGGGCCTACCAAATAGAGTTTAAAAAAACAAATAAAACAAAAAACCCAAAAAAAAAAAATCAGTGCGGCTTTTTGACCCCCCAACCACCCCAGACCCACACCCCCCACACAAGATTAACACTCAAATCGATTCATGCACCGAGGGGGTTTTGCCGAGGGGGCTGGGTCCCGTAGAGGGGCGACTTTGAAGTGGGGTGGGCTTCCATCCCAAGGTGAACAAGTGTCCCACCAGTCCACAGGGTTTGGGAAACACTGGGGCCTGGGGCCAAATGACGCAGGGTCCGATGAGGGGGGTCCCACCGAAGTGAAACAATTGTCCCACCAGTCTACAGGTTTGGGAAACACGGGGGCCGGACAAAATGACTGCAGGTCCGCTGAGCTTTCCCACCAGCCCAAAAGGACTGCAGCTTAAGAAAAAGGGGGAAAAAACCCCCCCTACGCGGAGATATCCCCCCGATATAAGTCCACCTAAGTCCTTGTCAAGTTGGGAAAAAAGGGGGCCGGCATTCATCAGTGTGAAGGGGCACAATGCCGAATAAGGTCAACAATGCTTTGTCACTATAAAAAGGGGAAAAAAACATAAAAACTTTTCCCCCTTTTTTTTTTGGCTTTTTTGACCTTTCAAGGATAAATTCCTTAGCAAAAGCTCCAATGAATAAAAAAAATTAAATTTCATCCACACGTCGTCACACAAACATAAAAACAAGGAACAGAACGGGAAACCCCATGTGGGGGGGAACGGGAGGGAATCCCCCCCTCCGCGGGCAAATTTTAGGGGCCGTTTTACAAAACTCATGCTTCCCCGACCGTCTCGTGTCTATGAACAAAAAGGAAAAAGAAAATAAATTTCAAATTCCTTCCGGCCCAAATCACATATTACAGATAACAATGACTCAACCTGTGTAATCAAAAACAACAAAAACAGCTCCTTGACCAAATGAAGGATATCAAATTTAAAAAGGAAATTTTAACTTAGTCCACAGTAACAAATCCCAACCGCTAAGGACCCCAAAAAGTAAATTTAAAAAAATCGTTTCACAATTTTTACAACAAGACGCATACCGAAACCATTTCCATACCCGCTCCCCCCTTTGGGGCATTACACAAGAAAAGGGGTTCCGAGCCCAAAACACATGAAGGCGAAGAAAAAAACCCCCAACGCGAAGGTTTTGAAAACCCAAAAAAAACAAAACACGCTAAACAGACCATAAGTACCAAAAAAAGGGGGTGGGCGAGGTGAAAAAGGTTTGCCCCCCCAAGAAGGGGACAGCCTAATCGGGCCCTCCACACCGAAGGGGCTCCAGGTCAGGACGACCCCAAGGGGGTCTTTTAGCTGGCAGGATAGGATCCCGGGGTACATAATCTTTTTGACCCACTGAAGGGGGAAAGACTTTTTTTCCCCACCCCCACACCGAAGGGAAAAGAAGGGGGCCACTAGCAAGATAGAGATCTCTCCGCTCACGGTCCGTCAATGATTCCAAAACCACTAACCTAACAAAGATGGCAACAGTAACAAACAGCTCACCTGTGGGACCTACTCACTGATGAATCACTGGGAAAAAGAAAAAAAAACAAAAAAGAAAGCTTTAAAAGAAAAAAAAAAGAAAGAAATATTGGAGGATGGGAGGGGAAAACAGGGGCAAAAACACCCGGGGTGACCAAAAAACACACTGGTCAACACCCGCCCAAATTTTAAAAATTCACGGTAACCTCCACTTTAAAACTGGGGTTGAGAGAAATATTTACTTCAAACCAAAATATTTTCGTCCCTGACAACACCCCCCCAACCCAAAAGGCTTTTGCCACTGAGGCACACCCATCACAGCCCCAGTATGTTTTTTACACCCTTACAATGTAAATTTTTCACTCCTGAACCTTTACTCAGTACTCCATCCAGCTGAGGTAATCACCTCCACGTTGTATTTTCCCGGGATGTGTCTGAAAGTGAACGCTAGACTTTGCAGTTCGATGGCCCATCCATGAGACGACGGCTAACAGGCCGAATTCGATGAAGATACGCCAGGGGGTGGTGGTCTGTCTCCAGAACAAACTCTCGCCCGTACAGGTAAGGGTAAAACCGCCTGGCAGCCCACACCACTGCGAGACATTCTTGTTCGATGGTGTGGTAGTTTAGCTCTGCCCCTACCAACTTCTTACTCGCATAGGCAATGAGCAGCAGACCCTTCCCTTGGTCCTGTAGCAGTACAGCCCCCAAGCCAACACTCGAAGCATCAGTCCTCAAGACGAATGGCATACTGGGGTCAGCCAACTGCAGAATGGGTTGGTTGGATAGGGCGTCCTTGAGTTCCTTGAATGCCTTGACATCTTCAGGGCTCCACACAAGAACTTCGGGTTTCTTTGCCGCCGTCTTGTCCGTCAGAGGCTTGGCCACCTCAGCGAAATGTGGGATAAATTTGCGGTAGTACCCCACCAGCCCGAGAAATGATCGGAGTTCCTTCTTGGTCCTGGGAGTCGGGCTTCATCTATTTTGCTAATCTTGTCCTGTTCAGGCAGCATGTAGCCTCGGCCGATGACATGACCCAAGAAGGATATCTCGGCTTCTCCGATCTGGCACTTTGTAGGGCGTGCTGCCAGTTGCACCTGTCGGAGGCGCGTGAAAGATGATCCGTAGCGATTCCAAATGTCCATCCCACGTCTCTGTGGCCAGCAGCAAGATCGTCAATAAAGTTGTGCGCCTCGGATAACTCAAGGGGCTCCAACATGAGTCGCATAATCCGACTAAAAACTGCTCCTGCGGTCTTGAGACCAAATGGCATTACCCTGAACTGGAACTGGCCTTTGGAGTCGTGAAAACAGTTTTCTCTTTGTCTGCTGGTTCCATGGGGATCTGCCAGTAGCCTTTGGCCAGGTCGAGTTTGGGAAAAGTACTTGGCTCTGGCCAGCTGGCAAAGATTTTGTCGACATCAGGCATCGGCTCGGCGTCGAATTTCAATACTTTGTTCAAGCGGCGAAAGTCAACGCAAAACCTCATTTGCCGTCGGGCTTCTTCACAAGCAGTATCGGTGACGAGAAGGGCGAGCTGCATCTTTCAATGACGCCCATCCGAATCATTGCCTGTACCTCTGCTTTGACTGTCTCCATCTGCGGGTGTGGCAAAGGGTATTGTTTCACCCGAATCGGGTCATCCGGGTTTGAGTTTCAAGGGGATGTTCCAAATTGCAGCGCAGAGGAATGTCGGAGAGGATGTCCTGATATTCGCTGCACAGACTCTTCACCGCTTCTGCCTGATCCGATGTGTGAGACTGAGCTAGCTTCACATCATCCCCTGTTTCCTCTTTACATAGAGCCACGCAGGGAATGTTGAAACTGAGAGGGGGTGACTCTCTCCCTTCTTCCATGACCACCGGGGCAAAACCTGCACCGCAAACTTCTCTTCGCTCGTACTTCTTCAGTAAATTTGCGTGTACAAGTTTTTCTTTGCCTCTCATCTTGAGGGCGTAATCCCAGTCTCCTACACGCTTGGCTACTTTGAATGGTCCTTGCCAGGACAGCTGCAGCTTGTTCTGGTGTAAAGGCAACAGCAATAGAACCTCGTCATCTGGCTCAAACCATCTCTGCGTGTCTTCCGGTCATAGTATGCTTTATAACCGCTTCTGAGCCTGGGAAAGATTCTTATGAGCCAACTCACAAGTGGCAGCGATCCGTTCCTTCAGTTCCAGAACGTACTCGGCCTGTGTCCTCTGTTCGTTCTCTGCTCCTTCCTGGGTCCAATGATCTCTCAGAATGGCCATAGGTCCTTTGACAGTCCGACCATAAAGGAGCTCAAAGGGTGAAAATCCCAAACTCTCCCTGTAGCACTTCCCGGTATGCAAACAGACCCCCGGCAAGAAACGGTCCCAGTCTTTGGGTTGTTCTTGGGCCAGTTTTCGAATCATCTGCTTCAATGTGCCATTGAATCTCTCGACAAGACCGTTGGCCTGAGCATGGTAGGGAGTAGTAAGTCTCTCGGTGGATTTGAAGTAATTGTTTACCTCAGACATCACATTCGAGAGAAACTGCATTCCCTGATCGGACAATACCTTGTCAGGGATGCTGGTCCTTGTCCACATCTCCCATAGTGCTTCCGCTACCGTCACCGCGTCGACTCTCCTCAGAGGGTAGCCTCCGATAGCGTGTGGCATAGTCCACCATGACGAGAACAAAACGGTGACCTCGGCGGATGCAGGAATGATGGGTCCTATCAGGTCAACTCACACCTTACTGAACGGTGTGCCGATCAAGGGAACTGTGCCCAAAGGTACTCTGGTGTTCCGGCCCTTCGGGTAGTTCGTTGACACACATCACAGCTGTGGCAATATCTTTTGACGTCCTTTGCTACCCCTGGCCATAAAAGTCTTGCTGGATTCTCTCCAGGGTTCAACGCGTCCCCAAATGTCCTGCCATAGGGGTATCGTGACTTAGGCGCATGACAGTGCTGCGGAGAGCTTCGGGTACGACAAGTTGAGTGGCAGACGACCCTAAGTGACGTATAACGTCTGTGCACCAGTCCCTTGCGACTCACGAAACTCTACCGCGCTGCTGCGGGACGTCCTTGATGGCTTCCCAACCAAACTCCGGATTTTGTTGAGGGATGGGTCCTTCGTTTGCAAGCTGTGTACAGTCGAGGGATCCATGGTCAAGGTGTCATGTTGAGTCAGGGGCTTCAGGAGGGGTTTCAATGCCTCTTTCTCTCTCTGTGCTTGGAACGCGTGGTGGCAGCCACAAATACTTCTGCTGGCAACTCTGATGAAATCTCCCGACGTTGACCGTCCCCAAAGCACACTGAATGCCAATCAGATTGGGAGTACGCAGTCGCTGAAGGCTACTGCCCACACTTTCCCTTTAAAATATGGCGTAGAGACTTCTACCAATACTGTAATCGCTTTGCCCTGAAGGATGACTCGATTCCTGACACTTGGCATTCTTCCCCCCGAGGTGCATCACAAGGGACTAACTGCTCATCAATGAAGACCGGCTGTGGCTCCTGTGTCCCTAATAGCCTCCACTATCTTGCCACACACTACCGACGGGAAAGTAGGACATGTTGGGGTCGTGACCTCACTCTCTCCAAATGCCACCCTAAAGTGCGAGATATCGGATTTTGCCTTGTCCTTCCTCTTGGGACAATCCTGAACGAAATGCCCCTTTTCCCACGAGGAAGCAAAGCTTGGGCTTTGGGTCCGATGTTCCTGGAATCGCTGGAGAAAACGTTCTGGGAGGGCGACGACCCGTTTGGGATCACGTGACTCCCGATCGGCGGGTTTCCTACTTGTCCTGGCGCAGGCCCTACGATAGTGACGACGCGCATCTGTGAAGGCTTCAGCCACCTCGATTGCCCCGGCGAATGTCTTTGGTTTCTCCTCACCCAACTTGAACTGCAGTTCCCGAGATACCGAATTCATGAGTTGCTCCAAGAGGAAACAATCCTTCAATTCCATCTCTGAGGCTTCAATCCAATATTCCATAGTGCGCCGGAGGCATTCCCGAACTGGTGAAAATCTCTTCTGCAGGTTCCCTCATTGTGCGAAACTGCTTTCTATAGGACTCGGAAGTCATGTGCAGTCTCCGGTGAAGAGCCGCTTTTAGTTCAATATAGGAAGCTCCGGGTGGAAATGTCGACAAACGCCTCCTTAGCCTTCCCCGTCAGGCTACTAATGAGGTAAAGGGCTTTACTCTGGTCGTTTAGCTGGTATGCAGCGGCAACCGCCTCAAAGTGCTCGATGTAGGCATCTATGTTATCGCTAGCACTGTACACTGGCATATGTAGCTTGGGCGGAGCCACCGGAATAACCACGCCCTGATGAAAATCCGCTATTTCCCGATGGTCAGATCCATGCTCGGAAGCAACCACAGACTGTGTTCGGTGCATCTAACTGTTGAAACCAGTTCGGCCCGGAGTTTTTTCTTTTTCCTCCACCAAACGAGCCTCAAAGTCCAACTCTTTCTGTTTCTGAGCCTCCCTTTCTAACTGTTCTCTCTTTTCTCTCGACTCTCGCTCCAGTCTCCTTTCCTCCATCTCCTCTCTCCATCGCTGTTCCTTCTCCTCTCTCTCCAACTTCTTTTCCTCTCTCTCCAACCTCCTCTCCTCCATCTCCCTTCTCTCTTTCTCCATTTCCATTTTCCATCGTCTCTCTTCTTTTGGTTTCTCTCTCCTCCTTCTCTCTCTTTTCCCTCGCTTCCCTCTCCTCCTTCTCCAGTCTCCTCTGCTCCCGCTCTCTTCTCTCTCTTGCCTCTCTTTCTTCCCTTTCCCTCTTCTCCTTGGCCTCTCTTTCTTCTCTTTCCCTCTTCTCCTTGGCCTCCCTTTCTTCTCTCTCAATCCTCATCAACATAAGAGGATCCATGGGCGCTGGTCTAGGAGGACGAGGCATAGGCGAAGGCTGAAAGCAGAAGTCATCTCGAGGATACGGCGGAGGGCGAAGTCCCGAGACCGGAGTGGCAGAGGTCGCCTCGGAGAGAGTGACCCAGGAGGGGTCATCTCCTGTATTGTGGACACTGCGGTGACTGGAGGACGAATCCCACCAGAAGAAAACACGACCTGGGTGGTAGGGCCAGTCGTCGCCTGAGTCATGGGGCTCCCCATCCCTGTAGGATTCCTGCACCACGAGTCTGAGAACGTGTGATCCGGCGCCCGTCGTCTATGTGTTCCATAACTTACAGTACCCTCACAAGACACGATGTCCCCCAATCACTAAGTGATACACAGATTTGCACAGCCACGCAGAACTCTGACGAACAAAATCCCACGAAGGTTCCGACGTGCGTGTCCACTTCGCACTTAGTACCATGGTCGACTACTTCGAGGGTCACAAAGTATTTGAACCCACCACAAGCAAATAGTACAGGACGATACCAAATGGATATTGTCATGTGACGTAGCCTCACATCAAGGCATTGTGACGCTCCATCACATGTAGTTAGTGATATGAATCATTCCCCATGCCACTACTGAAAAGGAAGAATATTCGTGTGGCTTGACTAGTGTAGCGGGCGTCCCCAAATAATTGTGAGTATGACTCGGTAAAGAAACAAACGTGGTCATTGGTGAAAGTGACCACTGAGAGATGTTTAACAAGGGCTGGTAAGGTGCTGGTCATGTGTTTTGAACACTGAGTATGCACTCACTAGGAGGAGGAGGAAAGAATCAGTTTTAAACCCAGCAGATGGCCTAGAGACCGAACCTGTCAGGACGTTGGTCCTGCTGCTGACCAGTCATTACCAGTGAGCGATAGATAGTTGGGAAAGCTACAGGGGAAAACTTATAGAAAAGAGAAAGAAAGAATTCATATGTTGAATTAAGAAGCAGGTTACTTACACGAACCTTATTCGTGTTTCAGCCTTCACCTTTTACCCTTCGCCCTTCACCCTTCACCTTTCACCCCGTGAGGTGGTTGAAGATGGCCATGGTGTGGGGAACACACCGGTAGGCAGCCCCAGGAATTAAGGACTCCAGGGAGAGGAGTCGGGAACTCGTCATCTCTCCAGGGACAGGAGAAGACGAGGGAGAGGAGTTGGAACTCATCTCACCAGTGACAAGAAGAGTCGAGGGAGAGGAGTCGGAAGTCATATCTCCAGGACGGGAGAAATCGAGGGGCGAGATGATGTCTGAGAGAGACAGGGAATCCTGAAAGGATGAGGCGAGTCGTAATTCGGATGCAGGCATAGATCAAGGAGTGAGAGAATCATTTATTTTCCTGTCTGGATTTTGTGGGCCAATGTTGTGTGAAGGCCGTCACTTTATGAAGTCTTGAGTGAGTTAGTTTGCCTCTCAGTGAAAGAGAGCTACATGTATAAAATCTGTTTATAAATTGTTTGATGTGATTTATAAAGTGTTTTCCCGAAGGAGAGGGGGAGAAGAAAAAAACATTCGGCAGTGCGCCTTTTGGTTGATTGGAAAGATTGCGTGTGCGTATGGAGTAAATGCTGTCATGAATGCGCGTGTGCAAAAGTGACAGTGTGACAGTGGTGACCCCGACTCCAGTTTCACCGACGTAGCTGCCGTTTTGTTTCCCTAGAAAAAAAAAAAGAAGAAAGATTTCTATTTGTACCTTCAGAGGAAGGATTTCTATTTGTGCCCTTGGGGCTTTAAAAAAAAAAAAAGATTTCTATTTGTACCCTCAAGGGTTTGAGGAAGAAAAAAAGGAAAGATTTCTATTTGTACCTCAAGGGTTTGAGGGAAGGAAAAAAAAGAAGAAAGTTTAATTATTTATTGTGTATAATATTTGCATTTTTTTTGGTTCTATTTCTATGTGTGTTTAAGGTGGTAGAGATTTCTTTTGGTTGCTCTACTCCGTTAAGGTTTTTTTTTTTGGTAGGATTTCCTTTTGACCCTTTCCCCCCTCAGGACCGATAGCCTCAACCTCCTCTTGCTCGTACCTGGCAGCAAGGGGCAGGGCGTTGAGGAGTCGCTGTCCTTCCCCTAGATATTAGATTTTTTGTCCCCTTCCCAGGACTGATAGCCCCAACCTCTTCCTGCATTTAGCAGGGGGGCATGGCGTTGGGGAGTCGGTAGTCCTTCCCTTCTCGTAAATATCTATTTCTTTCCCTTTCCTATTGTTTCATTTTGATTTTTCCCCTTGCCCCTCAGAGTGTGGGATCAGCTTCACCTCCGTCACGCAAATAGTGTAGTGGTGGAGTTGATTATCCGCTCAGCCCAAATAAACATCTTTATCTTTTGATTATTTTTTTTCTGTGTGTGGTGCGAGATTTTCTTTGCGTTTGGGTGAATGAACATTTATTGATTGATTGTTTAGTATTTGTATTATTACTGTAGTGTGTATATTGTGCGTGATTTGTTTTCCGTCTCCAGTTTCACGGAGACAGTAACCAATAGGGTGCTGTCTGAGGGCTTCTTTTGCTTTTCTTGATTTATTCTTACTGTTCCGGTCCTGTGTATCCTTTCATTTCCTTTTCACCCCCTTTTTCAAAACCTCTTAAACCTTCTCCTCAATAAGCTCCTATCTAGTTTTCTTTCTACATTTTCATCTTTTAGGTAGGATTTCCGCTAGTTTGTGTTTCTTCCCCTCTTTTTAATTGTTTGTGCTTCCATTTGTTTTGTAAATTTATATTCATTTTTTGTATAAGGCGTACATTTGTTTTGAAAATTCATTTGAAATTAAGTAAGAAAGAAAGACTGACAACAAGAACATTTAAGAACTAAAACTTTATAAAGAATTTATTTTCAGAAAACTTTATTGTGTTTTTTCCTTTCTTAGGAAAAACAGATTTGCATTGAACTTCATTTTTTTTTTTAAATTCCAAATTGATAGCAGTTTGCAAATTACTTTGGAAAAATACATTCCTTGGATTTAATATCTACCCTGTTTTAGTAAGCCGTTTTCTGTTTACACCGGAAATTGAATTCTTTATTTGTATATACTATAATTACATTTTTGGTGAAATATACAGCGCCATCATATATCGCCTTATTTTTATTCATACTTAGAAATTGTTGTTGTTTATATCTGTTGACGATTCATTATGGATGATTTTGATAAATATGTTCAACAAGCGGAACGCTTGGGTTTTGATGGAGAAAAACTTACTAACTATGTGCAACAATGCACAGATAGGGCAGACAGGCTAAGAGAGAGAGAAGAAAATAGACTACAGAGGAAGCTGAAGCTGAAGAAAATAGCAACAGAGGGAAGCTGAAATTGAAGAAAAAAGATTACAGAGGGAAGCTGAAGCTGAAGAAAATAGACTACAGAGGGAAATTGAAGTTGAAGAAAAAAGACTACAGAGGGAAGCTGAAATTGAAGAAAAAAGACTACAGAGGGAAGCTGAAGATAAAGAACGTCATTTAAGTTGAGGCAGTTAGAACTAGAGACTGATGCTGAAATAAAAGATTACAGGCAATCGAGAGAAGAGAACAGCATTTTACCAATCCTGCTCACTTTCGCGCTCAACAGTTTTCGGCGAAAGTGGCCTAAAGCGGCATTTTATAGTTCTCTGACAAGTAAGACTTCAATATCCAAAAAATAACGATTATCTACAAACAAACATACTGTGTAGGGTTATCCGTTTTCAATACTAATTTACAAAACTTTTCAGATTTCAGTTTTTTGTTTAATCTTATGTTTTTCCTGATCGTTTTCAATAACATCATTTTCACGCAACATTCTTCAAATGAGTCTCTGTCTTTCATGTGAAATAAAACTACAGTCTTTAACTGTTCTCTAAAGTCTTTTAAAACTGAGTTATATTTTTTGCATAAAATCCACACACTTATCCCAGCATGCCTTCCACTGAAAGCTAGTTTCGACAAAGTGTTTCTCTTTTTAACTATGTCTCTTTCTGCTGAACAGTCATCTATAATAATAGTGTTTGCGTTTCTTCAAACAATATAAAAAGCGTTCTAGACACTCACTCAGTTTATTGCTAGGATTAACTAAAAATATGTTATCATCAGTCCATATAAACCTTCTATCATGATATGCTTTGTTCCATTTAAGTGTTGGGCAGAAAATCACAATATGATCAAAATTATAACGATAAACTGTTTGTAACAGGTCAAGGATAAATATTGTTTTCCCACAACCAGTTTGTCCACAAATTAATGAACAATGAGGGGTTTTTGTCATAAAGTTTAACTGCTCAATAGTTTTATAACAGAACTTAATCTAATCCAGTTATTGTTTTTATCATGCTCTCTGTCAAAACTTGTTCAGTATAATAAAATCCTATAAGGTCTAAATGTGTAAGATTAATCCAATTTAGTTCTGTAAGATTGTTTCTATTTAGACTAATATTGATTTTGTTGCTTGTTGTTATGACCTTAATATCCTCACCATTGTAAAGAATGACGACGGTAACTTTAAGTTGTTCAACGTCTAAGTTTTGCCAGGTAATTAGAATTCCTTTAGAAGGACGTCACTAACGCCCACAACCCCATCCCTCCCCTTATCTTTTAAGACAGAAATTTCAAATATCATTGTGAACGCATCTCCTAATTTCATTTGTGGAATGAATTGTAATTTTGTAGAAGCATCTTTAAAACCGTTTCTCTTCTGTGGGAGGATGTACTGTTTATTTCCTACGGCTTTATTTCAATCTCTTTCCGACTATTGTCGTCCGGCATAAGACTTACATGTAAAGGGCCAGAGTTGAATGCTTTTCTGAAACTTTTTTGACGGCTAAAAAATGTAAATGGGCTTATGAATTCAAATTTTATTTCCCATTCTAAATATGGTTCTAAGTGCCATTTGAGGTCAGGTTTTCGAACTATTTTATATTCATACTGGCCAACATTATTGCTTCTAGATTGCGCAGTTGCTCTAGTTTAAGGAAACCTTTTGTTGTCGCCAACCTCTTTGCGTTTATAATCACCATCTTAGTGTACTCAAAACCATACAAAGCGCCTATCTCACCATTTTGTTCAAAGTCCGCAACGTCTGCAAGGTCTTTTAATTCTAAAGTTATACACCTCACAGGCGCTAATGTAACTCCGGATTCTTCTGGCCCCCGCGACATTTTTTAGAACAACTTGTTATTTTATTTCCAAAACAATGTGCAGGTTATCACATTTTACGTCTTTCCCTGTTTTGTCTTTGATTTTATATTAAATGATCCGACCTCCCACAAGCTAATTTTTTAAACTGTAAATTAGGGAATTGTATAATTTCATAATCGCAATATGCAGCTTTTCCTGATGGAAGAGCTCTTAAAACAGTTGAGGGCTTTCCATCATATAAGTTTTCATCAGTGCTTAGCTCGGCCAAATGAACATAAAGTAATGAATGTACTGTAAGATCGAGCGGATTTTCTCCCTCAAACGTAGTTTCATCTGGCGAAACACTAAAACTATGATGTGGGTAGATTGCTAGTTGTAAAGCCTAGCATTTTAGCTAGCTCTCTATCAAAATCGTATTTTGCTTCTTCAGGTTTGAATGTTAATATTGTTTTTAGATTTGCATTGTTAAGTTTGAGAGTAATGTCTAATTTACTCATTGCTTCTTTTAGTGAGCAAAACCCGTAATAACCATCAGGTATTGTTAACTGGCGAATTTCGTTTGTTCTCCTTTCATATTTTGTAATCTTATTATTCCCTTGGCTTCAGTTATATTAAACCATACAACTTTGTAGAATATTTCATGGAGCGCGACCATTTGGTTCCGCAATCGTTCTTAAAGCATGTTCTAAATCCGTAGGACTGTCTTGGTTGTTATTGTTACAAACATTTTTTAAACGAAATAAAAAATGAGCGCGTTTAAATATACTAAAGATGCAAAATATTCTGTTGGGCCGCACTACAATCCTAAAAATATAGCAACTGATACTCTTGTCATGCTGTGACCAGACTGACACTTTTCATAAAAAGGTGAGTACTCCATTAAGCAGATATCTTAACCCCCCTATTAAAAAAGACTACATCGCAAAAGTGTGGTTCAGTCATCCGATGCAGTTTTACCAGAACCAGTTAAACTTTGCTGTGTTTTGTGCAACAACTGGGTGTGGAGTATCGTATGCTAATCATTTAAATCATCCTGCTCCTTTGGTGAGGTCAGTGTATAGATTTCATTTTTATTACACCTTCAGACGTATTTTGACTGAACTGCGAGCGCCATTACCAAATGACAAAACGTTTAATCCATTCAGCAACAGAATAGACATGAAGGCTTTTGAAAGGATTTGTAACGAATCAATATTAATGTTAAGACAGACTTTAGACAAAAGTCAGATCTAATCATGGTCTAGGCACCCCTTATTTGTGGGGCGTGCACAGAAAGTATAACTATGACTGGAATCCTCCTTACACATCTTTTTCTTCAGGCACAGGTGTTCACCTTGGGTCCATAGAGCAAGAGCATAAAACAGCATGGACAACATTTATCTTGGACACATCTGAGGGCCTAACTCAAGCGGAATAGTACGAATAAACGACTCTATCGTACTTACGTTTGGTGTTTGCTAGGTTCGCAAGCACAGACAAGGTCGGCATAACTAATTCTTCTACTGGCTTTGATGCACAAAACAATACTTAGCAAATTTAGAGGACCGCCATTAATTCTACAGTTGATTTAGATTCAAGTATAAAAAGGTACCAAAATGTTTTACAATACGCAAGATCGAAAGTAGACTTTGCGTTGCACTGGTTTATACATGCTGCCTTCTGACCTCAGACTCCAGATAGGTACAATAATAAACTACAAACAATGAAATCCTTGTAGCAGCAATGAACAGAAGGTTGGGAAAACGACATAAATTCTGGGCCAGTAATAGTACAACAATAAAAAAAAACACCATGACCCCCCAAGATTAAGTCATCCATCCCCAAGGTCCAAAGCACAAAGACTGTTGAAGACGTGGACTTTGTTCGCGATGACCATGAATATGAAAAGACAGCGTTTGTTGTTGGATTAACTGGCCTAGATTACTTGGTCTTTATCTTACTAAATAGTAACCCAACTATTAAGAGAACTAATGCCCATAAGTGCTCGCCATAAAGCCAACTACTTTGCTTGCAGTAGACAAAAGCCAGCTAATAACACTCCCTAATATACCTGGTAAAGAGTCTATAGCTTTACCAGCTAATTTTTTTAATAAACTCGCAAGATGATCAGCTGTTTTTTTACCCATGATTTATCAGGTGATGGCGATGGAGCACTGAACTTTGCCCTCCACCACCGCCTGTAATAGCCATCACCAACGTACTTATTGCAATCCTAAGGCCGTTATAACGCTTGCTAATGTGACACCTTGCTCTCTAAACAGTGTTTTTTATTCGTTCTGCTAGCGTCGTGTCTTCATATAAATTCTATGGATAGTTTTCTCTTATTCTGCTCACTTGAGTTCGTAATTGTTCTCGGTTAGTAGACAACGCTTCTAGTCTTGCTGGGTTTTTTTCTTTAAGTTCATGTAGTTTTTGATCTATTCTTTCTTTAACATCACTCCCTAAGTTGGCGGCATTAGCCTCAGCGAGTTTTTTTTCTTCCTTTTCTATATCCTTATCTAGTTGAGTCAGTTTATCTAAATTGTTTATTAATTCTCCTCTGAAGGTTCTTAAAGTACGATCAAGGCTTTTAATTCCTTATAGGCGCCTGTATTTCTTGCGTAGGCACGGG
>CM031626.1:37238841-37249943 GCA_018398815.1 Conus ventricosus | reverse complement strand
TCGCAGTAAGGTTCATAAGATGTCAACTGATTTTGTTTTGTGGGTCACTTGGGAACGGCTAACAACAACAACACGAGTGCTATAACCATCTTACGTTTTTTACAGCTGAGCACACGCATGCATCCCCGAGGTTACATAAGGTCACATCGATCTCGCGTGTCACAGCGAATCCTGTCATCTGAGTGTCTTAAAAAGTCGCTTAAACCAGTATGTCAATTTTTTTTTTTTTTTAGCGTCACTCAAAAAGGTCGCATAACCATCTGTCATTTTTTTGTTGTTTACATTTTCTTAACACTGATTGCACCAGCGTGATGCAATCGCCCGTAAGGTCTATCATTAGGAAAGTCACATGGATCGTTCGATGTCATCACCGCATCCTCGATCATGTGATTCGTCCCTAAGGCGATGACGTCATCTCCTGCACCTGCTCCTGCACCTGCTTTGGGCGTGAGACCTCCCTGTCCTTACTACTCACGTTTTCTCTTCCAGGAGTAACTCGGACAGTGAAGTTGTGTTCCTGCAACAGGATAGCCCAGCTCATCAATCTGCCATTCTCAGTAGTCTTTCTCTCCTTGAGGTATTGAAGAGGTTGATGGTCAGTATCTATGATGAAGTTGGTGCCATACAGATAGGGCACAAACTTTTTGATTCACCAGACGATCACTAGGCATTCCTTCTCAATCGTGGCATAGCTGCGTTCCGCTTTTGCTGGCGTAAGACGCAGGTCTGAGCACGCCATCATGCTCTTGCAGCAACCCTTTTTTTCACCTTCTATGAAGGTTCTTTTCTTTGAAGAAAAAAGCAGGTTACATCCTTATGAATTCACATTCACTCAAAGAACAACTGTCATATTTCTGTACATACAAACACATGCACAAAAACAAAACAATACAACCAAAACTACATCACATGCATGAAACAAAAGTGTTGTTAGGAGAAGTAAGACCAAAGTAGAGAAGAGAAAAGAAGCGAGAGAGAGGAAAGAGAGGGAAAGTGAACAACAGAGGGGGAAAAGAAAGGATGCTGCCCAAACAGAGTACCAAAACATAACAGTCAAACAGAGGAAGAGAGAAAAGTGAACAACAGAGGGGGAAAAAGAAAAGGGATGCTGCCCAAACAGAGTAACCAAAACTTACGTCAAACAGGAAGTACCAATAAGTCAGCATCCACAGTGAGTGAATAAACAAGTGGATAGCCTAAGTTCTTTTAGATGGTATAGTGTTAACTATGTATTAATCAAAGGCTATAATAGTATAACCTCATTTAGCCAAGTCCTGATGAAGCCTCATTAACCAAGTCCTGATAAGGAAGCCAATCCATCAAAAAAGTGTCTAGTTTATTAGTCACAACACTCAGATACCTTTCTGTTCTGAATTTATCTTTGAGTATATTAATAAAGATATTGACAATTGGTGCTACTTTCTTCCATTTACTTTGTAGAGTATTGCTTTGCCAAAAATATTATCAATTTGAGAACTTTGTCAGTTTATAGTGTTTTCCTCAACCCCAAATATTACAAGAACCTCTGTAAATTGAAAATTCACACAATGAACGCAGTTTTGAGATAAGCATCTTTGCAAATCTTGCCAAAAAGTGGTGGTCATTGGGCAGTACCATAACAAGTGACAAATTGTTTCAGTTTCTGTTCACAAAGGAACCAGAGTGGTGAGTTTTACTACATTTCTTATGTGTAGGATATCTGCTAGTTGGTAGAATTTTATGCAAAATACGTAGCTGTAACCATCTCAGTTGAACATCCGGGCTAGTTGAAATAGCAGTACGAAAAATTGTATTCCACTTAAGGTTGTCATAATGCATATTCCACTTTCTCACTCCAGTAACAGTGTATTATTTACTTTGAACCAAGACTGAACATAATGGTTGCCTTTGTGGATAAGTTGCCAGGCTTCATTTTTCTGCAGTTTATAACTTGCAGTAGGTGTTAAATCATCTTATCTTGAAAACATTTTATTGCCTGAATAACCCCTCTGAATGTAACAAAGTCTGTTACTATTCCATCATATTTTCTAAAAAAAATGCCTCATGACTTAAAAAAATTGCCCGTATCATCTAGTAAATCACTGACCACATAGATACCTCTATTGAACCATGTTTTCAAAAAAATGACATGTCTACCTTTAAGAATCTTCACATTATGAAATATGAATTCTGCATTGAAAGCATCAATGCTATTAGGTAGAAGTTTTACACATAATCGTCTATAATGTTTCAAAACATCTGACCAAAATGGGTTTTTTTAGCCCACGCAAAAGTACATTCACATATTCGTAGCCCAAGTTCTCCAGATGTACAAACTTTGGGTGCAAATCCAGCACAAATTCTGCATGTAAGAATCATTATCAAAAACTCTTCTTAAACAACTAATTTTCATGGTACTCAAAAAGGAAAAGACATTCAACATTTTCAAACCACCCTCCTTGTAATTCTTGCAAACGTTTTTCTTACTGATTTTACTTGGCTTTTCATCCCACAAAAAAAGCAAAAAATAATGCGTCAAGTTGGTGTAAAAATCATCTCCTGGATCAGGTAGGTTGAGGAATAAATACACCAGTTTGACATTGCTAGAGTTTTTATAACTGTTATTTTACCAAATGGAGTTAAATGTCTTTTTGACCATTTTTTTAACAAACGTTTTACTTTCTGTATTTTATTATCATAATTAAGTGCTACAATTTTTCTACATCAACAGAAAAATGAATTCCTAGAACTTTAAAGATGCCAGGATTCCAGCAAAAATTTTGATCTCTGAGGTATCTTCTTTCTGAATGTTTTCTGGCTGCCAATCCAGATTAATTGAGTCTTTTCTTTGTTGATTTTTAGCCCAGAGATATTAGCAAATATATCTAGTGTCTTTATGGGCTTCTTTTAAGAGTCTTCACTTCCATCAAGAAATAGGGAAGTATCATCAGCAAACTGTGAGAGAAGTGCATATATTTCACTGATTTTAATACCTTTTATTCTGTTATTTTTCCTGATCATTATAGACAAAATTTCAGCACAGATTAGGTATAAATATGGTGAAAGTGGGTCTCCTTGACGAGCACCTCTACAAATTTGAAACCAGTCTGAATAGTGGCCATCTACTGACACGCATGTATTGATATTGTTATAAAAAGTTTCGATCCACCTCTTTATATCTTGACCAAAATTGAATGCCCACTAATGCTTTGTTCAAGAATTTCCAGAAAACACTGTCAAAGGCCTTCTCAAAGTCAACTAGAAGCAGAAGGCCAGGGATGTTTTTGTTATGTGTATGTAACAAAGTATCATAAACAAGTCTAATATTTTCTCCTATGTAACGCCCTTTCATAAAGCCTCTCTGATCAGAGTGAATAATCTTTGGCAACACTTCTTTTGATTCTGGTGGCAATACAGGCAGATGCTATTTGTATGATGTGTTTAGTAGAGATATAGGTCGCCAATTTTTCAACAATTGTTTTGGTTTATCTTCTTTTGGAATGCAGGTGTAATTGACATCTGACCAATCGAAAATCCATAATTAATAGACCGAACCAAAAAAGGACCAATGTCTTTAAAGAAAACTTTGAAGAATTCTGTTGTATAGCCATCAGAACCAGGACTTCTATTATTTTCATTTTTCTGAGTGCATCAAAAACCTCACCATGTGTGACAATTCCTCCAACATTTCACATTCATCATCATTCAGCACGGTAGCATCATGTATTAGTGTAGACAGATCAACATCAGCAGTTTCCCTCTCACTGTACAGGTTTTCGTAAAAAGTTTGAGCTTCTTTCAAAATTTCCTTTTGCTCAAAAATATTTCACCATTATCTTTCTCCAAAGAGTGCAAAGCTCTTTCGACATATTGACGGTTTTCTAATTACAGAGTATTTACTTGGTTTTTCTCCATTTTGAATCCACTGGACTCTAGACCTCACAAGCATACCTTCTATTTTTTTTTTCGTAGCTCTTGTTGTCTGTTTCTTTTCTCCTCAAGCTCAGCTAGTCTTGTTTCATCTATTATTTCTCTAATTTTCTTATTTCTTCTAACAGAGTGCCCTCCAATTTGCTCTCTTCTTTCTTCTTGTAAACCGAGTAAGAAATTGTCTTTCCACAGATTTCAAGAAGCAGCATTTCAAAAAATAGTTGGTCATTTATTGTAGAGCAATGCACTCATGGGGTACCTTGTCTATATTACCAAGGTTGTACACTGGTACAGCATACTGTTTTTTTCAATTCTGTGATAGTTTGCTTAACAAGTTCTATGTAATTAGTATCTTTAATAGAGAGTTGTTAAATTTCCAGTACCTTTTGCCTTGTTTGTTTTCTTTGTTGAAGTGTAGGAAACCGCCGAGTGATTTGAACGATAACTAGGTAGTACATCAATACTGTTCACATCAGTCATCACATTTCTAGATACCAGAAAATGTCTAACCGGCTTTGTTTGAAGAGTTGAACCTTCGCCATGTATAACCAGGCTTTTTGGGATATGAGTCCCGCCAAACATCAACTAGATTCAACTCCTCCATCATATCACATATAGCTTTCCTACTCCTTGGTTTGTTTGCATAACTTGCATAATTTCGTGCATCCAACTTAGGATCAAACACAACATTAAAATCAACCACCAAAAATGAATTAATTGTCAAAGGCATGTATGAACTGACTGAATGTCTGTGAAAAAGGCTGGGTGATCCCCTGAACTGGGACCATACACATTGACTAATGTCCACACGCTTTCACATCAAGGTTACATCCAACACTAAATATTGACCTGCAGGATCTCTTTCTACTCTGTGCACTTATAGTCAAAATTATATTTGAATAGTATCGCAACCCCATTTCTGTTTGTCTCAGTACCAGCTAAAAAAACACTCATATCCCCAGCATGATCTAATAAAGTTTTCAATTTATATGGTAGGGGATTCTTGAATCAAAAAGATATTACCATCTGAGGATCTCATAAATCAAATACATCTTTTCTTTTCTTAAAGTCATTTAGACCGTTACAGTTACAAGTGTATATTATTGAATGTATTATTAACCATTGTGAAGTTGAATGGGTTGACACTCGTTCTCAATAGCTGACACACTACGTGAACAAAACAAATCTCTTCCTGGTGTAGGCCTAACCACTAACAGGAGATTGCATCGTGGTAAAAAATCCAAAACAACATGTAGCCTTTTCCCAGGGCAAGAAACATCATCGTACTGTATGTAGGCCTATCATCCTCAATAAACAATACTGGGCAGGCCTGCATTTTATCTCAATAAAAACAATACAGCTGAAGACAGCCCAACAAAGAAGACAGTGACAGATAAATCCCCCTCCAAGTCCTTGCCAGCAAACGATCGGACAGAGAAGAGCGCAGAAAGAAAGCAAAAGCAACAGACTGAAGAATAGCTGAAGAAACGTCCATGTTCTTCCGAACAATGGAACCAAAAAGGAATATGTGTATAAACATGATGGAGACGAGACGAGTACAAATACAACACACAACATGAACAAGACACGATATACAGTCCCTTCCATTCGGTTACTAACCGCAATATTTTAAAAGTTCCAGGCTATAAAAACCAACAGATGTTTAAAGGTAATCCATATCTTTTTAATATCGAAACACACTGAACAAGCACACACAAACTTCAAAACCACAAAAATATCTCGCGTTTTCCAGCATGGCTGGAACATCATGACAGGGTCAAGGTCCAAGAAAAAGACCAAGACCTCAATCTGAAGCATCTGTGCGTAACACGAACTGCTTCTCACTGTCAGCCAAACACATGATCGGCGAACTCGTGAGTTTTCTCTTGAGCGTGTCCATAGCTTGCTCACAAGCATGATGTCTGTCCATTCAAAATGTTCAGGGACACCTCTCTTTGTCAGGTCCGTGAGTGGCGACGCTAACGCTGTGAAGTTTGGAACAAACTTCCTGTAGTAGCCAGCCAAACCAAGGAAGGATCTCAGTTCCTTCTTTGTGGTGGGACGTTTTGCCTCCCTGATCTTTCTACCTTGTCTGACCCAGGTTTGACAGATGCATTCCCGATCTGATGACCATGGAAGGATAATTCCTTGTACCAAGGTAACATTTGGATGGCTTCACGGTCAGACCAGCCTCCTTGATTCTCTTCATGACAGCTTCCACTGCCTTCACATGTTCTTCCCATGTCTCTGTGGCAATGAGTATGCCGTCAATGAAGTTGTGTATGTCGTTTCGTTTCAGTGGAGCAATGAGTTTGCGCATCATTCTCGAAAAGACGGCGCTAGCATTTTCATGCCGAACGGCATTCTTTTCCACTGAAATTGACCTTGTGGAGAACTAAAGTCGCTGACACACGAGCCTCCCGCCCGTACGGTTGAGACGAAACGTTTGAACCTGTGTGGTCCGACCAGTCAGTGTCGAACGACGGAGTTGCTTCACGAAACGTTTTGAACCTGTGCGGTCCGACCTATACGCGAGTTTTAAACCCTTCGAGTTTGATCCCACATGCCGCTTCAAAGGACTGTACAATGAATACGAAGCTTTTTCTCGAATATTTAGATTCCTATAATTTTTTGAGTTGACTTTCCAAGCACATGATGGCCTTGGTACGATTCAATCAAATGTTTGGTCTCCGAATCGGACAGTCTGATCGCCTTGCTGGACGACGCCATTTTTCCGTTGTCATGGGTGTTCGCTCAATGCTGAGCGTTGATTGGTTGGAGGATTCTAGCTGTCCGTTTCGAATAGATCACGGTGTATCTCGAACGGTCGGGTCGAACTGGATGCCGAAGTCCGTTTGAGACGTACGTTTACTATGACAGACGCTCCGTTTGGGATCGGGTTCGACCGGTACGTCCGAAGCGTACGGGCGGGAGGCTCGTGTGTCAGCCTCTTAAAGGCTGTTTTGACCTGATCTTCTTCCTCCATCGATTTCCCAAATCCTTTGGACAAGTCCATCTTTGTGAAGTACTTTGCCTAACTGATTTTACCAAAAAATAAGTCTCCATATCTGGAAGGGGTTCAGCTCGAACTTCGTGTCGGTATTCAGTCTTCTGTAGGCTATACAAAATCTGACTTGTCCTGCTTTTTGACGAGGACGATGGGGCGTTATATGGTGAGCTTGCCTCCTCTGTGACTCCCATCTTCAACATCTGCTGTACCTCAGACTTGACTGTCTCGGTCTGTGATTGTGGAATAGGGTATTGACGTACCCTGACTGGCGTTTCAGACGTGAGATCAAGTCTGCACGATACCAGGTTTGTCACACCCGGCAGATCAGTCATGATGTTCTGGTTTTCTTCAACAACTGTTTTTAGTTCAGCGAATTGTTTTGGTTCTAGCGCAGGACCACAATTCACTTGCGTTTTATCTTCCATCTGACGTAAAGGCATCAGCGGAATGTGGTCAGTCAGGTAAGATTCATGATCCTCTTCTGCATTACAACTGCTGCATGCTCATCCTTACTTCTTTCGTTGTACTGCTTCAGCATGTTACTGCGGTAGGTTCTTTCCACTTTGTCAACTTTGATTTTGTAGTCGACTGGTCCTACTCTTTTGACGACTACATAAGGACCTCTCCATGTGAGCTGTAACTTACTGTATTGGGAAGGCAAGAGCAATAATACCTTGTTGCCAGGTTCGAGTTTTCTGCTCTTTGTTTTCTGGTTGTACAACTTAACTTGGCCCTCACTTGCCTTGTTCAAGTTTTCTTGTGCTATTCTGCACGTTTCCTCGAGTTTCTCTCTGAGATCAACAACGTGACCTACAGTTGTTCTCACTTCCTGGTCGACTTTGTCGGCGGTCCAGATCTGCTTCAGTTCTTGCAATGGACCTCTGACTCTGTGTCCATATAGCAGTTCAAAAGGTGAGTACTTCAACGACTCTTGAGGCGCATCCCTGTACGCAAAGAGTAGCGCTGGGATAAAACGATCCCATTCTTTGGGTTGTTCCAAGCACAGCCTTTTCAACATGGCTTTTGAGCGTGCCGTTGAATCACTCAACCAAACCATTGTTTTGAGCATGGTAGGGTGTGGTAGTGATTCCCTTGATGCTCAGGAACTTGTTGATCTCCTGCATCGTGGTGGAAACAAATTGACTGCCTCGATCTGTGAGGATTTGTTCCGGTATACCTTCCCTGGTCCGTATTTCCCAAAATGCCTCAGCAATTGTTTCTGATGTCACAATTCTGAGCGGCGTTGCCTCAGCGTATCACGTGGCATAATCAATCACCGTGAGGATATAAGGATTACGCTTCGATGATTCTGGCGTTATAGGACCAACAACGTCCATGCCACTCGCTGAAAAGGAGTTCGATCAGTGGCATTCCTTGAAGAGGAAATTTCTTTGGGAATTCCGGTCAACGCATCTTTGGCATACATCACAAGAGATGCAGTACCTGCAGATTTCTGAAATCATCCCTGGCCAATAGAAATCTTCCCATACGCTGTCCTTTGTCCTCTTAATACCAGCATGACCTGACATGGATGTGTTATGGGCAACACGGAATACCTCCATTTTGAATCTTTTAGGTACCAACACCTGCTTATAGCTTCTGTGTTGTGTTGCCACATTCTGGACAGGATTTTATTCCTGACAACATAGGAGGTCTCAACACCAATTCTTGGATATTTTCGTGTTGTTCTTCTTCTCTGTGATCCTAACAGACTATCCAGAGTCGGGTCCTTACGCTGTTCTTCTGCAAGCGTTTCAGGCGTCAAGTTCTTCAGGTCAGACTGTTTGATTTTCAGAGGTTTGTCTTCTTTCGGTCTAACGGCTGCCGTAGCCTCCTTGGGGTAGACAGGTACTTTTACTGATTTGCCTTCGTCCTTGCAGACGTTGCCAATGAGGACAGGGTATACGGGTTCCTCCATGACAAGGACTTCGTCTTCTCTTCACATATGGTGACGCAATGTTCACCGCAGCTGTTGGCAATTTCTTCTTCACTTTAGAAGAAGCCAGAGAAACATCTTTCGTGCTTCCAGTCTAGCACTTCTCTGGTACCAATTCTTTCTTTACTATGGTCATGGTAGACCCAGTGTCCTGTATGGCATCTACTTCTGTGCCTTCAACAGTTGCTGTGCACTGGGATCGAATTCCATCTTGCTACACGCATCGCACAGCGTTTGTGGCTTCTGTCCTTTACTTGCACACTGGCAACGATAGTGCATACAGCAGCTGCACTTTGTCCTTTCTTCGGACATGCAACGTGGGAAATGCGGACCTCCACTATAAAAGCACTTTATGGTGAAGGCTCTGTTCATAACCCTCTTCTCACCTTTCCCTTCCGACACTGCTGATTGGGTCTTGAACATTCTTTGTTTATCCCTTGAGAGATTATCATCCTCAGGTTTACCGCCCTTGTTCCCATTATTAGAATGTCGAGGGCGTCTCTCCATCTGGCGAGACTGCTCAAATACATTAGCAGCTGCCACTGCTTCTGTGCCACTCTGTGGGTCTCTTTCCCTGACGAATCTTGCCTCCTAGAACGGCACGCCTTCGAGGATTTTTTTTCAGGAGTAACATCTCCTGTAAGTATTCGGTCGTTTTGCCAGAAAGTTCAATCCGCCTTTCCAGCCACAACGACAGCATCTCCCATAGGGCATGGCAGGTTTCATTCAGTTCTCTCCTGGCAGAGCGAAACTTTTGCCTGTATGTGCTGGCACTGAGTTGAAATTTCCGCAAGAGCGCTTCTTTGATGGCTCCATAGTCTGCCGCACAAGTGGCAGGCAACTTAACACATGCCTCCCTTGCTTTTCCTTGGAGCAAGGGTGCTGTGTGTGTGTGTGTGTGTGTGTGTGTGTGTGTGTGTGTGGTGGTGTGGTGTGTGTGGTGGTGTGTGTGTGTGGTGTGTGTGTGTGTGGTGTGTGTGTGTGTGTGTGTGTGTGTGTGTGGTGTGTGCAGTATACACATACTGTACATCCGGGGTAGAACAAGGGGATGTTTTTAAGCACTATTTTGTGCTCATTATTTATTAATGAGTTAATGTTGAAAGTTAATAGTTCTGGAAGACATGGCGTGTGGTGTATAAATGATGCTCTGGAAATACTTATTCTGCTGTTAGCAAATTATGTGGTGTTGTCATCCGAATCTATTGTTGGTCTGCAAACACAGCGGAACAGTCTAGCCAGAGCTGAGGCGTCACTTCAGTTAAATGTAAACACGAAAAATGCAGTATGACAGTCTTTAGAAAGGGAGGTTACCTCGCTGCTAGGTAACGATGGAGACATAACTGAACTAGAATGCCAGTAGTAAATGTTTACAAATATTTGGGTGTAGTTGTATATGGGGGTGTGGGCCATGCTAATATGGTGGGAAGGGAATGGAAATGAGCAAAGGGTGATAAGATATCGTTTTTTTTGTTTTTTGTTGTTGTTGTTTTTTGGGGGGAGGGGGAGGGCAATGTGGGAGGGGGGGGAGAAAGAGGGACAGCTCATATCTCTCCACCCACTGTAGGGCGGGAGGGGGGGGGGGGGTTGGGAAGTTCATACAAATAGTGTTGTTGAAAAAGCAACATACTGTGGGATGATGTTCATTGCAGCAGGTGAAATGATGTGTTGGCATTAATATGCACATGCTTGTTGAGAAGAGATGGAATGGTCAATGAGAAACGGGGTATATGTGCTACACACACACACGCACACGCACACGCAACGCACGCACGCACGCACGCACGCACGCACGCACGCACGCACACACGCACGCACACACACACACACACACACACACACACACACACACACCTCCCCTTGTTTGTGAGTTTTTTTGTTTGTTTGTTTTGGGTTTTTTTGTTGTTGTTTGTTTGGTTGGTTGGTTGTTGTTGGTTTTTTTTTTCCCGAAGAAGTATCATATCTAATTAGTCAAAGAAGAATAGCGATGTTCCGGGCTGCTAGGGGCATTTTTTTTGAACATTGGCCAAAGACCTCAGCAAATATTGTGTTTTTCTTACTGGATTGCCATTTTCTTCACTGACTGCGGCAGTACTGATTTCAGCAGTGTTTACTGCAAGCAGTACAGCTGGTCCAGTGAGTGATTCTCTGCCTTCCTGTCATCACTACAGCAGCAGTGGCCTGTGTGGGTTACTGTTACACCAAAGCACAACTCTTACTTCTCAACAAACTGTCACTGATCTCTCAAAT
>CM031626.1:37198642-37222736 GCA_018398815.1 Conus ventricosus | reverse complement strand
TTGTTTTTTTTGAATTTTTTTCAACCCCAAACAAAACTACTCGGTATTGCACACCAGCGTTTTCTGGGATATCATTCTTCTTAAAACTGAAAAGGCAGAGGAGTCAAATTACCACTTTCCGCGGTCACTGAGGAGAAACAATCAGGTTTCGAAAATATCGGTATCTGACCAGGAGTTATATGTTAGTGAGTTTCCCTCCCTATTGGAGGTTGTCCCCCTTGGAGACTATAAGCTTGCTGAAGGCTCATTTTGAGAAGCATTTATTATATTTTTCACCATTCACCCACTCAAGCACATACTGTTAGTTAGGCAGAATTATCTACCACTGCAGATATGAATGCTTATCTCCCCCTATTTCTACAATCTAAGACATAAGAGCAAGCTTTGTTTATATTTCAATATTTCTTGCAGTTATTGCAATACCAAGCTGCTCTGTAAGTTGCTGGAATGGTGCTCAGTACTTATTCTTGGAATTTATATATATATATATATATATATATATTATATATATATATATGTGTGTGTGTGTGTGTGTGTGTGAAAAGAAACACCCGAAGGTGCTGGGGAGGACCCAGAGAAGCACTGTCTTCACCTGCCTTTAGAGCAGTCCTGTACCACCCTTGGAGGCCTGCGCTGTGTTGACGATGGGTACAGGCACGCACAGGACACTCCATTAAGATATCAAGGGACATAACTGCTCCTGAACAGAGTAAATTAGACTACAGGATGCAGCTCATAACAGCCTTAAAGTAGCATCCCCATGGGTGTACCAGCCCGTATTTCATGACTGCAGAGCCCACCGGCGAAAAACACCACCCTCCAGCTGCCGAGCACACCCCACAGACCCAACCACCCCTGCCCGCATTGCAATACCAAGCTGCTCTGTAAGTTGCTGGAATGGTGCTCAGTACTTATTCTTGGAATTTTTTGGTTTGTTGTATATATATATATATAATATATATATATATATATATATATATATATATAGCTGATAATATATTTTCCGGCTTTTTTTGAAAGAGTGCTCAACCATGCGGGAGCAGCTAAAATAATGATTAAAAGCAATCTTAAAACCGGGATGACAGGCTTGTTTCGAGGTCCTTCCTCTCTTCAGATCCCGTGCCAATCCTCTGCTACTGGCCTCAATCGTATATATGCGTTTTGGGTTGTGAACTGTGGTCCAGTTGGGTTGTGTTGCACGTGTTGTGCAAGGGGGGCCCTGTCAAGGTTGTAAGGCTTTCTTTATTGAGTATTACTGTATGGGGGAGGGGGGGGGGTCCTATCAGGGTTGCTATTTTATACTTGTTGATAAAAATTTCCTTTTGTGCCTGCAACTGTCTACGATTTCAACTCTTGTGTTCAGTGTTGCCATACTAGGTTTGCACAGAATCATCCACTTTTCTGTTGTGCACAAATTACATCTCTTTGTGCTATTATTATATGCTGCTGCTTTCCTGATTATTTTCCATGTGGTGTTAAAATCTGTATTTGTTTTCTTAAGATCCCATATATGTTTACTTAATTCTGTTTGGTGTTTGTATTTTTCATACTTGAAAGATTGCTTGTGATTGGCGTACCTAGCTTTGAATTTGTTTTCTGTAATCCCTATGTATGTCTCTTTGCTGCTTTTCGTTGTCACAGTGGCTTGGTATACGATGTTATCAGAGAGACATTGGTTGTTCAGAGGGCATTGCCCTTTGATCGTGCAGTTGCAAGTTTTCCGTTTGTCACCCTCGTTTTGACGTTGGTTTTCTTTTGTTTGAAGCATCAATTATTTTTTTAAGATTTGGCATACAAGAATAAGATAGTTTGATAGTGTTCCTATTGAATATTTTGAAAAGTTTATGGTCTTTCTGGAACGATTCTGTTAATATTTTGAAGAATTCTTTGCCAATGTTGCTTTTCACTCTACCATCATATGGTGGGTTATACCAGGTTATTTTCCTCTTTCTGTTTTTTCTTCCTGCTTCCAGTGGTACTTTCAGGTTCATATTTCAACTTGTAGTTGTATCCACTTTTCAACAGTGCTTCTTGGTAGTCTGTTGCTGCATCGTTGAATATTTCTTCATTGCAGGAAAGGTTGGATAACCTCTTGTTTATCCCTTGTGGTATAGTTTTTTATGATTGTTGGTGGGTGGTTACTCATGGAATTTACATATAATGGTGTATCATTGGGTTTTTGTATGGTCTGTATTGGTTTTTGTTTAAATATAGTGTTACATCCAAGTAGTTGACTACTTTTTTGTTGGCTTCTATTGTAATTTTTAAGTTGTGATTTTGGAACAACTTACACAGTTCTTTCTTTTTATTCTCTACCTCTCTAGGTGTATTGTCCAGTGCCGCCAATCCGTCATCTCTGTACAGCCCAACTTTATGCCCAAGTAGTTTGTGCATTTTTGACAATAGCAACAGGCCCACTATTTCACATGTTTCTGCACCATCGAATGAACCCATTGTAACGTCAAAAGTGGAATTAAAATCTGCTTTTTTCATGTAAGGCTCCTTTTTGTTATACAACAGTGTTTTTTTGTGGAATACAACTACTATATATATATATCCCCCTTTTTAAAATTTCAAATCTTTGCCAAATCATTACTATAATGATGGAAGAATTGTTAACCTATACTTGTTTTCCCCCACTACTTAATTGTTCAGCATTATATTGTTTGGTCAATCAGTGGACGACTGCATCTCTTAGGAGATCCAAGTAAAGGTTGTTCTACTCCATTTTCAGCTGCTGATAATGCTTAGGTTATTGAACAGCAGAGCTGACCACTCAGACTGTTCCATATATATTTTTATCTCTCTTGCATCCTTAAATGAATCCTCAAGCTTGAGGCTCAAAGATTATCCCCTACATTTTATACTGTTCGCATAATGTTTTTAATTTTTCAGCAACTTTTTACCTTACCACACTTTCGTTTTATTTTATTCTACTACCTTTCGCTGGCTGCTTTGGGGTGCTGTTGGATTCTTCTGTGAACCCTTGGTGGTGAGAACACCACAGAATTACGGACTGTGGTGTGTCTCTGACGCCAAGAGCACAGACACAATCAGCCATGTCTCCCTGATGAGTTCCGATCCAGCGGACGAAAGGCCTAGAAGCCGGCAATATATATATATATATATATATATATATATATATATTATATATATATATATATATATGTATATATATAACAAACTAATAAATTCCAAGGATAAGTACCGAGCACCGTTCCAGCAACTTACAGAGCAGCTTAGTGTTGCAATGACTGCAAGAAATATTGAATTATAAACAAAGCTTGCTCTTATGTCTTAGATTGAAGAAATAGGGGGAGATACGCATTCATACCTGCAGTGGCAGATGATTCTGCCTAACTAACAGTATGTGCTTAAGTGGGTGGATGGGGAAAAATAAAATTAACGCTTCTCAAAATGAGCCTTCAGCAAGCTTATATTCTCCAAGGGGGAGAGAGACATCCTCCAATAGGGAGGGAAACTCACTAACATATAACTCCTGGTCATATACCGATATTTCGAAACTTGGTGGTTTCTCCTCAGTGACCGCGGAAAGTGGTAATTTGACTCCTCTGCCTTTTCAGTTTTAAGAGGAATGCAATCCCAGAAAAGGCTGGTGTGCAATACTGTAGTATGTTTGTTGAGTTTTCAAAAAACCAACCAAAGGTGCCATCTAAGAAGCAAAAAGAAAATCATAGATCTGCCTTCAAGAGGGATTGCGATGGTTCCCTCATGCAGCTAGTGAAGGGTTTTCATTTTTATAATATACCCCCTCCCCCCACCCCTTTTTATTTATTTTTTTTAAATATATTTTTAATTTTCAAATCTTTGCCAAATCATTACTATAATGATGGAAGAATTGTTAACCTACACTTGTTTTCCCCCACTACTTAATTGTTCAGCATTATATATATATATATATATATATATATAGAGAGAGAGAGAGAGAGAGAGAGAGAGAGAGAGAGAGAGAGAGAGTTTCTTTGCCAGAAGCGTTCTCGTGCTAGTCTGGCCTCTTCTGTGCGGAGGTGTACACGCTCAGTGATGATACATTTCACATTGTCCTGTGTGTGGCCAATCTCATGGAAGTGGCGTGTGAGCCAGGTCACTTTCGGCTCCTTGTTTCTGGCGATGTCTGATCTATGTTGATACAGTCTTTCCTTCATGGAGTTCTGGGTCTGCCCCACGTACTGTGCATGCTCACAGTCATTGCAGTACAACAGGTAGACAATGTTAGTACTGTCACAGGTCACCCTTGGGCGTAGTTTGAAGCATTCCCCTGTCCTCGAGCTTGTGAAAGTTGAGGTCTCGATCATGTGGTGTCTGCATGATGCGCACAAGTGCCTAGGTTTTTGGCATTTGAAGCAACCTGGAGCCTTGTCCCAAGGCGCTGGCAAGGCAGATGGCATGAGCAGGGTTCTGAGAGAACGACACTTCCTCTCAGCAAGGATCGGTGGGGCTGGCATTGCCTGCTTCATTCGCTCACTTCTGTGTAGGCTTGGTTGTAGGTCTTTCAGCCAGGACCGCAGTGGGGGGTTCATGGGGTTGTGGGTCACCCCTATTGGTGGTCTGCTCTGGTGAACCTTCTTCCGGTAGGTTAATGTCTGCTGTCGAGGAATCCTACTTGCTCTGTTCCTTGCTTCTCTGATCAGTGTTTTGTTGTATCCCCTCTGAAGGAACTGGGTTTCCATGGTTTGACACTGACTGTGGAAAGAAGAAGTGTCTGAACAAAGGCGCCGTAAACACAGAAACTGTGCAAATGGGATGTTCTCTGTAACATGACGTGGGTGGCATGAGGTCATGTACAGATAAGCATGGGTATCAGTTGGTTTTGTGAAGACGTCCGACTGTATGTAGCCACTGGTTAGACTGATCTGTATATCCAAAAAGGGATGCTAGTCTCCTCGATTTGCACAGTGAATTTGATGGTCTTGTGGAAACCGTTCAGGTAGTTGGTAAAAACAGCAAGTCCATCATCCGTTCCTGTCCAGAGAAGGAATATGTCGTCAATATACCTCCTCCAGAGTGTTGAAGGGACAGGAACAGGACTTTGGGTCAGCAGCTGTGTTTCCAGTCGGCCCATGAAGAGACAAGCTATGGTCGGGGCCATGGGAGTTCCCATAGCAGTTCCAAAGATCTGTAGAAAGAACTCCCCGTCAAAATGCAGCACATTGTTTTCAAGCACGTGAGTCATGGTGTGGAGAACAGTGTCAGTGGGGGGGGGGGGGGGGGGGGGGGGGGGGGGGGTGTATCGCCAAGTTTGGGTCCTTCCAAATAGTGAGCCACAGCCTCCTTGATCTCATCATGTGGAATATTGTTATACAGTCCCACGACGTCAATGGTGACAAGACGGGTGTTATTAGGGAAAGGACCCCAGTTGTCTGTTCCATGTTTCTAACTGTCGAAGCATGTCAGTTGTATCTTGGATATAACTTGGTAGACTCTTGTTGTAAGGTTGTAACCAGTTGTCTACAATCTTTGACAGGTTTTCTGTGGGACCATTTACACCCGAAACTATTGGTCTACCAGGTGGATTTGTCAAGGTTTTATGTATTTTGGGTAGCATGTGGAATTCATGGCAACGGGTGGTGCGGAGTCTACTTCTGCCCAGCGCAGTGTATTTTGATGGTGCGGGGGTCTACTTCTGCCCAGCGCAGTGTATTTTGATGGTGCGGGGGTCTACTTCTGCCCAACGCAGTGTATTTTGATGGTGCGGGGGTCTACTTCTGCCCAGCGCAGTGTATTTTGATGGTGCGGGGGTCTACTTCTGCCCAGCACAGTGTATTTTGATGGTGCGGGGATCTACTTCTGCCCAGCGCAGTGTATTTTGAGGAAGATATTCATGCTCTGTTGATCAAGCTAAACCTGATACAGTTTTTCTAGGGGAAAAAAAGGATATTTAGAGGCGAAGGAGATATTTTTTGTTTGCGTTTTTAACAGAGACATTCGTGTACATCTATTTTGCTACCTGTCCAAATGTTTACTTGTTTGTAAGGACCTCGCGAATAGGGCAAACATGCATTTATGTGCATATTAAGAAAACTGCACACGGATTTTTTTGTTTGTAATTTTTTGTTGTATTACTAAAACATCTTTAAGTGCAAGTTACATCAATAGTTCAGTATGAAGCCGAATTATAGGGTCTGCATGGAGCTATAAAGAAACGAAATCAAAGAATAGTTTATCTGTTTGCTTTAAAAACGATTCTTTAGAATTCATTCGAGAGCGCCCAGTGATTTTGTATATTGAGACATAGGTGGTTTTGCTATCCACCTCAACTCATATTTTCGGCGTACTAGCAATTGGTTGTGGGGAAACACATGGGATTTATGAAGGACTATCACAAACGACATATTATAGGAAAAAGGATTCACCGAAAGGGGGAGAGAAAGATGAATCCATCGGTGCTCAACCAATCACGACTGCAAATCCCAAACGGACTATGAACATGGACCAAATGAAATATCCGTGTCTGTGGAAAGCGTTTCGCTACCACCCGTGACATGAAGATCCACAGAACAAAGATGGGATGTGTGAAGATTCATCTGAATGAGCAGCAGTGCACTGCATCAGCAGATAAGACGTCGGAAGACCAAGGCCAGGATTTAAACCACAGTGCCAAGGACATCCACGCTGTTGGTTCGGATGAGGAATTTGCACAGGCCCTCGATGCCAGGCGCCTGAAACTCAACCTGCCACGAGCAAACGAAACTGAAGATTGGGTGAAACTGGATGCAAAAATCGTCCGAAGACTTGATGCACTGGTAGGGAAAAGCACCCTGGAACACAAACTAGCCACATGTGGGGACATTGTGTATGCCACATGTAGAGACGCCTATGGAGCAAAACTACCCAAAGAGAAACACCTCCAAAGAGATCCAGACTCCAAGAAGAGATGGACAAGATCAGGGTCCAAAAGACAAACCTCAAGAAGCAAATGAAGACCGCACTGCCAGCTGAAAAACAAGCCTAGGGAAAACTCTGGAAAGACCTGAAAGCAAAACACAGCGCCCTCAGCAAAACGGAATCTGCGAGGAAGAGGAAGAGCAAAAAGAAGAAGACACGAGAGCGCTTCTTCAGAGAGCCCTTCCAGTTTGCCAGAACACTGTTTGAGCAGGCAAAATCTGGAACCCTAAGTGTGGACAAAGGAGTTCTTGAGCAGCATCTGAGAAAAAACATACTCTGACTCACAGAGCAAAGCACTCCTCGACATTCAAGGTCTGGTGTGGCCAACTAACCCTGAGGAACAGTTCAATGACAAGCCTCCAACGTTGGCGGAAATCAAGAAGGTGGTCGACAAAGCCAGAGCCAAATCATCACCAGGGCCAGACGGAATACCTTACCAGCTGTACAAGAAATGTCCCAAGGTGCTGGAGTGGCTCCACAGGCTGCTGTGATCAGCTTGGAGAAACCAGAAGATCAGCGGCCAATGGATGGAAGATGGTGTGTACACCCCCAAAGAGCAAACCTCAAGTGACATCAGCCAGTTCAGGCCAATATCACTACTGAACGTCGAAGGGAAAATCTTCTTCTCTGTCATGGCAGCAAGGCTGACCACGTACCGCATGGAAAACAAGTACTTGGATGTGTCAGTCCAGAAAGGTGGCATCCCAAGCGTGGCTGGCTGTGTAGAACACGCCACAATGATCTGGGACGCAATCCAAAGAGCAAAAACAGAAAAGAGAGACCTGGACGTAGTGTGGCTTGATCTGGCAAACGCATATGGATCTGCACCCCATGAGATGATACAGTTGGCTCTTGAGATGTACCATGTGCCAAAGAACATCTGCAACATGCTCAAGAAGTACTTCAATGGCTTCTCAATGCGGTTCTCTGCCAAGGAGTACACAACAGATTGGATCAACTTGGAAGTGGGCATTGCAATGGGCTGTGCAATTTCCCCAATGCTGTTCGTGTTGGCAATGGAAGTCATCTTGAAAGCAGCAACAAGCAACGCAAGACACACACACCTTGGCGATGAACACAAGATGCCCCTTCCCAAGGCCTTCATGGATGACACTACAGTGATTTCATCCAGAGAAGACGAGACACGTCATGTGCTGGAAAGGCTGGACGACATAGTTGCCTCATCCAGAATGAAGTTCAAGCCAAAGAAATCACGGAGTCTCTCACTGAGGAAAGGAAAAGTAGCCGAATCTGTGGTCTTCAGTGTTGCCAACCAGGCCATTCCAACAGTCACAGAAGAGCCAGTCAAGAGCCTTGGAAGATGGTATGATGATACGCTGAAAGACACACACAGAGCAAAAGAAACCAAACAGATGTCGGAAGAAGGCTTGGAGACCATTGACCAGTGTGGGCTCCCTGGCAAATACAAGGTCTGGTGTCTGCAGTTCATGCTGATACCAAAGCTCCTATGGCCTCTGATGATATACGACATCTGCACTAGCATAGTGGAGGCAATGGAATCCAAAATCAACATGTTCACAAGGAAATGGCTTGGTGTCCCACCCTGTCCCACCCTGTCTGACTGACATAGCGCTGTACTGTCGCCAAGCAAAGTTGATACTACCACTGAAATCCATCCTGGAAGAATACAAAGCAGGAAAATCAGACTTCAAAGCATGCTGGAGGACTCAGGAGACAAGGTGGTAGAAGCAATCAAGCCCCAGCTGAAGACAGGCAGAAAATGGAAAGTTCAAGAGGCGATGGATTCTGCAAAAGAAAGTCTCAAGATCAGAGAAATAACAGGACACACACAGACCAACAGACAAGAACTGGGGTGACCAAAACTGAATGGTGGTCAAAGGCCAAAGGAAAAGCCAAAAGAGACATGATGATTCAGGAGATGAGAAAAGAAGAAGACAAAAAAGACTCCAAAAAGCAGTCCAACAGAGCCAGCAAGGGCAATGGACAACGTGGGGGAATGCACTCCAAAGAAGTCTCACTTGGAATGATATTCGGCACATGGCCCTCTCCAGGATCAGCTTCATTCTCAGATCAGCATAAACCTGGTGAAGTGGGGAAAAAAACAGACGATCCTGCATGCCCCCTCTGCCATGAAAATCAAACAGTGGAGCATGTCCTAAGCTCATGTAAAGTAGCCCTGGCTCAAGGAAGGTACACATGGAGGCACAACCAAGTGCTCAAAGAGATTGTACAAGTAGTCTGGGCTAGTACCAACACCACAAAATGGAAAACCAGGACTCCAAAAGCACCCGCAACATTCTTCACGGCAGGAGGCGCAAATCATGGCCAAGAACAACAGTGCCACTCGGAACATGCAGGCAGAATCTGCTGGACGGGGCAGATGACTGGGAGTGCACTGCAGACCTCCCAGAATGGAAGAGTCACCCAGAGATCATCAGCTAGAATGGCATGAGACCCGACATAGTAGTCCACTCTCAGTCAACCAAGCAGCTGATCATGATCGAGTTCACGGTGTCATATGAGAACAGAATCTACAAGACTGAAAAGTATGCTGATCTGGCAAACAGCCTGAGGAGAGAAGGCTATCAGGTTAAAGTCCTCACTGCAGAAACTGGAGCTAGTGGGTTTGTAGGAACGTCTGTATACAGCCTCATGAATCAGCTCTCAGTTGCTGGGAGGGAAAAACTAGAGCCCTGAAAGCAATGGCAGAAGCGGCAGAGAGGTGTTCAAGCTGGATCTGGTCAAGGAGGAACAAAAGTGAATTTCATAAGGCTTAAATTTCCTACAAATATCAGGTGTCCCTGTGGCTCAGTGGTTAGAGTGCGAGTCATTAAGTGGAAGATGAGCATGTCCAGAAGGTCATGGGTTCGAATCCCAGCCATGGCTTGTCCGAAGATGAGAAAAAGGGGCAGCATAGAGATATCCGGAGACATGAACCGGGTGTGGCCCAACCCCCCTAGAGTGTCAGGAGATAAGAGCCGAAACACTTGCTTGAAGGGGGCTTCTCTTCTGAGGACTCTCTGCTGCCACGCTCTCCACGAGTTTTATTTTTTTTCCCTACCAAACAAATAGGATAACCGTTGCTCCCATGATGAAATAAATACACACCCATTACAGAGCACACAGTGCAAAAAAGGAAACACCCCCAAGAAAGGGTGTTCCAGGCTTGCCTACATATCCCTTTTCGGACATATATACAAAGCAATAGCAACTGAAGAAATGAACAAATACAATGTAACATTTATTCAAGATTAGCAAAGCCTTTTCGATCTTAATTGTAGTCAGACAAGTAGTGGAGGAACAGAAACAAATCCAGGTAACCTCGATTTGATTGAAGTGAAAATCAGTATGAAATGAGGCAGTAAACAGCAAACAGTAAATAACAAACAAATAGGGTAACTCTTGCTCCCATGATGAAATAAGTACACGCCAATAGTTCCAAAGGAATGCTACTTACGACACAGAATCACCTAGCAGATACAATAGCACAGAGCACACAGGACAAACAAGGAACCATCCTCCAAAAGGTTTTTCCAAGCTTGCCTAGATACCTTGTACTGGGCAAATCGACACAGCAATAGCGACTGCAGAAATGAACAAATACAAATTAACATTTATTCCAGACTGACACAGTCTTTCCGATCTTGAATATAGTCAGGCAAGTACTTGAAGGAACGGAAACAAATACATGCAACCTCGATTTGTTTGAAATTAAAGAAATGTGAAATGAACAGCCGCCGTGGCGAAGTGGTTAGCATCGTGGACTCCTGGCTGGGAGGTCGTGGGTTCGAATCTTATCGGAGTCATGTGGGTTTTTTCTGCCCTGACCGGCTCCTACCCAGAGTTGAGTTTGCTGTGGACTCAGTTGGGAAGACTAGGTGGAGTTTCATCCACTTAATGGATGCGTTTCTGAGAGTGTTGCTCAGATTTTCTGACCAACACTGCAGGTGCCTGTATCTCTTGGGCCTGGTTGACGCCGGGATATACTATGAAAGGAAACGTAGGTACAGCCCTGTCATGTACTCTCAGACCGAAATGGAAATCCGTATGTTCAGTGATTGTGCGTTGCAAAGTGAAAGAGGTCAATAATTAAAGGCAATGGAGCCAGTGAAAGAAAAGGAATGTTTTCCATACTTATGTGTCTAACCAAAGACGACGGATGGTTGAATGACCTGTGTCCAAAGAATGTAGTGATCTTGATGGTATGTATAGTTTAAATAGGTTTGAATGGTAGGAGGGGGCAAGATCGTGAAGGCATCGAAAACAGAGAGTGGCGATGCTGTGTTCAATGCGGCCTCAGATAGGAAGCCAGTGCAGTTCCCGTAAGAGAGGCCTTGCATGGTCAATTTTGCATTTTCTGAGGACTATTCACGCAGCATGATTCTCAGCCCTTTTGTAATTTGTCCAGCAGCGTGTTTGGAAGACCAGCAAACAAGGATTTGCAATAGTCCAGTCTGAACAAACCAGATGCTGACATGAGCTTTTTGGTCGCATTGATGGTAAGAAAAGGACGGATGTGATTGATTCTGCAGAGCTCAAGCTGAATGGTCCTCCACAATACCTTTTTTATGGTCCTCCATTGAGAGGACACGATCCAGATGTACTTTAGGATTCCTCACAAACTAAGCAAAACCGATCTCTAAACCAGGCAAAACAAAAACAGTATTGTCCAGGACTGCTTTGAGTTGCCTGGCTGGGAGGACCTCAGTTGTTCCGTCATTCATTTACACCGTGTTTACAGTCATCCATTTTTTGACAGATTGTATTGTCTGCTGAAAAGTGGCAAGGAGCTGGGGAAACTGACAGGGTTGTGCTGACTGATGCAACTGTGCATCGTCAGCAAACGTGTGATGCATACATCGAACTGCCTGATCTGCTGACTGAGAGGTTGGATGTATATTATTGTAAACAACACAGGCCCTACCACGAAACCTTGCAGTGCTCCATACTTCAGAGGAACAGGTTTTGAACCATGACTGAGTACAACAACAGACTGGAATCAGTCAATGAAGTAAGATGCAAACCATTTTAGGACATTGCCTGACAGTTCAAATGAGACGGGTAGTCTCTTACGCAAAATGTCACGGTCTAGCGTATCAAACGCTGCTGACAGATCGATTAGGAATAGTAAAGATATGTTACTACAGTCACAAGCAGAAAGCAGGTCAACAATAACACAAAGTAAAGCTGTCTCTGTGGCACGATTTGCCTTGTAAGCAGACTGGAAGGGTTCAAGCCGTCAGACTGACTCCAATCATTGAGACGTTGATGTAAAACAACATTTTTCCGGGATTTTAGAAACAAAAGCCAAATGTGACACAGGCCTGTAGTTTTTCATAAAATTTGGGTCAAGATTGGACTTTTCTTTTAAACAGAGGTGTCACAATAGCATTTTAAAAAAAGGTTTGGGATACAGAGCCAGTGCTCGAGGAGTTATTGACAATAGGGGTAATAACAGGTATCAACTCACTAAGACACTGATACAAGATATCTGCTGGGATGGGGTCAAGGCTGAAGGATTGTATGGGCGTATTTACAATAATAACCCTTGCCTGATTTTCTGTAACAGGGGTAAAATCACACATTAGTTTTTCAGTAAAGACAGAAAAATCTGGGATTCCTCCTGCTTTGCCAAAGTCTAACCTTAGCTGCATAATGTTGTCAGTGAAAAAGAAACCGAAGGTTTTGGGTAACTGATCAACTGGTATATTGTTTGGCAGTTTTGTCTGTACCCTTTCCCGTAAGATGACTCACTGAATTAAACAAAGCCCTGCTGTTTGTGGACTCTTCTACTTTAGCAGTAGTGTGGACTGTCTGGGCTTCTCTGATCAAGTCCTTGGTGTCGTCTCTGCGTTGCTGGAACATCTGTCGATGAACCACCAAGTGTGTCTTCCTCCATTGACGCTCTGCCTGTCGACGTTGCTGCTTGGACTGCTTCACTTCCAACGTGAGCCAAGGTGCAGAAGGCCGGTTTGGTACACAGCGAGTCGTAAGCGGAGCGTGTCTGTCGAGGACTGCCTTCAGACCCTGGTTGTAATCCGTAACAGGGTCCTTCTCGCTCAAATGGAGCGCTGCCACATCACTTCTGAAGGCCGTCAAATCAACTGCGTTCAGGTTTCTTGACACACAGCAATACGTCTCTTGGGACCAGGCGTTTTCATTTTCAGAGGAAAGGGAATTGGGAAATGGTCAGACACTAGTGTCTGTTACAAATAGTTCTAGGATCATGTCAGAGTTCTCCTCCTCAACAATCAATCAGTCAAATGAAGTGATGTAATTTGTGAGTGGTGTTATCAATCAACTGGCACATACTGTTCGTTGTAAGCAAGCCCTTTAACACCTTTACATGACAGGCTGAGGGAGAATCATGATGGAAATTAAAATCACACATGATGATAGTTTTTGAGTTAGACAGTGTACAAGAATTGAAAAAAAACTCTGGAAACTCTTCCATGAACTAAGAGGTTTTCAATTTGTTTTTGTTTTTTACATGGTGAAGGTCGGTAGACAGGAGGGAAAAAAATGCCTTGACCAGCACAGGTGAGGTGTACTTTACACAATTCAAATGTTTTAAGCTCAACCACAGTTTTGGGGAAAGTGATAAAGGGATGAGAGTGACTCTCTGTAGAGGACAGCCACACCTGGACTAGAGTGGAGAACGAAACGAGGAGCAGTCAGTTCACACATCTTCACTTCATCACCAGCCGGCATGAACCACGTCTCTGTGATAAACACCAGATCAGCGTTGCTTCCATGAATAAAACCACACAGTTCTGCCGCCTTGTTCTTGCAGGACTGGGCATTGTAGTGGTGCACTTTGAACTGTTTGGACACCTCCTGCGCAAAGGGCTGACGGTCATTCCGAACCAAGCGGGCTTTCTTCACACCTGGATGTCTTGGGGTGCAGCAGTCGTAGGGATCTTCCACATGTGTAAAGCCAACCTGCACTGGAATGATCGATGGCCGCTGTTTTCTGCGTCCAGCACGGTAGGATCTTCACATGGTGACAGTGACTGGAGGGATCAGGGACAGGATACACTGCTTCCACAATTCCCAAAGCTTCAACCTTTCCCTGACAGTCTGACTGAGAGATCAGGAGGACAGTTTGTTGAGAAGTAAGAGTTGTGCTTTGGTGTAACAGTAACCCCACACAGGCCCACTGCTGCTGTAGTGATGACAGGAAGGCAGAGAATCACTCACTGGACCAGCTTTACTGCTTGCAGTAAACACTGCTGAAATCAGTACTGCCGCAGTCAGTGAAGAAAATGGCAATCCAGTAAGAAAAACACAAATATTTGCTAAGGTCTTTCGCCAATTTTCAAATATAAAATGCCCCTAGCTGCCCGGAACATCGCTATTCTTCTTTGACTAATTAGATATGATACTTATTCGGGGAAAAAACACAACAACAACAAAAAACCAACAACAACCAACCAACCAACCAAACAACAACAACAACAACAAAAAACACCAAAAACAAACAAAAAAAACCCTCACAAACAAGGGGAGGTGTGTGTGTGTGTGTGTGTGTGTGTGTGCGTGCGTGCGTGCGTGCGTGCGTGTGTGTGTGTGTGTGTGTGTGTGGTGTGTGTGTGTGTGTGTGTGTGTGTGTGTGTGTGTGTGTGTGTGTGTGTGTGTGTGTGTGTGTGTGTGTGTTGTAGCACATATACCCCGTTTCTCATTGACCATTCCTATCTCTTATCAACCAGCATGTGCATATTAATGCCAACACATCATTTCACCTGCTGCAATGAACATCATCCCACAGTATTGTTTGCTTTTTCAACAACACTATTTGTATGAACTTCCCAACACCCCCCACCCCCCACCCCACAATGAGTGGAGAGACATGAGCTCTCCCTCTTTCTCTCCCCCTCCCACATTGCCCCCCCCCCCCCCCCCCCCCCCAAAAAAAAAAAAAGAACGATATCTTATCACCTTTTGGTCATTTCCATTCCCTTCCCACCATTATTAGCATGCCCACACCCCCATTTACAACTACGCCCAAATATTTGTAAACATTTACTACTGGCATTCTAATTCCGTTATGTCTCCATCGTTACCTAGCAGCGAGGTATCCTCCCTTTCTAAAGATTGTCATACTGCTTGTTTCGTGATTACATTTAACTGAAGTGACGCCTCAGCTCTGGCTAGACTGTTCCGCTGTGTTTGCAGACCAACAATAGCTTCGGATGACAACACCACATCATTTGCTAACAGCAGAATAAGTATTTCCAGAGCATCATTTATACACCACACTCCATGTCTTCCTGAACTATTAACTTTCAAGATTAATTCATTAATAAATAATGAGCACAAAATAGTGCTTAAAACGTCCCCTTGTTCTACCCTGGATGTACAGTATGTGCATACTGCACACACACACACACACACACACACACACACACACACACACACACACACACACACACACACACACACACACACACACACACACACACACACACACACACACACACACACACACACACACACACACAAACACACGCACAGGAAAAGCAAGGGAGGCATGTGTTAAGTTGTCTGCCACTTGTGTGGCAGACTATGGAGCCATCAAAGAAGCGCTCTTGCGGAAATTTCAACTCAATGCCAGCACATATAGGCAAAGGTTTCGCTCTGCCAGGAGAGAACCGAATGAAACCTGCCATGCCCTATGGAGATGCTGTCGTTGTGGCTGGAAAGGTGGATTGAACTTTCTGGCAAAACGACCGAATTCTTACAGGAGATGTTACTCCTGAAAAAAAATCCTCGAAGGCTTGCCGTTCTAGGAGGCAAGATTCGTCAGGGAAAGAGACCCACAGAGTGGCACAGAAGCAGTGGCAGCTGCTAATGTATTTCAGCAGTCTAGCCAGATGGAGAGACGCCCTCGACATTCTAATAATGGGAACAAGGGCGGTAAACCTGAGGATGATAATCGCTCAAGGGATAAACAAAGAATGTTCAAGACCCAATCAGCAGTGTCGGAAGGGAAAGGTGAGAAGAGGGTTATGAACAGAGCCTTCACCATAAAGTGCTTTTTATGTGGAGGTCCGCATTTCCCACGTGCATGTCCGAAGAAAGGACAAAGTGTAGCTGCTGTATGCACTACCGTTGCCAGTGTGCAAGTAGAGGGACAGAAGCTACAAACGCTGTGCGATGCGTGCAGCAAGATCAAATTCGATCCCAGATGCACAGCAACTATTGAAGGCACAGAAGTAGATGCCATACAGGACACTCGGTCTACCATAACCATTGTAAAGAAAGAATTGGTACCAGAGAAGCGCTATAACTGGAAGAACGAAAGATTTTTCTCTGGCTTTTTCTAAAGTGAAGAAGAAATTGCCAACAGCTATGGTGAACATTGCGTCACCATATGTGAAGAGAAGACAGAATTCCTTGTCATGGAGGAACCCGTCTACCCTGTCCTCATTGGCAACGTCCGCAAGAACGAAGGCAAATCAGTAAAAGTATCTGTCTACCCCAAGGAGGCCACGGCAGCCATTAGACCGAAAGAAGACCTTGACGCCTGAAACGCTTGCAGAAGAACAGCGTAAGGACCCGACTCTGGATAGTCTGTTTGGGATCACAGAGAAGAAGAACAACACGAAAATATCCAAGAATGGTGTTGAGACCTCCTATGTTGTCAGGAATAAAATCCTGTACAGAATTGTGGCAACACGACACAGAAGCTATAAGCAGGTGTTGGTACCTAAAAGATTCAGAATGGAGGTATTCCGTGTTGCCCATGGCACACCCATGACAGGTCATGCTGGTATTGAGAGGACAAAGGACCGCATGTGGGAAGATCTCTATTGGCCAGGGATGATTTTAGAAATCTGCAGGTACTGTATCTCTTGTGATGTATGTCAAAGATGCGTTGACCGGAATTCCCAAAAGAAAGTTCCTCTTCAAAGAATGCCACTTGTTGTTGTTGTTGTTGTCGTACCCTGGCTAAAAGACTCCAGGGATCATCCAAACAGCCGAAGCTCTTGAACACTATGGTACAAATGCATCAGCTGGGATGAGAACATTACGTGTGTGACCGTTTTTGATTACCCCGCCACGTGGGCAGCCACACTCCGACTTCGGGGGATTTTGGAGACTGATAATGTTATGCTAGGAGCTTGTCACAACTGAAGACAATCCCCGCATAACTATGCAGAGCATAACAACATTTTGATGTAGCCTTGGTGTTCTAGCCCATGTCAATTGGCCTGACACAGCTTTAAGCCAAGGCAGAAAGAATGCCACTGATCGAGACTCCTTTTCAGCGAGTGCAGTGGACGTTGTTGGTCCTATAACGCCAGAATCATCGAAGCGTAATCATTATATCCTCACGGTGATTGATTATGCCACGTGATACGCTGAGGCAACGCCGCTCAGAATTGTGACATCAGAAACAATTACTGAGGCATTGTGGGAATATGGACCAGGGTAGGTGTACCGGAACAAATCCTCACAGATCGAGACAGTCAATTTGTTTCCACCACGATGCAGGAGATCAACAGTTTTGAGCATCAAGGGAATCACCACCACACCCTACTATGCTCAAACCAACGGTTTGGTTGAGTGATTCAACGGCACGCTCAAAGCCATGTTGAAAAGGCTGTGCTTCGAACAACCCAAAGAATGGGATCGTTTTATCCCAGCGCTACTCTTTGCGTACAGGGATGCGCCTCAAGAGTCGTTGAAGTACTCACCTTTGAATTGCTATATGGACACAGAATCAGAGGTCCAATGCAAGTACTGAAGCAAATCTGGACCGACGACAAAGTCGACCAAGAAGTGATAACAACTGTAAGTCACGTTGTTGATCTCAGAGAGAAACTCGAGGAAACGTGCAGAATGGCACAAGAAAACTTGAACAAGGCAAGTGAGCGCTAAGTTAAGTTGTGCAACCAGAAAACAAAAAGCAGAAAACTCGAACCTGGCAACAAGGTATTATTGCTCTTGCCTTCCCAATACAGTAAGTTAGAACTCACATGGAGAGGTCCTTACGTAGTCGTCAAAAGAGTAGGACCAGTCGACTACAGGATCAAAGTTGACAAAGTGGAAAGAACCTAGCGCAGTAACATGCTGAAGCAGTACAACGAAAGAAGTAAGGATGAGCATGCAGCAGTTGTAATGCAGGAAGAGGATCATGAACCTTACCTGTCTGACCACATTCCGCTGATGCCTTTACGTCAGATGGAAGATAAAACGCAAGGAATTGTGGTCCTGAGCTAGAACCAAAATAATTCGCTGAACTAAAAAGAGTTGTTGAAGAAAACCAGAACATCATGACTGATCTGCCGGGTGTGACAAACCTGGTATCGTGCAGACTTGATCTCACGTCTGAAACGCCAGTCAGGGTACGTCAATACCCTATTCCACAATCACAGACCGAGACAGTCAAGTCTGAGGTACAGCAGATGTTGAAGATGGGAGTCATAGAGGAGGCAAGCTCACCATATAACGCACCATCGTCCTCGTCAAAAAGAAGGACAAGTCAGATTTTGTATAGCCTACAGAAGACTGAATACCGACACGAAGTTCGATGCTGAACCCCTTCCAGATATGGAGACTATACCTTTTGGTAAAATCAGTTAGGCAAAGTACTTCACAAAGATGGACTTGTCCAAAGGATTCTGACAAATCGAGATGGACGAAAAAGATAAGGTCAAAACAGCCTTTAGTTCTCCACAAGGTCAATTTCAGTGGAAAAGAATGCCGTTCGGCATGAAAAATGCTAGCGCCGTCTTTTCGAGAATGATGCGCAAACTCATTGCTCCACTGAAACGAAACGACATACACAACTTCATTGACGGCATACTCATTGCCACAGAGACATGGGAAGAACATGTGAAGGCAGTGGAAGCTGTCATGAAGAGAATCAAGGAGGCTGGTCTGACCGTGAAGCCATCCAAATGTTACCTTGGATACAAGGAATTATCCTTCCATGGTCATCAGATCGGGAATGCATCTGTCAAACCTGGGTCAGACAAGGTAGAAGAGATCAGGAGGCAAAACGTCCCACCACAAAGAAGGAACTGAGATCCTTCCTTGGTTTGGCTGGCTACTACAGGAAGTTTGTTCCACACTTCGCAGCGTTAGCGTCGCCACTCACGGACCTGACAAAGAGAGGTGTCCCTGAACATTTTGAATGGACAGACATCATGCTTGTGAGCAAGCTATGGACACGCTCAAGAGAAAACTCACGAGTTCGCCGATCATGTGTTTGGCTGACAGTGAGAAGCAGTTCGTGTTACGCACAGATGCTTCAGATTGAGGTCTTGGTCTTTTTCTTGGACCTTGACCCTGTCACTGATGTTCCAGCCATGCTGGAAAACGCGAGATATTTTTGTGGTTTTGAAGTTTGTGTGTGCTTGTTCAGTGTGTTTCGATATTAAAAAGATATGGATTACCTTTAAACATCTGTTGGTTTTTATAGCCTGGAACTTTTCAAATATTGCGGTTAGTAACCGAATGGAAAGGACTGTATATCGTGTCTTGTTCATGTTGTGTGTTGTATTTGTACTCGTCTCGTCTCCATCATGTTTATATACATATTCCTTTTTGGTTCCATTGTTCGGAAGAACATGAACGTTTCTTCAGCTATTCTTCAGTCTGTTGCTTTTGCTTTCTTTCTGCGCTCTTCTCTGTCCGATCGTTTGCTGGCAAGGACTTGGAGGGGGATTTATCTGTCACTGTCTTCTTTGTTGGGCTGTCTTCAGCTGTATTGTTTTTATTGAGATATAATGCAGGCCTGCTCAGTATTGTTTATTGAGGATAATAGGCCTACATAACAGTACGATGATGTTTCTTGCCCTGGGAAAAGGCCTACATGTTGTTTTGGATTTTTTACCACGATGCAATCTCCTGTTAGTGGTTAGGCCTACACCAGGAAGAGATTTTTTTTTTGTTCACGTAGTGTGTCAGCTATTGAGAACGAGTGTCAACCCATTCAACTTCACAATGGTTAATAATACATTCAAAATATACACTTGTAACTGTAACGGTCTAAATGACTTTAAGAAAAGAAAAGATGTATTTGATTTTTTGAGATCCTCAGATGGTAATATCTTTCTGATTCAAGAATCCCACCTACCATATAAAATTGAAAACTTTATTAGATCATGCTGGGGATATGAGTGTTTTTTAGCTGGTACTGAGACAAACAGAAATGGGGTTGCGATACTATTCAAAAATAATTTTGACTATAAAGTGCACAGAGTAGAAAGAGATCCTGCAGGTCAATATTTAGTGTTGGATGTAACCTTGATGTGAAAGCGTGTGACATTAGTCAATGTGTATGGTCCCAGTTCAGGGGACCACCCAGCCTTTTTCACAGACATCAGTCAGTTCATACATGCCTTTGACAATGAATTCATTATTATTGGTGGTGATTTTAATGTTGTGTTTGATCCTAAGTTGGATGCAGGAAATTATGCAAGTTCTGCAAACAAACCAAGGAGTAGGAAAGCTATATGTGATATGATGGAGGAGTTGAATCTAGTTGATGTTTGGCGGGACTCATATCCCAAAAAGCCTGGTTATACATGGCGAAGGCTCAACTCTTCCAAACAAAGCCGGTTAGACTTTTTTCTGGTATCTAGAAATTTGATGACTGATGTGAACGGTATTGATGTACTACCTAGTTATCGTTCAGATCACTCGGCGGTTTCCCTACACTTCAACAAAGAAAACAAACAAGGCAAAAGGTACTGGAAATTTAACAACTCTCTATTAAAAGATACTAATTACATAGAACTTGTTAAGCAAACTATCACAGAATTGAAAAAACAGTATGCTGTACCAGTGTACAACCTTGATAATATAGACAAAGTACCCCATGAGTGCATTGCTCTTACAATAAATGACCAACTATTTTTTGAAATGCTGCTTCTTGAAATCCGTGGAAAGACAATTTCTTACTCGTTTACAAGAAGAAAGAAGAGAGAAAATTGGAGGAGACTCTGTTAGAAGAAATAAGAAAATTAGAAGAAATAATAGATGAAACAAGACTAGGTGAGCTTGAGGAGAAAAGAAACAGACTACAAGAGCTACGAAATAAAAAAAATTAGAAGGCATGCTTGTGAGGTCTAGAGTCCAGTGGATTCAAAATGGAGAAAAACCAAGTAAATACTTCTGTAATTTAGAAAACCGTCAATATGTCGAAAGAGCTATGCACTCTTTGGAGAAAGATAATGGTGAAATAATTTTTGAGCAAAAGGAAATTTTGAAAGAAGCTCAAACTTTTTACGAAAACCTGTACAGTGAGAGGGAAACTGCTGATGTTGATCTGTCTACACTAATACATGATGCTCCCGTGCTGAATGATGATGAATGTGAAATGTTGGAAGGAATTGTCACACATGGTGAGGTTTATGATGCACTCAGAAAAATGAAAAATAATAGAAGTCCTGGTTCTGATGGCTATACAACAGAATTCTTCAAGGTTTTCTTTAAAGACATTGGTCATTTTTTGGTTCGGTCTATTAATTATGGATTTTCGATTGGTCAGATGTCAATTACACAGAGACAAGGTATAATCACCTGCATTCCAAAAGAAGATAAACCAAAACAATTGTTGAAAAATTGGCGACCTATATCTCTACTAAACACATCATACAAAATAGCATCTGCCTGTATTGCCACCAGAATCAAAGAAGTGTTGCCAAAGATTATTCACTCTGATCAGAGAGGCTTCATGAAAGGGCGTTACATAGGAGAAAATATTAGACTTGTTTATGATACTTTGTTACATAAACATAATGAAAACATCCCTGGCCTTCTGCTTCTAGTTGACTTTGAGAAGGCCTTTGACAGTGTTTCCTGGAAATTCTTGAACAAAGCATTATAGGCATTCAATTTTGGTCAAGATATAAAGAGGTGGATCGAAACTTTTTATAACAATATCAATACATGCGTGTCAGTAAATGGCCACTATTCAGACTGGTTTCAAATTGTAGAGGTGCTCGTCAAGGAGACCCACTTTCACCATATTTATACCTAATCTGTGCTGAAATTTTGTCTATAATGATCAGGAAAAATAACAGAATAAAAGGTATTAAAATCAGTTAAATATATGCACTTCTCTCACAGTTTGCTGATGATACTTCCCTATTTCTTGATGGAAGTGAAGACTCTTTAAAAGAAGCCATAAATACACTAGAATATTTGCTAATATCTCTGGGCTAAAAATCAACAAAGAAAAGACTCAATTAATCTGGATTGGCAGCCAGAAACATTCAGAAAGAAGATACCTCAGAGATCAAAATTTTTGCTGGAATCCTGGCATCTTTAAAGTTCTAGGAATTCATTTTTCTGTTGATGTAGAACAAATTGTAGCACTTAATTATGATAATAAAATACAGAAAGTAAAAGTTTGTTAAAAAAAATGGTCAAAAAGACATTTAACTCCATTTGGGAAAATAACAGTTATAAAAACTCTAGCAATGTCAAAACTGGTGGTTTTATTCCTCAACCTACCTGATCCAGGAGATGATTTTTTACACCAACTTGACGCATTATTTTTTGCTTTCTTGTGGGATGAAAAGCCAAGTAAAATCAGTAAGAAAAACGTTTGCAAGAATTACAAGGAGGGTGGTTTGAAAATGTTGAATGTCTTTTCCTTTTTGAGTACCATGAAAATTAGTTGGTTAAGAAGAGTTTTTGATAATGATTCTTACATGCAAGAATTTGTGCTGGATTTGCACCCAAAGTTTGTAAATCTGGAGAATTTGGGCTACGAATATGTGAATGTACTTTTGCGTGGGCTAAAAAACCCATTTTGGTCAGATGTTTTGAAACATTATAGACGATTATGTGTAAAACTTCTACCTAATAGCATTGATGCTTTCAATGCAGAATTCATATTTCATAATGTGAAGATTCTTAAAGGTAGACATGTCATTTTTTTGAAAACATTGTTCAATGGAGGTATCTATGTGGTCAGTGATTTACTAGATGATATGGGCAATTTTTTAAGTCATGAGGCATTTTTGAGAAAATATGATGGAATAGTAACAGACTTTGTTACATTCAGAGGGGTTATTCAGGCAATAAAAGTTTTCAAAATAAGATGAATTTAACACCTACTGCAAGTTATAAACTGCAGAAAAATGAAGCCTGGCAACTTATCCACAAAGGCAACCATTATGTTCAGTCTTGGTTTAATGTAAATAATAACACTGTTGCTGGAGTGAGAAAGTGGAATATGCATTATGACAACTTTAAGTGGAATACAATTTTTCGTACTGCTATTTCAACTAGCCCGGATGTTCAACTGAGATGGTTACAGCTACGTATTTTGCATATAATTCTACCAACTAACAGATACCTACACCTAAGAAATGTAGTAAACTCACCACTCTGTTCCTTATGTGAAACAGAAACTGAAACAATTTGTCACTTGTTATGGTACTGCCCAATGACCACCACTTTTTGGCAAGATTTGCAAAGATGCTTATCTCAAAACTGCGTTCATTGTGTGAATTTTCAATTTGCAGAGGTTCTTGTAATATTTGGGGTTGAGGAAAACACTATAACTGACAAAGTTCTCAAATTGATAATACTTTTGGCAAAGCAATACATCTACAAATGTAAATGGAAGAAAGTAGCACCGATTGTCAATATCTTTATTAATATACTCAAAGATAAATTCAGAACAGAAAGGTATCTGGTGTTGTGACTAATAAACTAGACACTTTTTTGATGGATTGGCTTCCTTATCAGGACTTGGTTAAATGAGGCTTCATCAGGACTTGGCTAAATGAGGTTATACTATTATAGTCTGTGATTAATAACATAGTTAACACTATACCATCTAAAAGAACTTAAGGCTATCCACTTGTTTATTCACTCACTGTGGATGCTGACTTATTGCTTAACTTCCTGTTTGACTTATGTTTTGGTTACTCTGTTTGGGCAGCATCCCTTTTCTTTTTCCCCCTCTGTTGTTCACTTTTCCTCTCTTCCTCTCTCTCGCTTCTTTTCTCTTCCTCTACCTTTTGGTCTTACTTCTCCTAACAACACTTTTGTTTCATGCATGTGATGTAGCTTTGGTTGTATTGTTTGTTTTTTGTGCATGTGTTTGTATGTACAGAAATATGACAGTTGTTCTTTTGAGTGAATGTGAATCATAAGGATGTAACCTGCTTTTTTCTTCAAAGAAAAGAACCTTCATAGAAGGTGAAAAAAAAGTGTTGCTGCAAGAGCATGATGG
>CM031626.1:37194122-37198542 GCA_018398815.1 Conus ventricosus | reverse complement strand
CGTGCTCAGACCAGCGTCTTACGCCAGCAAAAAGCGGAACGCAGCTATGCCACGATTGAGAAGGAATGCCTAGTGATCGTCTGGTGAATCAAGAAGTTTGAGCCCTATCTGTATGGCACCAACTTCATCATTGATACTGACCATCAACCTCTTCAATACCTCAAGGAGAGCAAGACTACTGAGAATGGCAGATTGATGAGCTGGTCTATCCTGTTGCAGGAGCACAACTTCACTGTCCGAGTTACTCCTGGAAGAGAAAACGTGGGCGCAGATTACCTCAGCAGGTGCACAGATGTGCAAGAGTAGTCCATTTGAAATCATATGACTGGATAGATACGAAGCTCTTTTATGCTGGAATCGTTTCTATATGAATACTGCCTTTGCTTTTCTTGTCATGAAAGTTCATTTTGAGTACAGCCAAGTAGAATAGCTAAAGTTAGATAGCGATGGTGTATATTGACTTTATCCTTCTTAGCACTTGAAGGATGATACATGTTTTGTAGTGATATTTCTATTTCATTATGATGAAATTGTTAGTCTCTTGTTACGTGGAGTAGGAAAAAAAAGAGATTTTTAGCTTGAGGAGGAGGTTATTTGTCACGGAACAAGCTCATAAATAAATAGAACGAAAAATATTTCGTGACGTCTTTAACAAATACGTAAGTTTCGTTCATTGTTACGTCCCTTGAATCGATGGTTTATTGGCAGATATCTGCAAGTAAAGTCACAGGTTACCGTTGACCAATGAACTGCCTTTGTCGTTGACAACTAAACTGAACATTCAACATCATCGAGCAACACTGATCTTCGGCGAGATCGGGAACAACGGGCAGCAGGCATTGAAAGGTGACAGCAAGAAGATCAAACTCTGCAACGATCCTGCGTTTGAAGCGGATTAGAGGAAGATCTGAAACTGAAGAAGGCTACAGCACAGTAGCCATGGAGAAATGGTTCAGTAATCTGTCTAAGAGCAAGAGACGGCCGCAGACCAAGGGGAGCTTGGACATTCGTGCGATCCACCACAGAAGGGACTGGAGGCTGGACGTACCATTGCTGGGGTTGGTGTGGGCCAGAGCGGCAGCACCAGCCAGAATTCCACAACCATTTCGGGAAGATTGCCCGAGGTAGGCGATGTATGGATTTGTAGGCTAGACTTATCTATAGATTGTTAATGTGTTGAGAGATTCATTTTTGTAACTTGGAACTGATGTTCGTTAAATCAGCATAATTTATTCTTTATTCATGCGATTTGCTTGGCAATGTAAATCTACATGACTATCGTCAACTTGCAGAAGCTTTTCATATTCAAGCCGTTGGATGCGCGATCACTTATTTTGCGATATTTCGTGATCGTGATGGCGGAGCATGCTCGTTGCCCGGACATCGCGATATGTCATCACCATCTTCGTTTACCCACATTTCCATCTGTGTCGTGAAATGTTCTAATCAATGATTATTTCCTCCACAGGTTATCCAACTTGCAATGAATCATATTTGTGCAATAAAAGTTGGAAGTGAGATGATCTTCTCTAACAAAATAATGGAGTAAGATTAATTGTACTAAATTATCAAGTAAAGAACGAACCTTATAAGCTTTTCTTCATTGATACTATTCTATTAAAAAAAAGACTTCAAGAGTGTGTACAGAAGCTAGCTAAGATAGTGCTATTGTAAAGGGGTGGGATGGGGGGGGGGGGGTGAAGGACAAGAGCAGACGTACAGTTATGAAGAGATTTCTGAGAAACTGTCCGTCTGTCCTCCAGGATTTTTATTTATTTTTTATTTATTTATTTATTTATTTATTTATTTATTGTCTTCAACTTCTATCAACCCACGATCATCATCACGTAACCTCATCAACCACGTCCTGCAAATCGTGAAGGAGGGGGGCTGGGGCATCAAATCCGTAATCTACAACGACCACGCCAACAACGACGAAGAGAACAAGAGCTAAGTCTACATCATCGTCATTCGTGAAGCATCTACACCCCTCACCCCTCTAGTCTGAACTTTATCCGTGTTTCTTCTTCCTATTGGAACTCTATGATTGTTTCTTTTGAGCGACGTTCTATCATGCACACCATTGTCACATATCATAATACCACCACGTGTTGATTTGTTCCTTTAAATATATATTTCTTTGAACATTGATTTCTTCCATTAAATTATATTTCTTTGAAGATTTTTTTTACTCCAGTATTTTGTATTACTTTACCGTATATCATTATCACATCAATATTTTACAACAGCATCTTTGATCACCGCCATCACCGACGTGAACAGCAAACATCCGCGGGGGTCACTGACCCACCTGTGTGTTGGCTTCCAGGTCAGCCCAGTACGTGTCCATGTGGTCCAGATTGACGTCACCAAGGGGCACCATGACGTGGCCCAGGAGAATGACGCACTTTCCTCTTGTCTACGTTATAGACAGAGAACCTCAGCGTTCGCTCCTTGAGCTCTTGGGCGGCTACCTGGAGGTCAGAATCCCTTCTAGTCAGAGCATGTGCTTCCGTTAATTTAACCTTTATTTCCTTCTTTGTAAAGTGCGTGTGTGTGTGTGTGTGTGTGTGTGTGTGTGTGTGTGTGTGTGTGTGTGTGTGTGTGTGTGTGTGTGTGTGTGTGTGTGTGTGTGTGTGTGTGTGTGTGTGTGTGCTCGCGAGCGTGCGCGCGTGTTGTGTGTGCGCGTACGCGCGTGTGTGTGTGTGTGTGTGTGTGTGTGTGTGTGTGTGTGTGTGTGTGTGTGTGTGTGTGTGTGTGTGTGCGTGCGTGCGTGTGTGTGTGTGTGTGTGTGTGTGTGTTGTGCGTGTGAGTGCGCGCGCGCACGCGCGCGCGCGCGTGTGTGTGTGTGTGTGTGTGTATGTGTGTGTGTGTGTGTGTGTGTGTGTGTGTGTGTGTGTGTGTGTGTGTGTGTGTGTGTGTGTGTGTGTGTTGGGGATGATTTCATGCATACTTGAATTTTTTTTTCTTTGAAGATTCTGATTTGTGTGTGCGTGATGTGTGGCAAGAATTGAGTAATGCATTCCCATTTTGCTGCATCACACAACAAAGTCGTGACAGACACCTCCGACTTGCTGAAGTGATACTTGTCAGGGTTCAGCCTTAGTCCAGAGTTCTCCATGCGATGTCACGCCTGTGACGGTCTCTCATCATGTTCTTTCTGTGTCGCGCCGTGGATGAGGATATCATCCATAATGACTTCGCAGCCTGGAAGTTCATTCAGTGTCTCTGACATCTTGCGCTGAAATTCTTCACTCCAACACAGACACCCATGGGAACACGCAGGAAGCAGTAGCGTCCATAGTTTGTTATAACGTGGTCAGATGCGCACAGATGCGCACTGTCAGGATGTAAAGGCACCTGCCAAAATCCGCTTGAAACGTCAAGCGTGGAAAATATTTTTGAGCCTGACACTTTTGGGGCTATGTCCTCCAGACTGAGCAAAATCAGATGAGGCCTCTTGATGTTCTGATTTAATTTCTTGAAATCGACACATAACGAATTTCCCTGTTCTTCTTCTTAACTGGGACAATAGGCGCACAATGGTGGCTGTCGTTACTTTCTTAATCACGCCACCTCTCTCCATTCTATCAAGCTCCTCCACTTTTGCTTGCAGCAGGAAGGGGATACGCCAGGCTGTGTGCAGACAGTAGGGCTTTGCATTCTTCTTCAGTACTAGCTTCATTGGCTCTGTCTTGAGAAGTCCTGTTGAGCCAAATATGGTGTCACTGACTCTAGTTTCTTCAAGACGTTTCACTAGTCCCATGGCTTCTGAGACGGATCTTCCCGATAAGTTGGCACCCACTGATGTTGATACCACAATGACACGAAAACAGTATGTCACACTTTTCCTATCCTTATTTCTGTTCACTCTAGCCACAAATTCTCCTACAGTGTCGACTCTGGAGAATTCAAGTATGGAACTGAGGATCCAGACAGGGGCGGTTGTCTAGGCAACTTCTGGAAGTCACATTCTTTCAGGATAGTCACATATGCACCTGTGTCAATTTTAAATAATACAGACTTGCCGCAGTTCCACTGTGCAGGCACTGCACTTTTCTTGAACATTGACTGTAGCAGCATCCAGGAAATACTCGACATCAGCTTCTGGTTCATCCACCAAATTCACGGTTGACCTCTGGTTCTTGCACATGCGACCAAAATGATTGCGACCTCCACAACATCTGCAGCACTGGCCCTTGGCTAAAACGAAAATCATGAAAGAGCAGTGTAGTTTGCTTTGCTCTTTCATGATTTTCTTTTGCTTCTTAGGTGGCACCTTTGGTTGTTTGTTTTTTTTTTGAAAACTCAACAAACATACTACGGTTTTGCACACCAGCCTTTTTTCTGGGATAGCATTCTTCTTATAAGCGGAAAAGGCAGAGGAGTCAGGTTACCACTTTCCGCGGTCACTGAGGAG
>CM031626.1:37186622-37189122 GCA_018398815.1 Conus ventricosus | reverse complement strand
TTTTTTTGCGTTTTTTAACCCCTTTAGTAATTTTATATTATATATATAACAAAAAAATAAATTCCAAAAAATAATACCCCACCCTTCCAGAAAATTACGAGCAGCTTGGTGTTGCAATGACTGAAAGAAATATGAATTATAAACAAAGCTTGTCTTTTGTTTTTGGAAGAAATAGGGGAGAAAAGCTTTCATATCTGCGTGGAGAGATTTTTTGCCAAACTACAGTTTTGTTTGAGTGGGTGAAGGGGGAAAAAAATAAAATAAATGTTTCCAAAATGAGCCTTCAGCAGCATTTTCCCAAGGGGGAGACATCCCCCAAAATGGGAGGGAAAACTCACTAACTATAATCCTGGTCTTTTCCCGAATTTCAAAAATTTGGTGGTTTCTCCATTGACCGGGAAAGGGGTTTAATTTGACCCCTCTCCCTTTTTCGTTTTAAGAAAAAGCAATCCCAAAAAAAGGTTGGGTGCAATCCGTAGTATTTTTTGTTGGTTTTCAAAAAACCAACCCAAAGGTGCCATTAAGAAGAAAAAGAAAATCTTTTAAAAGAGCAAAAAAGCTCTTTTTTCTGTGAAAGTGAAAAATAAAAAATACCTCTAACACAAGTGCTGAGGGCAAGTTTTGGAATGAACCCGCAAGGGACAAAAATTTCAAAAAAATATAAATTTCCCAAGGATAAGTACCGCACCTTTCCCAGCAATTTTCAGAGCGCTTGGTTTTGAAATGACTGCAAGAAATTTGAATTATAAACAAGTTGCTCTTATGTCTTAGATTGAAAAAATGGGGGGAGTTTAGCTTCATTCTGAGTGGTAGTGATTCTGCCTAACTAACGTTTGCTTAGTGGGTGAATGGGGAAAAAATAAATAAATGCTTCTCAAAATGGCCTTCAGCAAGCTTTTTATTCCCCAAGGGGGAGACACCTCCAATAGGGAGGGAAACTCACAAAACATTAACCCCTGGTCATATCCGATTTTCGAAATTGGTGGTTTTTCCTCAGTGCCCGCGGAAAGTGGTAATTTGACCCCTTGCCTTTTCTTTTTAAAGAAGAATGCAACCCCAGGAAAGGTTGGTGTGCAATCCCTGTATGTTTTTTGGGTTTTCAAAAAAAAAAACCCAAAGGGCCATCAAGAAGCAAAAAAAATCAAAAAAAGAAAAAACAAGCTACTATACGGTATTGCACCCCAAACCCTTTTGGGATTGCATTTTTTAAAATGAAAAGGAGAGGAGTCAAATTACCATTTTCCCGCGTCACTGGGGAAAACCCCCCAAGTTCGAAATATCGGTATATGACCCGGGTTATATGTTGTGAGTTTCCCTCCCATTGGGGATGTTCCCCCTTGGAGAATATAAGTTGCTGAAGGTATTTTTGGGAAACATTTATTTTTTTTTCCCCATTCACCCATCAAGCACACACTGTTGTTAGGCAGAATCATTTTCCCCGCAGATATGAATGCTTATCTCCCCCATTTCTTCAATCAAGACATAAGAGCAAACTTTTTTTTTATAATTCAATTATATAATTATTTTATTTTTATTATATTTTATATATTTATATATTTTTTAAAATTTAATTATATATATTTTAGATCCCAAAATGGTTGAAACAGCTATATAAAATCGGCGGTGGGCAAACCAAAAACCATCCTGATTTACAGCGCAACGCCTCGAAACAAAATTTTTAGAGAGTTTTATTTTTCCTTTTTTAAAAATTTTTTTTTATATATTTTATATATATATATATATTTAATATATTATATATATATATATATATTTTTTATATATATATTTTTATTATATACATATTTTTGCTTCGAAGGGGGTACGATGGTTCCCTCAGGCAGCTTGTAAGGGTTTTTATATTTAAATATATTCCCTTTTTTTTCATTTTAAATTTTTAAATTTTTTTTTAAATTAAAATCTTGCAAGTCATTTCGTAAGACTGAAGAATTGTTAACTTGCACTTTTTTTTCCCATGTTTAATTTTTCAGCAGTATTTGTTTTTTTTTTTTTTTTTAAGATCCAGAAAGGTGGGGTTTTCAATTTTTAGCCCCCAAAAGTTGGGGTTTTGAAACAGCAGGGTGACCAAACCCCCTGTTCCATATCTTTTTGATCTCCCTTGCATCCTTGAAGGATCCTCAAACATGGGTCAAAGATTGTCCCCTCATTTTTATAAATGTTTCATAATGTTTTTGTTTTTTTTCAATTTTTTCCTTCCACCCCTTTCCTTTTGTTCCATTTTACTACCCTTCGTGGTGCTTTGGGGGGTGTTGGATTTTTTTTTGAACCCTTGGTGATGAGAAACACAGTTTTTTGGACTTTGGTGGTCTTATTTGCACCCAAAGGGGACAGACACAATCAGCCCTGTCTCCCTGATGAGTCGATCCGCGGCGAAAGGCCTAGGAGAGGCAATACAAAAGATCTGTCTTGAAGGGAGTACGTGGTTCCCCCAGGCAGCTAGTGAAGGGTTTGTCTATTTATAATTATTCCCCCTTTTTTTCTT
>CM031626.1:37155626-37185622 GCA_018398815.1 Conus ventricosus | reverse complement strand
TTCTAGTGTTGCTGTTTTAGTATGGGGGGAGCCAGCCTCTTTAGCATTGGGGGGTCTCGGTTAGGGTTAGGCGCGTGTCTATGATTGTAAGTGCTGTTTAAAAAAAAAAAACTCCTAAATTACAAAAGCACACTGCCATTGTAGCCCTAGCATCAGCAAAACTTTGTTCATTAAGATTAAGAATAAGCAAATCATTACAGGATGAAAACATTACAGACGAAGAATTTCAGAAGCTTATGCTGACGGTGAGGACTACAGACGACAGAAAATTGAACTTCAAAAGGAGTGGAGAAAGACTTTTACTTCACGACAGGTAGACACTGATGCAATTAAACAGAACATTGAAAAACAAACACACGATCGGTTAAACCCAAAATAGGCTTAAAATGGTTTACGGACTTAATCACCCTAGCGCAATTAACACACGCAGCTCTTTCAACAGTTCTTGGTGTTCCCGATGTTGTTTCCTGATCCAACATTTTGAAACTAACTGCGTGTCTCCAAGAACACGTAACTATAAACAGTGTCAATACTTTTTTTATGTCAATACCTTTTTTATATGTCAATACCTTTTTATATGTCAATACCTTTTTATAGGTCAATACTTTTTATAGGTCAATACCTTTTTTATAGGTCAATACCTTTTTTATATGTCAACAGCAAGAAATAATGTCACCGGTCAAAGCAAAAATAAATGGTCGCACAGGTAGAAATATGTCACAGAGGTAGAAATATGTCACAGAACTTGCTTTGGCATATATTGCCGGCAAAATTGATTAGCTTTGCTCTGTCACGCCAGCCCACAGGTAGGTTGCAGTCATCTAATCCCGGCAGAAATGACATCATACTCCCTGTTTATTGGCTGAACCTGCAAGCGTGAGTGGAGTGCAGTGGAGCCTGTAAAAAACAATGGCGGCGTTCAATATTAATTGCAACCAGTCTGACAGCCCAGCTATTGATTTCACATGCTACCAGTTCACAGGCTGTGGTGTTTATCCGATATTGATCACAGGCACAGAGCAGTAGTCTGCTTCAGATGGACATGCGTAGTGCATGTCAGGTAAGTCATTGATTTTTCCTCTACAGCGCTAAGTTTGTGTGAATGAGAGGGAGGGAGGGAGACAGACAGATGTGGGGAAAGAAATTGATTACTTATTTTTTATTTATACTTTTATTTGAGTTAAAAAATGAAGCCCAAACTAGCTACAGAGCTTTACGAGTTGGATTGGGAGAGAGAAACCGATAAAGATCAGTTAAGAACAGGTTTGAAGAATTAATTACTGATCTTTTTAATCGAATAGACATGCGAGAAAGCGTGAAACAGGTACTCAGTAAAATACCAGATTCTTGGTCTCAACCGGTTGTAAAGTTGTTTGCCATATTAGTTGATAATATGGCTCCTGAAGACGCTAATCTGACTGTTTCTACCGCCTCTGAAGGAGTAGTTATTCGCTTTAATGAAGATCAGGTTTTACGATTAGAAAAGACTATAAACACAGTTGAATTTACAATTTTTTTTTATTTATTTTAGATTAAAAAATGGTTGTCGAACTCAGTGAATCTGATTTAAAGAATTGTAATGAGCTATTTAACGAGACAATGAAAGCGTTAAACATTGATTTAAGTGAATCTGGTTTTGAGAATGATGTAGACAATATAATAAAAGATCATAGTGAACTATTTAACGAAGCAATCAAAGCGATGAACATTGACTGTAGTGATTCAGAAAAAGCTAAAATATTGGCGGGTGTTATTGTAAGGTTAACATGTCCTGAAGTGTTGCAACGCTTGGGTGAATAATAAAAAGCGGGTTTTTACTTACTTTTATATACATTTATTTTTTTAATTTACGTAAATATTTTGAGTTAAAAAATGAGCCTCAACAACGCGTCTGAGTTTGAAAAACTGCCAACCAGCTCACTGGTGAAAGGTAGTGACAAACAATTAATCAATATGTTTAGTGAAGTAAACTGAACATCATTAACCCCTCGAACGTTCATGAAAGCGTAGCACATGCTATCTCTAAAATTCCAGAGTCTCTTCAATGCGAACCGCCAGTAAAAGTGCTGTTGGCAGTTCTGATTGATTATATAACGCCCGATGATACTAACATGCCAGTCTGGGTTTCAACAAGGCAGAAAGAAGTAATCAGTTATCACGACTTTAACTCTGGCTGGCTGATTACATGTTTACACAGTTTAACCATGCAAGTGAAGAAGCAAAATTGCGCGGTCTGGTGGTCTGAAGGAACAGTCCTTGAAATCAAATTAAGACAAACAAAGTTCTAATCCTATAGTAGGCAATTCTCACCTTTCTCTCCCCAAAGAGTTAGTTTTTAAAACGAGCAGTTTTAAACATAAAAAATCCTGACAACATGTGTTTTATGTGGTGCGTTTTAGCGCATTTACATCCTGTTATAAAGAACGCAGAAAGAGTATCTAATTATGAACAATATAAGCAAGAACTGAACTTTGATAACATAATCTTTCCAGTGAGTATAGAAAGTATATCTCAGTTTGAAGAGCAAAACAAACCAATCACCGTAAACGTATACACATGGTCTGTAGCAGCCAATCTAGTTCCTCTAAGGGTTTCTCCCAACGCTCCTACTTTTGGCAAATCACTTGACAAACATGTGGACTTGATACTGTTTGCAGATAGTACAAAGAGTCATTATGTATTAATCAGAACAATAAGCAGACTGTTAGCCTATACTAACAAAAAACAATTTTAAACAAGATATTTGTAGAAGGTGTTTTGAGAGAATCTCTACTATAGAAAAAAGCCGCCACTCATAGAACTTATTGTAAAAGTTTTGTAGACTGTGAAACCAAACTCCTCACACCTAAACCAGGGTCTAAGTTAGTTTTAAAAATTTTACACAAAATGCAAATGGGTCCGTACGTGGTTTATGCTGACTTTGAATCGCTCTTGCCACAGTACTATGGCCCACAACAGCAAGAACAAAAACAACTTTATTAACCCACCATCAGATCTGTTCTTATTCGTTTATTGTTGTTAGGTCAGACGGCCAACACACAACACCGGAGATTTACAGAGGACCCAACGCAGCTAGTAGATTTTTAGAGCAGATGAAACAAATTCGCAATCAGTTATCCAACCAACTAAATCTTTCAGGCATTGTTATGACTCCTGAAGATCAAGAACGCTATGACTCATCTACACACTGTTGGATTTGCAGCTTAGAGCTAACACCTAACAGTAAAGACGTGACAGTGAGAGACCACGATCACATTACTGGAAAGTTCAGAGGAGCAGCGCACAACAATTGTAATCTTCAACTTAAGGTTGACCCCAAAAAATGGAAACTGCCTATCTTCTTTCATAACCTATGGGCTACGATTCTCATTTCATTATGCAAGCAGTGACTTCTGAATATAAGAGGGTTACCTGCATTGCGCAGTCTTCAGAAAAGTACATGACGTTTACTCTTGACTCTGTATCCTTTTATGACTCAGCCCAACATCTGATGGGGAGTTTAGATATACTAGCAGGATCGCTACAAGACTTTCCAATCGCTAAACAATACTTTGACCCATCTTTAGTGCGTAAAGGAGTTTACCCCTATGAATACATGAACTCGTGGGACAGGTTTGACGAAGACTCACTTCCTCCTAAAGACGCTTTCTTTTCTAGTCTTAGAGGTAAAGGCATAACTGACTCTGACTATGAATACGCACAGAAAGCCTGGACAGAATTACACTGTGAAAGAATGGGTGATTATCATGATCAATACTTGATGGCTGACGTGTGTTTATTGCAGACGTCTTTCAGAATTACAGAACTACATGCATGAAACATTACAGCTTAGACTCATCACATTACATCTCTGCGCCCGGCCTTTCTTGGGATGCTTTCTTAAAGTCTACAAACATTCAGATTGACTTAATATCTGATCTGCCCACACTTCAGATGATTGAAGATGGTTTAAGGGAGGTATTAGCATGGCCTCACATCCTTACTGCAAAGCTAACAACAAATATTTAGATGATTATGACCCAACTAAACCGTCCAACTATTTAATGTACTTAGACGCTAACAATCTGTATGGGTGGGCCATGAGTCAACCGCTTCCACTGAGAAACTTTAAGATGTACACAGGGCATGGTACAAATAATATTCAAGGGGCATTAAAGTGGTTGAACAGTCTGACGTCAGATCAACAGTATGGTTTTATTCTAGAAGTAGACTTAGAATATCCTCATGAACTGCATGACCTCCACAACGATTACCCTCTAGCCGCAGAAAGATTAAAGATGAGTCCTATCGAACCGCCTAACTTGTTCCCAATCTTCGCAACAAAACTAAATATGTCTGTCATTACAGGCTGTTACAGTTTTACCTAAGACACGGTCTGAAACTGACTGCTGTTCATAGAATCATTGCTTTTGATCAAGAGCCCTTTATGAGACCATACATTAAGAAGAACACTGATCTTAGAACCCAAGCCACTGACGCTTCAGAAAAAGACTTCTTTAAACTGCTGAACAACAGCTGTTTTGGCAAAACTATGGAAAATCCGCACAAACGTAAAGATGTGAAATTAGTTACAAAAGAAAACCAAGCAATTAAGTTTGCCTCTAAACCTAACTATCAAGACTTAGAAGATTTAACGACAGCCTGGTTGGCATTATGATGAAGAAAAAGGATGTTAAGTTGGACAAGCCAGTGTTTATCGGCTTTACTGTATTAGAGCTGTCAAAGTTATTAATGTTAGAATTTCTGTACGACTACTTTAAACCATTATACCCAGAAGCAAGAGTTCTTTACACAGACACTGACTCTTTTATTCTAGACGTTCCCACAGAAGACTTTTATAAGGACTTAGAAACAGAAGTAGCTAAAGGAGTTGATGGTGGTACGACACATGCGACTATCCAAAAGACAGCCCTTTACATTCAACTGTAAACAAGAAAGTGATTGGAAAGATGAAGGATGAACTTAATGGACAGTTATAAAAGAATATGTTGGTTTGCGGTCGAAGATGCATAGCGTTGCCAGCCAGACTTCTGTAATGAAGAAGGCTAAAGGCATAAGTAAAGAAGTTGTCAAAAAAATATATCTCACGACAACTACAAGCAAGCTATCTTTGAGAACAAAGTATTTTATCACACAAATGTTAATCTGCGCTCTACTCTTCATCAAGTAAACACAACTGCTGTTAACAAGAAATCATTAGTCTCTAACAATAACAAGAGAACGTACGTCAGTCCTGAGTTTTCATATGCTGTAGGACATTGGAGAACTTTAAAAGATTAACTTGACTGACTTAACTAGTAATTAATTTAAGAACCTAACAAGAACTTAACTAAGAACTTAAACAAGAACTTACTTAAGAACTTAACTAGTACTTATTTAAGAACCCAACAAGAACTTAAGAACTTAAAAAAGAACTTTTTTTTTGTACTTTACTTGTAATTTACTTATAATTTACTTGCACTTAACTTAAAAAGTACTTTCTATAACTAACTTAACTTGTACTTATTTAGTTCTAACTTGTACTTATTTAGTTCTTAACTTGTACTTATTTAGTTCATTAAAAAACTATTCCATAGAAAATGGGTCTACAACAGGAGGTTGCACTTTTTTGCAGAAGCTGACTCTTCTTCTTTTACTGGCTTTGTGGGGTTTGTGACTTTGCTGCTAAGTATGGCGTTAGACATTTGTATGCTAAAACTCCCCCACCAACAACAACAGCAGCCAATACATAATAATACATCTTATCGTTTGTTTGTGATTGTGTTTTTGTTAATTGGGGTGTTGTTGCTGGTGATGATGTTGTATTACTATCTAATAATTTTTGTTTTGTTGATTGGTTTGCTTTTCTTAGTCTGTTCCATTCAGCTAGTTTACGCCCGGCCTCAATACGTCCAGGATTTTTAGTTTTAGTAACACTACTCACTTGCGGCACATTCACTTGTGGCGCATTCTGCTCCTGCGGACTGTCCTGCGCATTGTCCTGCGGCGTCTTCTTCTCCTGATCGCTCATTTTTTATTGCGATTAAATTTAATATGATCAAAATTAATATGATTAAAAGTAATTAATCCCATGATGAATGGACATAGCATAGTTCCAAATCTGTAATACATGTCACATGCAAGAGTTTCTAGGGACTTGTTTAAAACCGGATCTTGTGATAAGTCATATTTTAAATCTTCTTCTGAATCAACCGGCGCCATCTTACTTACTAACTTAGCATATAAACTAATCATTGTCTGACCAACTGATCTAACAATTTTTGACCCTAGCTGTGCTTCGTACCTAGCGTAGTACTTCTCAACGTCTGAAGTAGACAGTTGCTGGATCTGTTCAATACTTAGTTCAACACCTAAATACTGTTTAGTTTTCCCACACGCAGCTAGAGAGTATAATCTTTCTTTATGGCAGTTGTCTACGGAGTAGTCTGCTTGCTCCTCGCACTTTAATAGTTCGTCACAAATCCATTTTAAAAGCAATAAAAAATAATATAATACTTTTAAAACCATGAGTTTAACGCTGGTTAATTATGCAGTGCCTATCGCTGGTGTTATAGTTTATTCTACCCTTGCAAAATGTTTGTTAGGAATAAAACCGCCCAACATGGGAAAGATAGAAGATTCGTCAAAACTAATTACAACCTTATTTTTAGCTTTAACAACAAAAGATTATCTGATTAAAAAGCACATAGACAGCCTTTCGTATTATGATTATTTTAATTATTTTTTAGTTAATAAAAAGATGATGAAAAAAAGATTATCAATACGCTTTACCACTCTGCTGTAATTAGTGGCCTTAGTATAGGCTATAGCGTGCTAGCAAAAAACATGTTTTAAAATGAAGCCGGCAGATCTAGGAAGGTTAGACATTGAGGATGTTGTTAAGGTTATAGTTTAATCACTGCAGGGATTGCGTCAAAAGACTTTCTTGTTACACAGGGAATTATCCCAGAAAATATTAGTTCATAAAAAGATTAATTCATAAGAAAATATTGATTTATAAAAAGATGGCGGGAGTAGTTATGATGGTAGGAGGTGCTATTGTTAACGCTTTAGCCTTCTCTGGAAGCAATTATATGTTTAGTAAATTGAGGTCCGATGAAGAGAGAGAGCGCCATAACAAGGCAATGGAAGATTTAGCCAAAGCAAGAGACGCTTATGAGAAAAGACGAATTGCCCACTTAGACTTTATTAATAAAAAGTTAAGGGAACAGGGACATGCAGAGCACACATTTACAGACGTTGATGAGGCAATGAATAGAGTATTACTTAGTGACAGGAAAGAAGTTTCTAACGACACCACCTCCAGAACTGTCCGACTTTTATGAACCATCAGAAGAACAGAAAATAGCAGAAATTGGGTTTATTGTGGTGCTATGGGAGCAATCTATATCTTGCAAAAACAATTTAAAAATTATAGCAAAAAAATAAATTATAAGTTTAGCAAATACTATTTTTTTTTGTTAACTCACTGTGTTTGGCGGGACAACTTGCAGCTCTTCACGAACAAAGGATCTTTTAGGGGCAGGCTTTTTAGACGAGAGAGTCTCTCTTAAATAATATACAGGAGGGTTGTTTTCATAATTCTTTCAACTTCATATACATCTATGCTCCATATAGGATCTGTGGCTCTAATTCTAACATCGCCCTCTGCCTCTCCAGGAGCATACAAGTATCTTACTTTTAGTCCAAACGGTAAGAGTTTTTGAGTCCCCTGCACATCTTCATAATGCTAATTTTTTTAATTTGATTGCGTTCACTGGCTTAAGACCTGTTGCTTTAAATTCTTCATTGTTCATGACGCGTAAAACTGCTGGTAATCTCCTAACCCATTCTGTTTTGCGTTCTCTATCCATAATTTCTCTGTGATATTGATAGGTAAACAGGCGTTCAGCTAGATTCTTATTAAAGTTTTCTACTAGGGCTTGTGATCGATGGTTGCCTGGGATCCCTCTCCTAACTGTAACATGATTTTAAAAACAGTTGGTTTACAGAACCTTTAAACTCTTTTCCATCATCAACTTGAATCATTCTAGGATACTTTAATGGGCCTCTCATGTATATTTGTTGTAAAGCCACAGCCACAGCAGTTGAGCTTTTATCCGTTAAAGTTCAGCGTCTTTGAATCTTGAAGACATGTCAACAACTGTCAGAGCATACTTAAACTTTTTTCTTCTAACATTGTCATGTGGAAGATACAGCAAGTCCATCTGGTGGGTGTCATTTGGAACTGAATTAACAAATCGAGGACTTATTATCTTTTTGTAGCAGGCAGAGATATATTTGCCAAATTGCCTGTTTTGAAAGCCAGTCTTTCGCACTGATTCAGACACTCTAGCAGCTTTACTCAGTTTTTCAATAGCAGTCTTTCCTTTCCAATACCCTTTAGGAAAATAATATATTTTGTACTTCGTATTGTCCATATTTTAACTATCTTCTTATTACATTTTAACTGTTTTTTTTATTACATTTTAACTAAACTTAATTTTATGTCCTTGGAGAGAATGTAATTATGTTTGTTCACGATCACCAAATCTTATCTTGCACGTAAGCCCTCGTTTCAATGTGTTGATTACGTCGATTTTTAGAGGTTTTGGCGTGTTAATTTTTTTTGTGACACAGGTGTTAAATTTGGTCAAAACTGACATGAGAAGGACGTGATTTGTTTGTGAAAAGGGGGGTTTTCGTGCTAAATAAGATTTGGTGAGCTCGAACATACATAATTACATTTTCTTGATCGTGATGGCGGAGCATGCTCGTTGCCCAGACATCGCGATATGTCATCACCATTTTCGTTCACCCACATTTCCACTGTGTCGTGAAATGTTCTAATCAATGATTATTTCCTCCACAGGTTATCCAACTTGCAATGAATCATATTTGTGCAATAAAAGTTGGAAGTGAGATGATGTTCTCTAACAAAATAATGGAGTAAGATTAATTGTACTAAATTATCAAGTAAAGAACGAACCTTATAAGCTTTTCTTCATTGATACTATTCTATTAAAAAAAGAGACTTCAAGAGTGTGTACAAAGCTAGCTAAGATAGTGCTATTGTAAAGGGGTGGGATGGGGGGGGGGGGGTGAAGGACAAGAGCAGACGTACAGTTATGAAGAGATTTCTGAGAAACTGTCCGTGTGTCCTCCAGGATTTTATTTATTTATTTATTTATTTATTTATTTATTGTCTTCAACTTCTATCAACCCACGATCATCATCACGTAACCTCATCAACCACGTCCTGCAAATAGTGAAAGGAGAGGGCTGGGCATCAAATCCGTAATCTACAACGACCACGCCAACAACGACGAAGAGAACAAGAGCTAAGTCTACATCATCGTCATTCGTGAAGCATCTACACTCCTCACCCCTCTAGTCTGAACATTTTCCGTGTTTCTTCTTCCTATTGGAACTCTAGATTGTTTCTTTTGAGCGACGTTTCTATCATGCACATCGTTGTCACATATCATAATACCACCACGTGTTGATTTGTTCCTTTAAAATATATTTCTTTGAACATTGATTTCTTCCTTTAAATATATTTCTTGAAGATTTTTTTTTCTCCAGTTTTTTTTGTATTACTTTACCGTATATCATTATCACATCAATATTTTACAACAGCATCTTTGATCACCGCCATCACCGACGTGAACAGCAAACAACCGCGGCGGTCACTGACCCACCTGTGTTGGCTTTCCAGGTCAGCCCAGTACGTGTCCATGTGGTCCAGATCGACGTCACCAAGGGGCACCATGACGTGGCCCAGAGAATGACGCACTTTCCTCTTGTCTACGTCATAGACGAGAACCTCAGCGTTCGCTCCTTGAGCTCTTGGGCGGCTACCTGGAGGTCAGAATCCCTTCTAGTCAGAGAATGTGCTTCCGTTAATTTAACCTTTTTTTCCTTCTTTGTAAAGTGGCGTTGCGTGCGTGGGTGTGTGTGTGTGTTGTGTGTGTGTGTGTGTGTTGTGTGTGTGGTGTGTGTGCTCCGCGAGCGCGCGTGCGTGTTGTGTGTGCGCGTGCCGTGAGTGTGTGTGTGTGTGTGTGTGTTGTGTGTCGTCGTGTTGTGTGTGTGTGTGTGTGTGTCGTGTGTGTGTGTTGGGGATGATTTCATGCATACTTGACTTTTTTTTTCTTGAAGGATTCTGATTTATGTGTGCGTGATGTGTGGCAAGAATTGGAGTAATGCATTTACTTTTTGCTGCATCACAAAAAAGTCGTGTCAGACACTCCGACTTGCTGAAGTGATATTGTCGGGTTCAGCCTTAGTCCAGAGTTCTCCATGCGATTGTCTCGCTGTGACGGTCTCTCATTCATTGTTTCTTTCTGTGTTCCGCGCCGTGAATAATGATATCATACATAATTGACTTCGCAGCCGGAAGTTCATTCAGTGTCTCTGAACACTCTTGCGTGAAATTAGTCACTTCCCAAACACAGGACTCCATGGGAACACGCAGGAAGCAGTAGCGTCCCATAGTTTGTTTATTAAACGTGTCCGATGCGCACAGCTGCGCAATGTCAGGATGTAAAGGCACCTCCAAAATCCGGCTTGAAAACTTCAGCGGGCGAAAAATATTTTTGAGTCTGAAGATTTTGGGCTATGTCCCCAGACTGGCAAAATCAGATGAGGCCTCTTGATGTTCTGATTTAAATTTCTTGAAATCAACACATTAAACGAATGTATTTCCCAGTTCTTCTTCTTAACTGGGGACAATAGGCGCACAATGTGGCTGTCGTTACTTTCTTAATCCACGCCACCTCCTCCATTCTATCAAGCTCCTCACGTTTGCCTTGCAGCGGGTAGGGGATAGCCAGCTGTGTGCCGACAGTAGGGCTTTGCATTCTTCTTCAGTACTAGCTTCATGGGCTTGTCTTGAGAAATCCTGTTGAGCCAATTATGTTGTCCACTGACTTCTAGTGTTATTCAAGGACGTTTCACTAGTCCCATGGCTTTGAGACGGATCTTCCCGATAAGTGGCACCCCACGATGGTGTACCACAATGGGACACGAAAACAGTTGGTCCACTCTCTTCCCTATACTTAGTCTGTTCACTCTAAGCCACAAATTCTCCTATAGTGTCGACCTCTGGAGAATTCAAGTATGGAAAAAGAGGATGCCGACAGGGGCGGTTGTTAGGCATCTTCTGGAAGTCACATTCTTTCAGGTTAGTCCATATGACCGTGTCATTTTTAATTAATACAGACTGGCGCAGTGTCACCTGTGCAGCACTGCGCTTTTCTTGAACATTGACTGTAGCAGCATAGAGAAATACTCGTCGTCAGCTTCTGGTTCATCCACCAAATTCAGGGTTGACCTCTGGGTTCTTGCAACATGCGACCAAAATGATTGCAACCTTCACAAACATCTGCGCACTGGCCTTGGCTAAAAACAAACTCATGAATAGAGCAGTGTAGTTTGCTTTGCTCTTTCATGATTTTCTTTTGCTTCTTAGGTGGCACCTTGGTGTGTTTTTTTTTGAAAACTCAACAAACATACTACGTGTTTTGCCAAACCAGCCTTTTTTTTTTCTGGGATAGCATTCTTCTTAAAGCGGAAAAAGGCAGAGAGTCAGGTTACCACTTTCTGCTTGTCAGCTGAGGAGAAACAATCAGGTTTCGGAAATATATAAATTTTTTTATATTAATTTTTTTAAATTTAATATATCTTTTTTCCCCCTCCCCCTGACATATTGGTAGTACATGGGTAACTTGCACATACAAGAACTATACACATGAAAGTGTACTCTCTCCCCCTTCCCTCCCCCCTCCCCCCCCGACAACTTACACACTCACTACTCTCTTCTGATTATTATTCCTGGGTATGCAGGAGAAGTTTGATTAATTAGAACAAAGAAAAAAAAAAAAAGAAAAAAACAAGAAAAATTAAATAAACAAGGTTCCAAAGGTCTCAAGCAAAGGTTCAACATACAGGCCCTGATACCAAAACCACTGTTCATTGTACTGTGCCAAACTACCCTCAAAGAGTGCATATATCGAAGGTTTCGGAACAATATCTGTTTCAGCATGCCAAAGAAACCGTGAGTACTTGGAATTGCATTAGTCATGGATACTTTAAATATGTAATCTTGGCCAGTAACAGATGTAATTGAGTCCAAATCTGTTTCAGTACTTCTTTACAGCCAATATGTTCAAGGTGTCTGGACCAGAGTCAAAAAACTACAGTGTTGACAATGGGGGTAAGAATTTGGTTTTAAGGTTTTCATTCAAAATGTGTTCAACAATATCGCAATCCCCATAACAGGTGTTGTATTGTCTGCGTTTCTGTTTGACAGAAAATACAATTTTGGGATCTCGACAATATTACAGTCATTACAGGTATTTTCTGGTGGGCAGTAACGATGTAATACCCCTCAATTGGGGACATTTCATCTTTATGTCATTGAAAAAAATTGACTACATTGTTTGAAGATATTAAACAGTTAGTGAGATCTTCAAAAACACTGTTCCCACTTCAACACTGCTGAAAAAAGGCTGAAGAACGAACGTCTGACCTCATAAGTATAGATTGGACACTCTTTCTCCTTCTTTGATAGATTTCCAAATTTTTGTGTCTGACTATACGGGTTCTTTGAATCAAACTTAATTCCAAATTTAGTTGATATTGCACTATCGCATTTATACTACCATTGTACAAACAGAAATTAGTCTCTATTGAGAGTTGGGTACAGGTCACTGAACTCTTCTAAAGGTAAGAAATCTATTACATTAGTCATTCGAATAATTGATGGATAAAAATAGAATATTTTCGTCAAAACCCCCCCCAATGTTTAACAAATACATCATGTCACGTCCCTCAATTATATGGCTGTTATAATGAATACATTTCAGCCAAAATTCGGCAGGCCTTTGATTGGAGACATTTCGGTAAAGGACGCTTTTAATGTATCAGGAACAGACATCTGGACAGAAAGAGTTTTTACAACATTTTCAGACAAGCATGAACATATTCTTCCCCCAGTTAGCTTGCTTTACAAAACTTAGGAAATAAAGCAAAAACAAAAGTCTGTAGACTTCCTTCGTAAAGTCTCACTTTTAAGCCAGGATAGCTTCAGAGAGGTAATATTGCTTGTACATCAATCATCTGCAGCCCACATCAACATATGGTTACAGCGGACACTTTTCTTTATTTTAGCAGGTTTATTGTTCATAAAAAACAAATAGAGAAGACTGTTAATTTCTTTAACAAATTTCACTGGTGGATCAGGTAAATTTATTAAAAGGTAAGTAAGTTTTGACATGTCTAGATGTTTTAATTATTTGTTATCCTACTAGTGGAGAAAGATCCTCTTATTCCATTTACCAATAATCTTCTGATATTGTGTAATTTTCCATTGATAGTTTATTTCTGGTCATTCTTTTCAGGTCTCTAAGCAAAAACTGAATACAAGATTCTAAAAATCCCCGGATTTCCAGCAAAAGTTTACATCAGGAGGTATTGATGGCGTGAGGTGTTTCATACTTCCGACCAAGATATGTTTTGTTTTTTCATTATTGATTTTTAGGACCGGAAATAAGGGCAAAGATTCGTAATATTTTTATGGTTCTTTGAATGATTTTTCGGACCCATCAAGGATTATATTAGTGTCTCGTCTGCGAAACTGTCAGCACGGACCTCATGACTTCATACCTTAATGCCTTTAATGTAATGATTTTGTCTATTTAAGAAGTGACAGAAACTCTGCTCCAATTAGATACAGGTAGGTGAGCAGGGGGTCCCCTGCCGCACTCCACGTCTGACTGGAAACCACTTTGATACTGCCCATTTACAGACACACAGGATATTATACTATTGTAAAAGGTGGAAATCACTTTATCATATCCGGTCCAAATTGATCAACATTAGTGCTTTATTCAAAAAGACCAGGAGATACTATCGAACGCACTTTTCAAAATCTATACTGAGAAGCAAACCCGGAATACCTTTTCTTCCGTATGACTTAGTACGTCATAGATTTTTTAATTTTTTTCACCAATGTAACGCCCGCCTCATGAAACCTTTTGATCATCATGGATTATGTTTGGCAAAATTTATATTTTATTCGGTTAGCTATTGAGGCCGAGGCAATTTTGTAGCGTGTTCAATAGGGAAATTGGCCTCCAATTTTTCAAACTATGTTTTGGTTTTTTCGTCCTTGGGTTATACAAATATTCACCCTTGTCTTTGTCGTAACTGACATACTAATGTTTCTCAAACCTTCGTTAATGCTCGTCTGAAAGTCCCCACTTCCTATAGAACGCCACACAACGGTACTATATTGCCTATCTATGATTCATACACAAGTATTTATAAAAATTCTACCGTAAAAGCCGTCAGACCAGGACTCTGTTATTATTCTATTCTTTAAGCTACGCCGATTTCATTTTAGAGTCATTGGTCCTTCCAGCTGATTTGTTTTTCTTCTGTGTTAGTTTATTGGCATCCTGATAATTTGATCAAGATCTACATTTCTTACATCTGATCTGAATATTAACTGTTATAGAAGCATTCAACTTCTTTTAGGATATCTGCTTGAATCAGAAATAATCTTGGCCCTCGTTAAATTCAAGAAAACTCATTGAGCGGTCTACAAAATTCCTAATTTCCAAACTACAAAAGTATCGACTTGGTTTTTCCCCCTCTAGATCCTTTAACTCTAGAATTGTTAATTATGCCTTCAGTTTTCTTTTCTCTCAGTTCTTGTAGTTATAATTGCAACTGCTCTAAACTCATCTAGTTTTCTTCGAACACTTGAACTCAAGTCAGAAATTATAGTTTCGAGTTCGTTTCCGTGCTGAGTTCAGCTTTTTTCTTTTAACATGAGTAGGAAATTGTTTTCTCACGTACTTTTAATGCAACATTTCTAAGAATAATTGACGGTGATTGTAAACTGATGCATATTCATTAGGCATCTTTTCAATATCCTCAGGCTGATATAATGCAGCGCATATCTATTTTTTTAACTCTAATATTACTTTTTTCACTTCATTCTACATATTTTCCATCTTTTAAACAATAGGAGTTATTGAATTTCCAGAATTTGCCTGTCTCTTTTCCTAGTCTTCAATTCTAAAACATACATCAATAATAGAATGGTCACGAGGCGGTAGCTACATCCAATCTAGATACCACTCACTTCAGACAGTAGGGATTCTGAAATTTAAAAAAAATAACTCCAACTAATTTGCTTTACAGTATTGAATTTGCGCCATGTATATTTGTCTCACATTTGGGCGTGTATGTTCTGAAAAACATCAAATCCAAATCATGAGCTGCCATTAGAATCTTTACTGCTTTCCGGAGTTTTAGGTTATTTGGTTCGTTAGAATAATTTCTTGCATCTAAGTTTTCCATCTAGAATAACCACATTTCCAATCCCCTACCAAAATTAAGTTATCATTACCGAAACTGTTCTATAGTGGCCTCAACGTATTAAAAACTCTGGATTATCTCAGGCTGGGCCCTTATATACTGGTAGTGTTATACGATTTTTTGAAACTCTACATCATAACAGAAGATACTGTCACCTGCCGGATCTCGAAAGCACATTGTGTACTTTATGTTCAAAAGTTATTATTAATTCGAATTGCTATCCATTTTATTTTATTCAGCCCCTGCCATCCATACTGATAACCCAAGTTTGACTAATAAAATTTTCTTGCTAAGATGGAAGATGAGTTTCCTGTAAAAGATAGATGTTAATGTTCTGCTTTCTTAGGAATTCAAAACACATCCTTCCTTTTTAAAAAAAATATTTTAGTCCGTTACAGTTTAGAGAACATACTTTAACTCCCATTGACTTTGTGCTTAACCTCTTGTATGCCATCTTATTACATCGGTGATCTACCAACAGGTACAAAAGCACATTAGTTAGTAACACTCCGTTTTTTGCAAATTTTCCGCTCCTTAACCTTAGTAGTTCTATTTGTAATATGACCTCACAAACACAAACAAGACCCAGGGTCTTCAACATGGAACCAATACATTCGCATTAAAAGGAAGACCCCATGTAAACCCCATACACTGTTTACAAGAACCAAAAGAATACATCAAATGTACAAAAAAAGCAATCAAAAGCTTTTTTCAAAGAAGTTCATCTATCTCTCCGCAACCCATGACACAAACATTATTTATATCTTTCTTATACCTCTTTCTCTCTTTCTTCCACAATGTTATGAACAGTGGCTCTCTGGGACATGTCAACTGCAAACATATTTGTTAGGAACAGCAAAATATCCAATGACGAGGGGGGTCCTAGCACGATTACTGGACTCTACCAAACTAAACATTGTTCTCTGGAAACATCGAGTGTGTGTGTGTGTGTGTGTGTGTGTGTATGTGTGTGTGTGTGTGTGTGTGTTGTGTGGTGTGTGTGTGTGTGTGGGTGTGTGCATGCGTAGTGCATGTGTGTGCGTGGGGTTTATGCACGCGCCATTGCCCACGTGTGTGTGCGCGCGCGCACGTGTGTGTGTGTGTGTGTGTGTGTGTGTGTGTGTGTTGTGTGGTGTGTGTGTGTGTGTGTGTGTGTGTGTGTGTGGTGTCGATGTGCGCGCGCGCGCATGAGTTTGTGGCGTGCGAGTGTATGTGTGTGTGCGTTGCGCTGTGTTGTAGAGCGTGCGCGTGCGTGTGTGTGTGTGTGTGTGTGTGTGTGTGTGTGTAGTTGTGTGTGTGAATGTGTGTTGTGTGTGACTGTGGGCCTGCATGTGTTTAAATCTCGTGGCGTGCGTGTTCATGTACGTTTAGTCATGCATGGGTGTCCGCAGGGGGAGAGAAATGCAGGGCTCTCCACAGGCACCAATAATCACGCCATCATCATCATATTCAACAGCATCATCGACAAGAAAAAAAAACAGACTCATAAGAAAAAACAAAGGTTAAGCAAAAAGAATAGAATTATCACAAAGAATGATGATAAGAATTGTAATAGCATGCGATTGTCCGTGTGTTGTGCGTGTGTCTGCGTATGTCTGTGCAAGGTAGTGTGTGTGTGTGTGTGTGTGTGTGTGTGAGTGTGTGTGTGTGTGTGTGTGTGTGTGTGCTTTGTGTGTGTGTAGTGTGCGTGTGCGATTGTGTCAGTGGAAGGGGGAGAACACGGTAAGATTCGATCTGACAATCATCCTCATTATCCCCGCCACAATCACCGTCATCCTCATCATTGTCATTTAAAAAACAAAACAAAAACAAAAACACGTGGAAAAGTAATAACATGGGTAAAAATGGGAAAATGAATTCAACCATAAAGAAGAACAGTAAATAAATGTGGGTGTGCTTCTTACCCCCAAGTCTCCCCCCCCCCCCCCCCCCCCCACCCCCCCCGTTCAAACGAGAATCCGATTCGAAAAACAAAAAACGTCAACAAAAACCTTAGTTAACAAGTAACAGCAAAATGAACATAGCTGAAGAAAGAACCTCGTGTGTGTGTGTGTGTGTGTGTGTGTGTGGGGCGGGGGGGGTTTTTTTTCGTGAGCGTGTGTGTGCGTGTATGTGTGTGTGCGTGCGTGCGCGTGTGTGTGAGCTGCGTGTGAGCGTGTGTGTGTGTAATGTATGTGGGGTGTGTGTTGTTGTGTGTGGGGTGTGTGGGTAAACTTTTGGGGGAAAGAAAGAGTATGTTCAATAAAGGGTGGAAAATACGGAGAGAGAGAAAAAAAAAAATGCAAAACTAAACATCACAAATGTTTACAACTCATCCTCCTCCTGCCTCTGCCCCCTCGCCATGTCCATCTGGAGTTTCAACAGTCTGGTGCCTTGAGCAATGCACAACCAGCAAAAATTTTCGGGTTTTCTTTCGGTCTCAAAATCAGGGGAGAAAAAAAAGCCAGCAAAAGCACATTTCAAGTTGTTGCGAATCAAAACAAAAGAAACAAACTCTGTACACACTCTCTGCGGTTGACCTGGCTTTGCTGTACTTCCCAAATGTTTCCCCTGGGGTTGTCTTTTGAAAATTTAAGATCGTGTTACATGTTCACATAGTCAATCTCACATGTTGCACACATTCCCAAGTGTTTTCGCTGGGGTTGCCTTCAAAATCCTTGAGATTTTGCTTTATGCTCAATAGACACATCCAAGAAAATACCCCCCCCCTCCCACCCCCACTGTCATAGTTCAAGGCAAACATAGTACTGAACAAGAGGCGAGAAGGGATTTAAACGACGAGTGAGAGGGGGGAGGGAGGGGAGACCGGAAGAAAGGAGGAAAACCCCGGGGGAAAGGAGGGGGGGGAGCGATTAAAGGGGTTTAAAAAAAAAAAGGGGAATGGAGGGGGGGGGGGGGGGGGGGGTGGGGAGAAAAAAGGTTATCCTACTCAGGCCAAATCCCCTTTTTTAGGGGCAAATGATCGTTCAATTTAGTGGCCCAACCCCGTTTTCCTGGAGAGATTGGACTTTGAACCCTGCCGAGGGGCCCTCTCGCAGCTGCCCCGTGCAAAAGGGCCCCCCAATTTTGGGGGGAACTCCAGACCCCTGGGGGAGTCCCCTGGTCGGGAAACTGGGTTGCCCTGGCGGGTTTGGGCGTACTGGCCACTGGCATAAATCTGCCCCCCAAACCACGACCTTTGACGCCTGTTTTTCCCTGTTCCCTTTCCAGTTTTAACGCGGCCGGGGTATAGTGTATTTGGCAGTTTTTTTTTCTCTCTTAATCCCGTGTGTCTCCTTTTGGGGGACTTAACAATTTTGCCCTTTTTTAACTGTGCTTTTTTTGTTCCTTTTTTTGTCCAACAATTTTTTAACTTTAAATGGGGGTTTTTTGGGACTTGGGAGAGGCTTTCATTTTGGGGGGGGTTTTGAGGTCCCCCCAACAATCCCCATGTGAATCCTTAAACCCAAACCTTTTTTTCCCGGGATAATTTCTTTTTTATTTTTCTTGACATAAATTTTAACGAGTAGGGTTTCTTGACCTATTACCACTTTTAAAACCCAATTTCCGATGGGCGATACTAATGTTGCTTTGGCACATTTTTGAACGAGTAATTTCTAATGAAAGATATTTAGCACTTTGATTTCACGTTGACAAAAGTTCTTTACCGTCGTCCGATGGGGACCCCAAGAAAACGCACGATCCCTTCTTTGTATTGTTCTAGGTAAATTTTTTCTCCCCTTTTTTTCGAAGGGCGGTTTTTTAAACTTTTTGATTTTAAATTTGAAATTTTCGATAAATTCTTCATTTTTTCCAAATTTTAGATTTTAAACTGTCTTTTTCTTGTTGCACGGGCAAAAATTTCCCCACCCCTAAATTTTATCAAATTGTTCTGAAATGTGATGAAAAGTCGTATTTTCGCCTCATAAATTTACTCTTCAGTGTTTAAAATTTTTTTCGTTAAAACCCAATTTCAATGTTTGCAGCTGATTTTGAATACCACTAAACCCCCTTCACTCCCCAACAAAAACCCCCCTCTCCCTCCCCCTTTCGATGTAACGCTTGTTGCTTTTCTCTTTTTCCCGGCATCTTTCAGCTCCACTTAAAAAAAAGGAATCAGTGTTTTTTGGTCTAGTAAAAGATTCCCCCTCTTGACTTTTTTTTTTGTTTTAAAATTTTTCCGCACCTTTTTACAGAAACCTTTGTTACCTGCATTAATAAAACCCAAATTTTTTTTTTCCCTTTTACTTGATGTATTTCTTTTTTCCCCCCCAAATCCAATACGTATATGTCCAAAACACATAACTATTCCCTTTCCCCTTAAAAATTCGATACTTTTTTTTCATTTTTCGGTCAGCAGGGAAAGGAGGAAAGCCATTACTCACTTGTACAAAGTTTTTGCAAAACAACTGCGGGTTTTCTCCTCTCAACGGAAAAAAGTCAAATCACATTAAGTCATTTCAGAGAAAAATTAGACACTTTCCCCCTACTGCTTACTCTGAAAAGATCTTTCAAGAAGTTTTAATGTTGCATTTTATGCCCCCTTTTCACCTACACCCAAGTTCTTTTTTCTCCCCGGGTTTCGAAATTTTTGGAAATTGACCGGGAATTAATTTTAAGTAGTTTCCCCCCCCAAAGGAGATTTTTCTCCCCCTTGGAGACCAAACCTTTTTAAACCCCCTCATTTTGAGAAGCATTTTTTAAATCCCCTTTTCACCCACTCAAGCCCCTTACTGTTAGTTGGGCCGAATTATCTCCACTGCAGATAAATCTTATCCCCCATTTTTCCCGTAAAATCAAAGAAATAAGACAAGTTTTGGGTTTTTCCCCTAATTTTCTTCATCATTGCAACCCAAGCTGCTCTGTAAGTTGGGGGGGTTTGGATCTCGGAACTACCCTTTGGGAAATTTTTAGTTTCTTGTAATTTAGCCCTTTGGCGGATTCTTTCCCCAAAATGGCCCTCAGCACTTTGTCTTAAGATTATTTTTTAATTTTTTCCCTATTTTTCCCCCCAAAAAATGTATTTGTTTTCTCTCTCGGGTTTTTCTTCGTTTTTGGGTTTGGCACCCTTTTTGGTTTTTGAAATCAAAAAACCCACACTCGGTATTGCACACCACCCTTTTTTCGGGGAACCCTTCTTCTTAAAACTAAAAAAGGAAAAGGGAATTCAAAGTTAAACCCCTTTTCGCTGTCATTGAGGAGAAACAATCAGGGTTTTGAAAAATCGGTATTGACCAGGATTACATGTTAGTGAGTTTTTTCCCCATTGGGGAAAATTTTCTCCCCTTGGGGAAAATAAGCTTGGGGAAGGTCATTTTTAAACCCTAATTATTCCCCCCTTCACCCACTCAAGCACATTCCGTTTTTAGGCAGTATTATCAAAACCCCGCAGGTATTAATCTTATCTCCCCATATTTCTTTAGTCCCGGAATTTAAAAGCAAAGCTTTGTTTTAAAACGAATAATTTTTTGCAGTCATTGCAAACCAAGGGTGCCCCTGTAATTGGGGGGAACAGTCTCGGGACTTAACCTTTGGGAAATTTATTAGTTTCTTATATTATATATATATAATTATATATTTAAATAATTTTTAATTAATATATATATAAATATTTATATATAAAAAATATATTGAAATTTTAAAAAAAAGCTTGGGTCTTTTGTCTTAGTTTAAGAAATAGGGGGGGAAACCATTCATTTCCCGCAGGGCAATTTATTTTGCCCTAACTAACATATTGCTTGAGTGGGGGGATGGGGAAAAAATAAAAAAATGGGGTTCCAAAATAGGGCCCTTTAGCAATTATATTCCCAAGGGGAGAGGACAAACCTCCAATAGGGAGGGAAAAATCACTAACATAAACACCCCGGTCATATACCGATATTTCGAAAATTGGTGGTTTCTCCCCTTTGACCGCGGGGAAAATGGGAAATCGACTCCTCGCCCTTTTTTTTTTAAAAACAATTTCAATTTCCCCAAAAAAGGGTGGTGGAAAAATTTTTTAAAAATTTAATATTTCTTTTCAAATCATTGCAACACCCCAAAATGCTTCCCCGTAATTGCGGGGAAAGGTCTCGTTCTTATCCTTGGAATTTTTTTAGTTTGTTTTATAAAAAATAAAATATAAATATAAATATAATATATTTATAAAAATTATATATGTATATATATATATATATTAAAATATATATATATATTTATATATAATATATTATATATATAATATAAAAAAACAAAATTTGAACAGCCAAACAAATTTTTTTAAAGTTTTATATTTTCCCCCTTTTTTTTCTTGTTTTAAAAAAAATATAATATATATATTTTAAATATTTTATATATATATATAATAAATTTAATTTTTATTAAAATTTAAAATTTATAAATATATAAAATCAAGGTTTAAAAAAACCCCCTCAGAACGTTAAAAGGCTCCCACCCTGTAGGGAGCGACAAAAACCAATTTTTAAAAAAATTTAAAATAAAAAGAAAAAAAACCTAAAGACTTTTACCAGGTTTTTAGGTTTAAAAATTGGAAAAATTTAAAACTTAAAATTTTAAAAACCAATTAAAAATTTTTATTAAAAATTTTATTTTAATACTTATTTTAAAATATTTTAAATTAATATAAAATAATTAAAATAATTAAAATTAATATTAAATAATTTAAAATAATTTTAAAAAAGAATTTAAAAACCCCCCCAAATTAAAAAAAAGGCCCCGGGGGCGCTTTCCCTTTTTAAAAAAGGTTTTTTGGGTTTAAAAACCCCAAATTTTTTAAGTGTTTGGGGTTACCCTGGATTTTTTTTTTTGCCCCCCGGCCCCGGGGGTTTAAATGGCCCCCCGTTTTTTGGGTCTTTTCAGGTTTTTTGGTTTTTTGGGTGTTTCACTAACAACGTTTCCCCGAAGATGGAGCATGGGTGCCTTAACCCGGGGGGACAAAAAACCACACACACAAAAACCCCCCCGCCTGGCCCCACAAGTTCCCAGGGGTATCAGCCCCCGCACGAGAAAAAAAGAAAGAAAGAAAACTTTCCAAAAGATTTTCCCTTTAACCCGCATTGTTTTTCCATTTCTGTTTTGTGTTTTTTAAAATTTTTCTAAAATGTGGTTTGCTAATTATATAATTTTAAAAAAATATATATTATAAATATAAATAAATATTTTATATATAAATATTTTATAATATAATATATTGTACCAAAAATTTTATATATATATTTATAACCATTTAAAATAATTTTAAAAAGGAAAAATTAAAAAAAACTACAAACTTTTCAACTAAAACGCTCTCATCAAAATACAATTTTTGGGCCCCCCACGGGGTTTTATATTTGGGGTTTTGGGCCGTGACCCCTGTGCGTGCGGCCCCGTGCCTGCCGGTTTTTTTTTTTTTTGGGGGGGGTTCAGGGGGGGCGTCCACGGGAAAGTTCATTGGACAAAGATTTCATTTATTCTGCAATTGTTTATCCCTTTCTACTTTAAGGGTTTAAATCTAGGGGGGTTTTCAAATTTTCACCACTTTTTTTTTAGTACATAGTTCATTTTTAGAAAATTTTCTTGTATGGGGTTGCTCTTTTTAAAAATTTTCCATTTTGTTGTTTAATTTTATTTTCTTATTTTTTTAAACTTCCAAATATATTTACTTAATTTTTTTGGTTTTTTTTATTTTTTATTTTTAAAGACCCTTTTTTTTTCATATTTTTTAAAAAAGGTTTGCCCCCCATCCCCATTATTTTCTTTTTCACTGCTGTTGTTACCGTGCTTGGGACACAAAAGGGGTTTTTTGAGACATTTTTTGTTCCAAGGGGACGGTCTTTTTTTTTGCAATTACGATTCCCTTTTTATCACCCTCTTTTTGGGTTTTGTTGTTTTTGGGTTTTTTTGGGAAAAATCAATTAATTTTTAAGGGTTGGCCCTACACGGGAAAATAGCTTTACGGGATTTTTTTGTTAATATTTTAGATAGTACTGTTTTTTTTGGGGGAAAGATTTTTAAGGATTCGAGGAATTTTTTTCCCCTTATTTTTGTTCTTCCATCATATGGAGGGGTTTTAAAAATATAATTTTTCTTTTCCCGTTTTTTTCCCGTTGCTGTTCATTTGTTACGGGTTATATTGTAATTTTTTTGTTTAACCACTTTTTCAGCGCCTTTGGTATTTCAGCTGCTGCAATGTTTTTAAAATTTTTCTCATTTCATAAGTTTTAGATAAACTTTTTTTTTAAAAACCATAAGGGAAAGGTTTTTTTAAAAGGAAGGGGGGATGGTTACCAATTTATGTCTTCATAGACAGGGGTTCCCTTTTGGGTTTTTTTTATGGGTTTTTAGAAATCCTTTAAATCTAATGTTATTCTAAAAAATTTTTCTGGTTTTTTTTTGGGCTTCTACTGTGAATTTTTTGGGTTTTGCTTTAAAAAAATTTAAAAAAGTTTCTTTTTTTTGTTTTCAAAGGTTTTTTTGGTTTTTTTTTTTTTTAACGGGCAAACCCTCTTCCCCTGTATAAGCCAACCCGTTTCCAAGTATTTTCTATTTTGAGGGCAACATGAAAATCCCCCTAATTTACAAGTTTTAAACTCCATCCCAAAAATTTCCCCTCGTGGCATCCCAAAGTAATTTCTGCATTTTTTTTTTATACAATTTCACTGTTGCAAAGGAGAAAGTTTTCTTAGTGTTGGGGAATATTTGCATCTCCCGAATCTTTTTATTTTTTAAAATTTGTTGGGGAATCTTTGCTTTTTGAGTAAATTTTCCCCATCAATGGAAGGGGAGAAAATCCCTATGGGCAAAATTAAAGAAAACTGTAAATTTTTTGTTTTTTCATTTTTAAACCCTTGGATAACTTCGTAAAATTTTTTCCAGAGATTGTATTCAGTGGGTTTTTTTTTTATGTCCTCTATTGCTTTTTCCAGGATCTTTTTTCTAATTTTGCCTAATTCCCGATTTTTTATGGGGGTTTTCAGTCACAAGTAGGTTTTGAAAAAAGTTAGGGGTTTGGTTTTTTTTTTTTCTTTGAGGGTTTTAAAGGGTTCTTTTATTGCTTTCTTCATCCTAACACCTTAAAACCATTGGGGCATAATTCTTTTTTTTTTTGCAGATGTTGTCAAAACTGGGCTTACAGCTTTTTTATAATTTTCTGAAAATTTTTTTTTTGAGGAGTTGAGGTACTCCCTTAGTTTTCCCTTTTAAGAAATTTTTGTCTTGTCGCCTTTTTGAATACTTTTTTTGTCATTTTGGATTTGTTTTATGTTATTATTCAATTTTTTTTTGGAAAATTTTTAAGGATTTTCTGAATTTTAAAGTTACTATTTTTTTTCATACTTTTTCAAAAAGGGTTTCCCTTTTCCCCTAATAGGGTTCGATTTCCCCTACTTAAAAACCATAAATTTTTTTTATTTTTCCTTTTTGGGATTGGGGTTTAAAAAGGGAAAAAAGCTTTCCCCCCTATATTTCGCACAAATATTTCAATTGCTCAAAGAGTTTTTTTATTTAAAATTGTGGGTTGGAAAAAGGTATATTTTTGGGGGACCTTTCCCCAAATTAATTTCTCCATTATTTTTTAAAATTTTAAATTTTTGCTAGGGCCCCAGTGTCAACGTGAGGAGCAATCAATAAAAACAATTAAAACGCCACTTTAGAAAAGTTTAAAATTTCTCGCCCCTGTAGGGGGGGAATACCAGTTTAAAATAGGGTTTTAAAAAGGGAAAAATTTAAAAAAAACCCGCCCCAAAATTTTTTTTCCCGGTTTCCTGTCAAACAGGAATGGTTTTTTTGGGTTTTCCCCCTCAAAAAAATTGGTCCCGCTACGGTAACAACAGGCCGTGATTAAAAAAACATACATAGGGATCACGGCAAACCATTTTTTAAAAACCCAAAGCCCAAACCCAAAAAAGTCTTTCAAAAAAGAAAAAAAATAAAAACCAAAACAGAATTAAGTAAATATAAATTTTTAAACTTAAAAATAAGAAAAAAAATTACAACATATCAAAATTGGGAAAAATTTTAAAAAAAAGCAACCCCATAAAAAGAACATTTCATACAAAAACCTTACTTACTTTGATTTCTTTCGATACACTACTTTACGTTTTGTTCAACCTTTCCTTCTTCTTCCTTCCTTCCTTTCTTTCTTTCTTTCTTTCTTTCTTTCTCCTTCCTTCCTTTTTTTCTTTCTTTCTTTCTTTCTTTCCTTCCTTCCTTCTTCTGTCTTTCTGTCATCCTTCTTACTTCTTCCTTCTTTCTTTTTCCTTCCTTTCGTTTCTTTCTGTCTTTCTTTCCTTCTTTCTTCTTCCTTCCTTTCTTCCTTTCTTTCTGTCCTTTTTTCTTTCTTTCTTTCTTTCTTGTTTCCTTTGTTTCTTTCTTTCCCCCCAGCCCCTCTTTTTGTTTGTTTTCATAGAACCCTACCTTTTCAATCACTATTCAATCTAATCTTTTTCCCGCCTGCTTATCATCAGCATCATCATTATCAACATCATCATCACCATCACAAGCATCATCGTCGTGGTCGTCGTTGTCGCGTCGTCGTCGTCGTCGTCGTCGTCGATCGTCATCGTTATCGTCATCGTCATCGTCATCATCATCATCATCATCATCATCAACATTATCCTATTATCATCATTATTACTGTTATCATATTATTATTATTATTATTATTATTATTATTATTATAATTATTATTATTATTATTATTATTATTATTATTATTGTTGTTGTTGCTGCTGTTGTTGTTACCATCATAATCATCATCATTGGTGTCACTGTTCATAAGCAGATATGCAAATATATTAAAACGAAACATCACAGGTTCAGTTCAGAAAGTCAAGACTAGTTTCTTCTTAACACATACATCAGCCAGCAAGACGAGTAGGGAACTCTACCGCTGTATGAACCAAATTCTGGGCAAAACGAAGACTGGTGTATTTCTCACCAACGTGGATCGCTTTAAACTACCGGATATATCTATATCTATTTCTCTCTCTCTCTCTCTCTCTCTCTCTCTCTCTCTCTCTCTCTCTCTCTCTCTCTCTCTCTCTCTCTCTCTCTCCTCTCTGCAATATATATTATATATATATATATATATATAATATACATATATATATATATAATATATATATATACATAATATATATTATATATATATATAATATATATATATATATATATGTGTGTTGCTCCCCAAGGGGTTGAGCACTTGTAGAATTGTTTTAGGCTTTTAACCATACTGAACTATTATATATATATATATATATAATATATATATATATATATATTATATATTTATATATAATATATATAATATATATATATATATATATATATATATATATATATAGATCAGTATGGTTAAAAAGCCTAAAAGCAGTCGAACATGTCCTTAACAACAACTTTTTCTATTTTGAAGATCAAATGTACCACCAGATATCGGGCACTGCTATGGGCACTCCCATGGCCCCAGTTGTAGCCAATCTTTTCATGGGATGGCTCGAGCAGGAACTGCTGAACAATAGCCCTGTCCCAGTGTGCAGTGAGTTATGTTAGCGTTATATTGACGATATCATTTTCCTCTGGTTGGGAGATTTGCATGGTCTTGACACATTCACACAGTACATTAACACAGTCCATCCCACCATCAAATTCACCGTCACTCTTCTGCAGTCTCTCTCCCCTTTCTAGATATCCTCTTGAAAATAGAAGACGGATACATCCAAACAGATTTGTATTGCAAACCCACTGATGTTCATTCCTACCTCCATTACACCTCAAGCCACCCTCACCACTGCAAACAAAATCTCCCCTACAGTCTCTTTCTGCGCTTGAAACGTTTGTGTGTTCCAGAGCCGCTGACTTTGAGTCACGATGCACCCAGCTGTTTGAACAGCTTCGTGCTCGTGGCTACAAGGCACAGTGCCTGATTTCTGCCTTGGATAAAGTTAAATGCCTCCCAAGATGTTCAACACTTCAGTGCAGAACCCACACAGCACACTGAGCGCATCCCAATAAATTACTACTTACAACCCTGCTAATCCCCCCATCCGCAAATGGTCCAAGAGCTACATCCAATCCTACAGTCCAGTCTCCAACTCCAAAAGGCTATTCCTGATCCCCCAATCCTGGGGGAAAGGAATAGCCGCACCTTAGAAATTTCTTATGCCCTCTGCTCTGCCTTTCTGTCAGTCAGAAACGAAACCAGCATGGCTGCTTTCCATGTAAGAAAAAATGTGTTGTCTGTAAGCAACATCTTGTCCAGACAGTTCCTTTTACAGTGCGAAAACATGACGAATCCTTTTCAATTCGGCATCACATGGATTGTGAAACCACAAATTTGATCTACTTGCTCTTTTGCGATAAATGTCCCCACAGCCAGTATGTTGGAGAGACAAAAAACTCCCTTAAAACTCGATTTTACAACACAGATCCAACATAAAAAAACAACTCTGGAACTCTAGTAACTAAGCATTTCAATCACCAGGCCACTCTCTCCTCAATCTCCGCTGCATCGCAATCGAAAAAGTACTGTCAGATGACGTGGAGTATAGACTCAAACGGGAAGCTTTCTGGTTCCACAAATTGCGAACCATTCAGCCTGATGGCTTAAACACTGTTTGCTAGCGTTTTTTCAGTCGCTATTCGATTTCCACCCCTACCCCTTCTTCCCTGGTGAGTAATGCGTGTATTGGTACAAGAATGTATTATCATCTTTTCTTTTTTATCATTGAGGAAAGGATGCATTTTAAAATTCCCATTGTATCCTAAACTTTTCCACTCACAATATGCAGTTAAATTAATGATTGTCTGATGTCCATTTCTACTAAATTAGTAACCATAAGAGTAAGATAGCAAGACTTTTCATAATTTACTTCTGTGTACATAATCTGTGTGTGTGCGTGTGTGCGTGCGTGCGTGCGTGCGTGTGTGCGTGTGTGTGTGTATACTAACTGTGTTGATCTATGTTTGTGTTTGTGTTATCATTGGTTTGTGGGGGGGGGGGGGGGAGCGGAGGACAGGGAGTACGTTGGGGGAGGGTAGTGCTAAAGATGGATAGGAGGATAGGAGGAAGAGGTTGTTTTAAACTAATATGCCTTTATGTATGCTTGTTTCATCTATTTTCATGTGAATCTTTTTGTATACAGTGGTGTGTGTGTGTGTGCGTGTGGTGTGTGCGTGTGTGTGCGGTGTGTGTGTGTGTGTGTGTGTGTGTGTGTGTGTGTGTGTGTGTATAATAGTTGTTGTACTTATATTTAAGTAATTACGCCTTGCTGTAGAGAGAGGAGGGAGTGGGGAGAGAGAGAGAGAGAGAGAGAGGAGAGAGAGAGAGAGAGAGAGAGAGAGAGAGAGAGAGACACAGAGAGAGAGAGAGAGAGAGAGAGAGAGAGAGACAGAGAGAGACAGAGAGAGAGAGAGAGATGGGGAGTGGGCTAACAGCTGGGACTGTTGGTGAGTAGGGTTAAAACATGTTAGAGAATATGGAGATTGAATTAGAGAAACTTTTGTGAACATTGTTCTAAACACTTTAAATCTTGACCGTCATGTGAGCTTTGTTCTTGGGAGTGGTGGGGGAAAGGCATTGTTTGTGTAGTCAGTGCAGTAATAAAGCGTGCCCTGAAGAAGGCCAAGTGCCGAAACGTTGACAGATGAAAACTTGCTTGTTTGGTCTAGTCATTTGAAAGAGTGTCTATATATATATATATATATATATATATATATATATATATAAGTTAAACAATAGTAAGAGGAATATATATATATATATATATATATATTATATATATATATATATATATATATATATACTCAGAGCATAAACAGCACGAAAAATAGAGACAGTGCACGATTGTTCACATTGTGAACAGGACGTAAGCAATGTCGTTGGCATGTGCAACATTAGCAGTACGTGGTGCTTGGCCGGTTGTAACCTCGTAACAGTGGGTGAATGTTGCCGGGTCAGCGTTTTTGACACGAGGAGTGCAATTGCCATGTGGACTACCTACGCCACGTGCATCAATGTGAATTGCAACTCAATCTGGCCCTATTGTGGGGCTGTAAAAATTTTCCAAACCCCAAAAAGTTAAAATTATCCCTCCAGCGGCGCCAACATAATGCTGAGACTTTCTCGTCAAGATCGTTGCATGGCAAATGGGGCAACTGCAGGCCAGGGTTCCAATGAGGCAGGTCGCTGTCGCATTCGGAGTCCACATTTCCACCGTCTATCGCCTTCTGGGCTGCTTTCAAGCAAGAAACACCACTGATGACAGACTGAGGAGCAACAGACCGAGGGTCACACAGCATCCAAGACCGCCATCTTCTGCGTCAGCATCGACGGGAGCCATTACCAAACCGCTGCCAACACAGCCAGAAACACCGTCAAGCAACCATGGCAGCCCAATCAGCAGCAGGACCGTGTCGCAGACTGAACACAGTTGGTCTCCAATACAGGCGTCCAGCCCGGCGACCTATCCTGACACTCCAGCATCGCCAGAACCGTCTGCAGTGGGCACAGATCCACGTGCATGGCGCCATCGGGACTGGGGCCGAGTTCTCTCAGTGATGAAAGCCGGTTTTGCGTCGACACAGGCGATGGCCGCATCCGATCTGGAGAAGAGCGGGGGAACGCTTCACGATGCCAACATCACCGAAAGGGACCCATGGGATGGTGAAAGCATCAT
>CM031626.1:37103375-37155526 GCA_018398815.1 Conus ventricosus | reverse complement strand
GATCTGGGGGGCTATCGGCACGAATCGCCGTATTGGGCCAGTCATCTTCCAGGACGTGGTAATGGGTCACTGCTGTTCATTACATCGACCTAGTTCTGAGACCCCACATCCTGCCGCATTTCCAGCGGCATCCACAGAGCAGGACAACGCAAGGCCGCACACTGCCCATGCTACGCAGAACTTCCTGAGGCAGAACAACATCAATCTGCTGCCTCACCCAGCCCGTTCTCCCGACCTTAACCCAATAGAGCATTTCTGGGATGCCCTTCAGAGGCAGTTGAACCAGCTCAACCCCAGCTCAGACCCCAGACAGCAGCTCAGCTTGCTGTCGCTGTGGCCAGGTGAGGTGGCAAATCCCCCAGAGGCAGACCAACACTCTGGGGCGCTCTATGTACCACAGGTGCACAGGTGTGATCAATGCTCGAGGTGGTCACACCGACACTAACATTCTGCTGTTAACACAGGGTCAGGTCAAGTTCATGTGACCTTATTTCTACCAGAATGAACTTTGAAAGGACACTTTGCGGTGTTTGATGCTTTTTCTCACTTCTATTACCAGTTCAAATGAAACCTTGGCCAAATTACATAAAAAGTTCTATACAGTTTGTTTTCGCGTTTGTATACCTCTGAGTATATATATAATATATATATTATATATATATATATATATATATATATATATAGATCAATATGGTTGAACAGCTATATAACATCGGCGGTGGGCAACCAAAACCATCCTGATGACAGCGCAACGCGCTCGAAACAAATTTGTAGAGAGTTTTATATCCTTTTTTAAAACTTGTTTTATAATATAATATATAATAATAATATATATTGAATTATAAACAAAGCTTGCTCTTATGTCTTAGATTAAAGAAATAGGGGAGATACGCATTCATACCTGCAGTGGCAGATGATTCTGCCTAACTAACAGTATGTGCTTAAGTGGGTGGATGGGGAAAAATAAAATAAATGCTTCTCAAAATGAGCCTTCAGCAAGCTTATATTCTCCAAGGAGGAGAGACATCCTCCAATAAGGAGGGGAACTCACTACATATAACTCCTGGTCATATACCGATATTTCGAAACTTGGTGGTTTCTCCTCAGTGACCGCGGAAAGTGGTAATTTGACTCCTCTGCCTTTTCAGTTTTAAGAAGAATGCAATCCCAGAAAAGGCTGGTGTGGCAATACTGCAGTATGTTTGTTGAGTTTTCAAAAAACCAACCAAAGGTGCCATCTAAGAAGCAAAAGAAAATCTGAAAGAGCAAAACAAGCTACATTTTCTTGTGAAAAGTAGAAAATATAAAAAAGATATCCTCTAAGACACAAGTGCTGAGGGCCAGTTCTTGGAATGAATCCGCAAGGGACTAAAATACAACAAACTAAGAAATTCCAAGGATAAGTACGAGCACCGTTCCAGCAACTTACAGAGCAGCTTGGTGTTGCAATGACTGCAAGAAATATTGAATTATAAACAAAGCTTGCTCTTATGTCTTAGATTAAAGAAATAGGGGGAGATACGCATTCATACCTGCAGTGGCAGATGATTCTGCCTAACTAACATTAAGAGCAAGCTTTTGTTTATAATTCAATATTTCTTGCAGTCATTGCAACACCAAGCTGCTCTGTAAGTTGCTGGAACGGTGCTCGGTACTTATCCTTGGAATTTCTTAGTTTGTTGTATTTAGTCCCTTGTGGATTCATTCCAAGAACTGGCCCTCAGCACTTGTGTCTTAGAGGATATCTTTTTATATTTTCTACTTTTCACAAGAAAATGTAGCTTGTTTTGCTCTTTCATGATTTTCTTTTGCTTCTTAGATGGCACCTTTGGTTGGTTTTTTGAAAACTCAACAAACATACTGCAGTATTGCACACCAGCCTTTTCTGGGATTGCATTCTTCTTAAAACTGAAAAGGCAGAGGAGTCAAATTACCACTTTCCGCGGTCACTGAGGAGAAACCACCAAGTTTCGAAATATAGGTATATGACCAGGAGTTATATGTTAGTGAGTTTCCCTCCCTATTGGAGGATGTCTCTCCCCCCTTGGAGAATATAAGCTTGCTGAAGGCTCATTTTGAGAAGCATTTATTTTATTTTTCCCCATCCACCCACTTAAGCACATACTGTTAGTTAGGCAGATTCATCTGCCACTGCAGGTATGAATGCGTATCTCCCCCTATTTCTTTAATCTAAGACATAAGAGCAAGCTTTGTTTATAATTCAATATTTCTTGCAGTCATTGCAACACCAAGCTGCTCTGTAAGTTGCTGGAACGGTGCTCGGTACTTATCCTTGGAATTTCTTAGTTTGTTGTATATATATATATAATATATATAATATATATATATAATTATATATATATAATATATAATGTTTTTTTGTTTGTTGTTCCCCCCATGAAATAGTCACTATCAGTTCTGCATATGTTTCCTCTAGTGTGTCACGAGTTACAACCCCTTTTCTGGTCCTACTTTGTTCAGTTTGAACCAGTTACTACTCAGTTGTGAAAGAGATCTCAAGAAAGCTGCAAATATCATGTGAAACTTGAACCACACACAAACACACTTGCACACTTGCCACACACACACACACACACACACAACACACACACCACACACGTTTGTCAAACTGCCGAGAGTTAAATCGACAGGCATCGCCAAATTGCATAAATCCATTCATCTATGCTGTTTCAGTAGCCAGGTAATAATCTTTCACCTGACACTGCATTGAAGGCAGCCCAACGAAAAAGAGAACTGTTCGGTGAATCAATACCTAGACATTAACTTATTTCCTTTTTATTTATTTATCTCTTTTTTATTTTATCTATTTATTTTTTTTTGGCCGTTGAAATTAATAATGTAGGGATAAATCATAGCCCCACTCACCTGATTAAGGTATGGGACCGAGGTGAAACACAGGCATACAGCAAGTAACCGAAAATCCATGCCGCACCACCATGCCGACCCCCCCTTTGTGGAACAAGTTTTGATGAGCCGTTGGTGTTGGGTTGGGGAGGATTTTCACTGAGAAATATTTTGGAAGTGCAAAATCAATGCAGACACGAGATAACTAACCGCCCTTAGGCAATAACTCTTAACATTTTCCCCAGTTGCAATAACATGCATAGACGTGTCCAGTCAAGGCATCTAGCAAGGCTAGGAACATCCTTTTGGGATGTCTCCCCTTTATTTATATCCTGTGTGCTTCTGTGCTAGTTAAAATTTGTTAAGGCGATTCTGTGTGTCACAACAGCATTCCATATGAAATATGGGCATATCCTAATTTCATCCATGGGAGCCAGAGTTACCCTACCTTTGTGTTTGTTTATTTGGCGGTTTTCCCCTTCCAACTGCCTCAGTATTCATATTTTACTTTCATTACCATCCACCTCGAGATTACCTGGCATTTGTTTCAAATGCTCTGTCCCCCAGATACTTTGTCCCTGACTGAAAATAAAGATTCGAAAGGCCAGTACTAGTCTAGAAGTTTAAAAACGCAAGTATGGTTTCTATTCCATTTCTCCAAGTTTGCCTGTTCCCTGTGTGTATATATGTCCGATACAGAGCAATTACTCTAGGACCCAAGACAGAGACGAAGAACAGGAAAGTCGTGGTACAATGACTGGACGTCCCCCCCTTTATCCCCGTTGAGATTTAGAAAGGCCGAAGTCCATTTAATATAAAAAGAACACAATCTCCAACACGAAACAATTAATCCTGTTTCACACTCTGTGTGCACAAAATAGGTTCGGAGGTCGTTCTCAACCAGGATTTTACCCTTGATATCTTGACAGATTAGAAATACAAGCTTTACACACACACATACCCACACCCACACTATACACACACACATATAGGAGGGTGGGTATCAGTTTTTCGACAACTTATTTCCAATCTCCACACTTGTGTTTGTTTGTTTCCATTATACTACCCATCGCTGGCTTGCTTTTGAGGGTGCAGTTGATCTTATTTTTGAACCCTTTGTGGTGGAGAACACCACAGAATTATTGGACAGTGGGTGTGGTCCCTCATTTTGACACCAAGAGCACTGAACACAAACACCGTGGTCCGCCCCTTCCCTGATGAGTCCCCCGATCCCAGCGGACGAAAGGGCCTTAGAGCAAGCAAAAACAAAAGAAATGTGGCTTTCCAAAGAGGGAGGATTAACGTGATGATTCGCCGTCCCGCAGCGATCTAGTGAAGGGGCTTTGTTTAGGATTCTCAGTGATGAATTATATAAAGTTCCACTGGGGGGCAAGTGGGGGAGTGTTTCTTTCATCTTCAGAATTTTTTAGTTTGTAGATGGAAAAAGAGTTTCAAACCTTTTGCGCGCAGTTGCAGTACTAATTCAAACACTGAAGAATTGTTAACGTTCACTTGTTTTTTCCTCCCCCCCACTACAACGTGATATCCGTTGCTTTCTCCCTCCCCAGTTACATCCAAGAACCCACTCAACCAGTTTAAACAACCAACCATCGAAGAAAGTGGAAATTAAAAATATGTTAACCCCTTTTCCCGGTCAAGCGCAGTGGTGATGTTTTGGGTAACAATAGATGTAATGGGACTCTATTTTCTCCAACCATAAACCACAGGAATGAGCTAAAAAATCAGTTGAGTATATCTTAATCCTAAAAACCTGTTATCCAGCAACTCCCACTGAACGACCTTCTAGAAATTATGAATCTTTGTTTTATATCTGAGAGAACGACAAGGGGAGGTTTTTACAGGGTTGGGTTGTTTAAGGATGAGTTTACGTTGGTCTTTTATCAATCTTTGAAAACCCGATAATAATTCACCAAATTGCAGGGAAGCCATGGTACCCATAGTGGTTGGTGGAGTGGGGGTGCCAGTCTGTGGATGGAAGACACCATGGCTCCGCACTGTAGATCGCAATTCATGGTATTTTATGGGGGAGGTTTTTTTGAAAACAGAAACTTCTTTCTAACAGCCGCCCCGTTTCCTGTTTTGTATCAGCAACTTGCTATGGGCGCATAAGACGAGTAATTCTAGTAGCCGACATATTACTTGGAACTTGGAGTCTTACTCTTGTGACAAGATGGTAACCTCAGGTCAACAGACTTATACAAACATTCTCGCAATTTTGCCGATAATAAGCCAAAATCAGAGGTTGAACATTCCCTACCAATATAAATTTCACATTAAGCCACCAAATATGACCGGATCTGTACGAGACGGAACTACATTTCTATTTGCGCTATTTGATCCAATGGAATATTGTTAAAATGTTTTGTGCTCAACTGAGGAAAAATTTTTTTGTAGAGTGAAAAAGGTCATTGGTGAGTATAGAGTAACGTACCCATGTCACACGTAGACCGAGTACCACTAAACCCACGGTTATGTGGCAAGTCGTTGATGCATATTGTGGTTACACAGACAAAGAGACGTAGCCGAACGCCCACTGTGGCACGTATTGAGCCACGAGTAGAGAGGATTTTCTGTTATGAAATTAGATATGTGGCTGCTATACCTTTTCCTACAATTCAGATTATATATAATCGTAGTTTGTGTAAGTAGGTGGTTTGAGTTTTTTTGTGAGAGAGAGTAATCTAGAGGAGCGCATGAGTTAAATAATGTCGTATGTCTCTTATAAGCATGTGTCTTATGAAAGATTATTCTTATCACGGTTAGGCGCAAGCTTGTCAGAGAAGAGAGCTATAATTTGTCGATATTTCCTCAACACTTAAGGAGAGACACCAATAGATACTTCAAAGAAGACATTATAGATACATTTATACGCACTGGTACGCTTCTATGCGAATGGGGCTTATGAGGGGCTACAAACCTCAAACCCAGTACAATGATACTCGCCCCGCGTTTAAATTGTTGTAACAAACACTATGAGCTTAGTATCGCCAGCTTGATCACCCTAGGAAATCACCGTGAGGATTGTAATTATGTCGGACTACATTACGTCACACTTAGCAAACTTCCCCCTCTGTGTCCGTCAAATTGGTTATAAAGTGATGAATATAAATGCAGACAGTTATCACCAGGTTGAGTGTAGGACAAAACATTAAACCAGGCTCGTCAAACCTCCACCCCCCAGATCGCTCAGGGAAGAATTAAGAACAGGCCGTAATCTCAGCCAAAGAGCTTGGCCTTATGCCCTCCCAGCCCTCCCCATCCAAATTTTAATCCTCAAGACCCTAAATTGGTGATTTTTCAAATGTTCCAACAAATGTATATATTGCAGAGAGCAACGGACGCCTTGGAATCGTCACAATTTCATAAAGCCAGCCGGGACCGGAAATGGAAAACAATTACTGAAGACAGCCATAATGCTGTCCAAACCAATAAATCATAATTCTCTTGTTTCTTGCGAACATCAAGTCAGAATATCCGATCCAATACCATTGGGTGGAAACAAAAAAGTCCACTCAGAAACCAAATCTAATTCCTGCATAGATTCTCACATCGCAAGAACAACATCGGAGACTCAAGACCACGCAACATTTCAACCAGCCCAACCACCCGGCCCTAGCTACCAGAAAATGCGGATATGGAGAGGAAGAAAAAAGTATTATTTTTTCCAGACAGCCACCAACGCAACGAGAATTATGTAGGGAAAAATTCAGGATAAGCAAATTGAAAAACTCTCCATTCCTTTCGGACTCAACTCACAACATAACACGTTCATGTTCAACCGCCCGCTTTGACTCCATATGCCACCCTCACCTACCGAAAATAACCCCCCCCCTTTTATTTTTAAAAACCCCCCCCCCCCCCACCACACACACTCAAACACACGTCACACACCACACACCAGACACCCACACATACCCACACACACCCACACCACACAACACACACACACAACAACACACACACATAACACACACACACTGCTCAAACCTCACCACCACTCCCACCACACTAAACCCACTTCTCCTAGACTACCACGTACACTCCCAAACCAACTGCGTGCTCCGCGGGCATCACAGGCTTTTTTACACACACAACTCAGCCCCCTTGCTTACTCTTAGAACCTTAACGTCCCAATTGTGTGCAACCCCATTTTCCTATTGAACAACATTGCCTTGTACGTGCAAATCCTTTTTTGCCCTTTCGTTTTACTTAGAATAGATTTTAATAAGAACACAGAGAATTGTGTTATTTCACGTTTACATTTATATGTACCCAGTGGGTAATGTGGTGACCTCGCCGGCCAGTCCCATAATTTCACGCACTGAGGAAGGCCTCTACAGCTCGACAAAATTTTGGAAATCATTAAAATCTATGACTGTTGTGGATTTTAAAACAGTCTGTTTAAAGCGGAATAACGAGGAAAGAGCCTGCAACGCAAATCGGCACAGCACCATACCAGAAAACTCCCCAATCCCTCCAAAGTTAGTCCTCCTGTAAGTGGCTGTTTACGCATTCCCAGTTTATTACGAGATGCAGGCGTCTTCTCCGCACTCCTTTCCACTGGATGCCAGCAAAAAAACGGACCAGCCCATTGCTGCCCAGGATGCTCAAACACACTAGAAAGTGTGGACAGACCCCCCTGTGTGAGAACATTTCCACACGAAACCATTTTCCATTAATCTTCAAGTCTGTCAACCAACGAGTAACACCCCAAAGTAAATGAGACCCCCAATTTCGATCGGCCATGGATGCATGAGATTGCCAAAAGTGCCCTTTCGCTTACACGCATTGTCGATTAACAGTACATTAACGCTGCCATGTGGACATTAGAACGGGCGTGTACGGGAACACTTACAGAATGCTTGTCGACAAAGAAAAGCTCATCAGAGAACAGGAAAATGTCTGTTTTTCTACCCACATATTCAACCCTAGCCCCACACCGATTTCGGGCGAAATGTGTGCCACTAAGAAACAGCATATTACTGTTTCTCATGAAAGTAAAGGGACGGGTCCATTAACCACAAAAAAATACGAATATCAACAAACACACATACTGTGAAAGGGTTTAAGCCGTTTTATTCCCCCCGGCCCAATCAACAAATTAAACTAAACTTTTCAGATTCAGTTTTTGTTAATCCTGATGTGTATTTCCTGATATCATGTTATCAAATACATCCATTGTTTGCGCGCAAAAACCATTCTTTCAATGAGTCTCATGACTTTGTCGGATGTGCAAATAAAACTACCAGTCCTAAACTGTTCCTCCGATAAAGTCCTATTTTAAAAAACCGAGTTTTATATTTCTCATGGCCATCAAAAACCACACAACTTATATCCCAAGCAAGTTTCTTTGCCCGCAGAAAGCTAGTTAATCGCCGACAAAGTGGGTAGTTCCATCTATTAAACTAGTGTCCTCTATGCTGCGACAGTCCATCCTATAATAGAAAGTGTAGGTTTGGGTAGAGAGTGCTAAAATTGATAGATAGTAGACTGATTGGTCTGGTGGAGTCTTGGGGTGCATATACCTTCCAAACAGCCAGCTATCCTAACAAACTGTTTACCCGATAGTCAGATGGTAAGTACAACATGTCGGTTCACCTCAGCTTCGACAGGGATTCCGTTTTTTTATAAGCTAGGATAACCTAAAATAGTATGTCATCCATCTGTCCCAATAAACCTATCAATCATGCTATGCTAATGTGTTTTCCATTTAAGTGTATAGACAGAAAAGACCACAATATTAAATCAGAATTAATAGACGATAAACTGTGTTGTGACAAGGGTCTAGGACAAATATTGTTTTTTCTACAACCACTTCCCCCCTGCCACAACAAAATCAATGGGAAGCAATGAGGGAGTGTTTTTTGGGTCCATAAAGTTATACCTGCTCCATAGTATATTTATAAGCAGAAATTTAATCTAACACCAGTTATTAATTTTCTCAATTCCCCTCTGTTAAACTTGTTCAGTATAATAACGACCCTACAAAGACCTAAAAGTAGGTAAAGATTAATCCAATTTAGTTCTGTAGAGAATTGTTTTTTCTTATTTGTAAGTCAACATTGGATTTGAGTTGCTTGTTGTTTTTTAATGATCGTTACTATGCCTCGCCATTGAGAAGAACGACGTGACAAACCACGTTAAGGTGCGTTTAAACGTCCTATAAGTATTTTGCCCCATCTAAATAATTCCTTTTTATCATGACTCCAACACTAACGCCCAAACGAACCCCATCCCTCCCACATCAATAAAGAACAGAACTTTACAACAATCATTTGAGAAACGTGTCTTCCTAATTTTCTGCTAGGAAAGAACTAGAAAAATTTTTAGTAAAGAAGCATTTTCACAAACTGGTTTTCTTTACTGTGGTAGGATGTACTGTTTTATTTCCCAAAACGGCGGTTATTACCATTTCCTTTTTCGGCTATTGTCGTCCGGCCAATAAGACTTCCATGTAAAGGGCCAGAGGTTGAATGCTTTTCTGAAACATTTTTTGACGCGCCTAAAAAATGTCAATGGGGCTTTAAGAATTCAAATTTTCTTCATCCCAAGGGGATCTAAATATGGTTTTTTCTAAGTGCCCATTTTGAGGTCAGGAGTTTTTCGAACTAATATTTATATTTCATACTGGCCACCAAGTATATTTTGCTTCTAGATAGCGTATTATGTGCATCTAGTTATTAGGAAACCTTATTGGGTTTGTCGTAGGCCCAACCTCTTTAGCCCGATTTATAACACCTCTTAAAGTGTACTTCAAAACACTACAAAGTGCCCCATCTCACACATTTGTTTGAATTTCCAAAATCCGCAACGTCCTGCAAGGTCTTTAAATTCTAAAGTAATACACCTTACAGGCGCAAATGTAACTCCTGGTTTCTTTCTGGCCCACACGCGACATTTTTTAGTACAGTTTATATATTTTAAATTTCCAAAACAATTGTGCAGGTTAATGCACATTTTTACGACGTTCCTTTCCTTCCCCGTTTGTTCTCTTTGATCTATATATATAAAATGATCCGACCCTCCGCCACAAACTAATCTTTTAAAAAACTGACATTAGGGCAATGTAAAATTTGACATCATAATCGCAATATGCAGCCATTCCCCTGCACGGTAAGAGCTACTTAAAACGTTGAGGGCCTTCATCCATATTAAGTTTTATCATCAGTTCTTCGAGCACAAACCAAATGAAACATAGAGTAAAATGAAATGTAAATGCAAGAATTGAGCGGAAACCTTTCCCCCACAATCAGTAAGTATTTTGGTCCCCTGGCGTAACAACTCTAAGATCTATGATTGGTCCAGGCTTGCAAAAGCCTAACCATTTTAGCTAGCTCTAACAACAAAATAGGTTAATGTGATCTGCGAACATGACTTCCTTCATCAGGTTTATAAAGTTAACAATTGTTTTTTTTAGATAATGCATTGTATATTAAGTTTGAGAGTAACAGTCCGACGTTACACAATAGCTTCTTTTTAGTGAGCAAAACCCGTAAAAAAACCCTCAGGTTAATTGGATTTAACTGTGCTAACTTTTGGCCCCCTGATATTAGTATGTTACCTTTTAGAACCGAAATTATTAATCTTGAGGATTTCACTTCGTAAAGAACGCCAAAGGCAACTTTGTAGAATATTTCATGGTAGCGGCGACCCGTTTAGGCCCCGCAAAATTGTTATATCAATCGCATGCTTCCAAAAAACGAAGGGGCCGGTCTTGGGTAATTTAAAGATTACAAAACATTATTTCAAGAACAAAATTAAAAACTGCGTGAATCGCAAATTAAACAGGGCGCCAAAATATTCCAGTTTGGCCCGCACTAACAATCCGTAAAAAAAAAGCAACTGAATACTCTTGACATTGCTGAACCCAAGGAACTGCTCCATTTTTCCATAAAAAAGGTGAGTACTCCATTGCAGAGCTATCTTAAAACCCCCCCTATGAGAGAAACGACCACCAGACAAGAAACACGCGGTGGGTTTATAGTGCCTCCGAAGCCGAGTTTTTATAAACAAAGCCCAGTTTAAACATAGTATAGCATGTGTCTTGTTCAATCCAACCTGGGTGATGGACAGTGTGTCGTGAAACTGTGCGATACATAATAAAATCATCATGATCCTATTGTGTGAGTTCCGCTGATTGAACCGAATTTCCTAATTAATAACACCTTGTCAGACGTTATATATAGAACCAGTAACTGCGAAAGCCGCCAATTACCAAAATGAGGCGAAACCAAATTCGAATACCAACTAGCAACAGAATAGACTAAAAGGAGCATTATAATGAAAGATGCGTGAAAACGATAGTATCAAGTATTAAGCATCAAGGCGCACAGGCTTTTGTAGAGCCAAAAAGTTTGATCATACTCATGGCCTAGGCGCCCTTTCTTTTATCCGGGCAACGCACAGAAACAGAAATAACTAAGACCTGGCAACACTCCATTCAAATCTTTCTATTGGCACAACTAGTATAGACCCCGGGTATCCCGAGGACATCCAGAGCAATAACACAGCATGGCCAACATTTAGATCTAAGACACATCCTAAGGGCCTTAACTATAGGCTGGAAAAAGAACAAATACAAACGACCTTCAATTCCCGCACTTACGATTGGTGATAGCTAGGGTCCCACGCAACAGGCAAGAACCGAGGCATTTGGGCGAACCTGAATCCTTCCCTTGCTGGCTTTGACGCCCAAAACCAACATTAGGGCATCGCGAAAAAAATTTAGAGACGGCCATTTAAATCTACAGTTGATTTACGCTTATCAAGTTTCAAAGGTTAACAAAACACCAACTATGTTTTTAACAATACGCCCAGGAAAACGAAAGTAGACTTGCTGAGAGATGGCCACTGTGGTTTAGTACCAGCTTAAGCCCCCGTTCCCTGACGCTGGACAGAACGGGGGTCCCGTAGGTAAACAATAAATCTATCATTACTGACAATTCAATATAGCAGGCAATGAACAAGAAGGTTTGGGACAAAACCGGACCATAAATTACTGGCCCAACTGAATATCAAACAATAAAAAAAGAACGCCCAAGATAAATTCATCAGAGCGGTTCCCGAAGTCCCAAACGCCGGGGGGGGGGGGGGGCGGCGGGGCGCGGGAGATGGGGGGGGACGGGCGGGGCGCGGAGGGAGGGGAGGGGGAGGACGGTGAACTCAAGGGGGGGAGGGCGCGGGGAGGGGGGGAGGAGGGGGGAGGGGTTAGTGAAGAGCAGACGGGGAGGGGGCGCGGTATGTGTTGGGTGGGGGGGGGGGGGTGAACGCGTGGGGTGGATTTGAACTGCAAAAGATTACTTGGTCTTTTATCTATACTAATGAAACCCCAACTATTACGGAGAACTAATGTTACCCATAATGGTTCTCCGACATAAACTCAACTACTTTTCAGCGTGCCAGTAGAACCCAACAGCCAGCTGACAAAAGCCCCCCTAAATATATCCCCGTAAAGAGCAGTCTATAGCTTTTACTAGCTAATTTTTATTTAATAAAACCTTGGCAATGAATGATCAGAGCCTGTTTTTTTTTAACCCATGATTATCAGGTGGAGGCGATGGCGGGCGGAAGGACTGAAAACCTTTGAATCCAACCGGCCGCCAATAATAGACCAAACACCAATGTACCTTATTTTGCACATCCAAGGCAAGTTAATAAACGCTTGCGTAAAGTTGACTTCCCCATGCTCTCCTACACAGCTGTTCGTTATTCGTTATCTGCCTGCAAGCGTTTGTGTCTTCATAAAAAAATTTATTTCGAGAATAGTTTACTCATATTCTATTCACGTGAGATTCCGTACATGGTCCTCGGTTTTAGTAGTTAGCCGCTTCTAGTCCCTTGCAGATCTTTTTCTTGTAACCCCAAGGTGGGGATCAATTTAGTCCATTGGGTTTATTCTATCTGATTAAAATCAGCGCCTAAGTTTTTGGCGTCCCCCCCATCCCAGCCCCCCAACCGAGTTTATATCTTTTTCTCTAGGGGGTTAAATAATTCTCATCTAGTTCACCTAGTTTTGCTAAATATAGGAGAGGTGTATAATTCCGCCCTCAGAACCTTCCTCCCATCAGTGAAACACAGGGCTGCGTATTTTCCTCGCATGGGTAAAGCGGTTGAGTCCGTGTATAGTCTTCATGCTGTTATCTACATGAAAAACTTGGAATACTTCTGGCTTCTATATGCCCCAAATAGAGTATTCCATCTGCCGATTGGAATACAATACTTCAGTTCCCATGTTTTTTTTGTATTTGGTTAGGCTGGAGGGAGTACCTCCTGCGAGTGTGGATTTGAAGTTAAGCACCTGCAATCCGCCCTTAATTTCGGTCTAACAAGACCAAGGCGATTGTAAGGACCTTTTCACACAGAGGGTCCCCCTAGTAAAAATGTAACTCAATGGCTAAAAAACAGTTTGATGGGTCTGTTAGTATGGTAAGCCGAAACAGAATTTCTCCTTGAAATCGCCCCTAGACAAACAAATGACCCATCATCAAAATTCAAATCATTAGGGTTCAAATAAAATCGGGTGGATCCTAGACCTAAACTTTATGTAAAGTGCTCCGACCGCAACTTTCCCCTGATATGGTTAATTCACATCCGCCATTGAGAGCGCTTGAAGCGATGCCCGTGTCAAAAAGGTCATCATTTTGTCACTCAGTCGGTCTCCACGAACCAAAACATCAAAATCTTCGTTGCATACTTATCAATTATGCCTGCCAAGGTTTTTTAATTAATTAATTAATTTTTTATTTAACTTTGTTTAAAAAAACAATCTATTCGCACAAAGCCAACCACAGGCTAAACATGAAGCTGGGAGACCCGCATAGAAAAGACTGACGAACCCTGGGATGGCCTAGAATGGTGAAAAAGGGAAAATAAAGGCGGAGGGGGGAGACTATTATACTGTGGGGGGGGGGGGGGGGTGGGGGGGTGTTTACCCACATAAAAACCATCTCCTCATGGCAAGCCGAACCCCTCTATTCCCTACCTAGGGACCACCAGAAATCCCCGCGCCACTCGTCGCCACATAGGCGCGGAAGAATATAAGAGGGGGGGGGGGTGCCGGCGTTCTATCAGGGTCTAGTGCCGCGACTCCAAGTGGGGGGGGGGGGTCCTGATACCCCCTCAGCGCACCGGGGGGGGTCAGCACATCCCCCCTTCCCCCCCCCCCGGGGGGCCCCAGAATATAGACAATGGTCACCCCAGAATCTCACCGGGGCCCGGGCTCTCAAACTTCGTGTATTGGGAAACACTCAACGGGGGGGGGGCAATTTTCAAACCAAACAAAGTATGGGCACCAAACAATAAGTGGGGGGATAGACAAAGCCACAGGGGGGGGGCATGCCCGAACAGCAGTAAAAATAAAACCACTCCACCCTGATCACAGTCCGCTACCCCGTGCCAGACCGTTGCTTCATGTACAACTCGTGCGAAAATGTATGCTGAAATCAATGGAAACGAACAACAATGGCCAGAACGCCCACAAGACCTGCCTCGGGCAAAGATCCCTATTCGCGTTACAAGGGGCACCCCGACCGGACGGCCGCCCTACGTCAGGTGATGCATGAACAAACTTATGAAGTAAATCGAATAAATGCCCACGCCAAAGTACAAATATAAATCACGCGGTTTACAACAAACATTAAAAAATTACACTATTATCCCGTACTCAATATGTCTTATAGAAAGCCCCTCGACCAGCTGGCCAATGGACCTGGAAATCCGGGCGTCGCCCCTGGTGGTGGGGGGGAATGGGGGGGTACATGTACAAAATTTCAAAGAGAGAGAGATTTGTTTTCCCATATGAATTCTAACTTATAACCAGCCCACCCCCCCTGGATATCGATCCACCCCCCACGGCGCCCAGCCCTCGACCCACGCACCGACCCGCAAAACAGCACCAACCAATCGCTACGTTAGATGTTTGCCGTTTATTTTGCATATATCACGCTCTCATCCCACCTCAGAAAAAGCAACGGACTGGAAATAGAAGCCCCAGAATATCATTCCCACACATAATGCCAATCTAAACCGTGAACCGAGATGAAACCGCATTCCTCCCCCAAACACCAACCTCACGCCGGGGCACGGACCCCAAAAGACCAATAAATCGAAATAAACCGTAGCCCCCGCCATCCAGCAGATCCCGCTCTAACACAAATTTAAATAACATAGCTGATTGTGGAAGATGCCCCGCCGCCCAAACCCCCGTCTGTCCGGATCGCCACGGATTTTAAAAAAAAAAACGTGGCCCCCACCAACCCCGCCAACCCACAGCCTCGTCCAGGGCGTGCCGAGAAAACCCCTGCTCCCGCCCCCACCCTCAATACTATATGCATCGGGGCATCCACCCCCCCGTTATCAAGTCCTGGATACATTGTGACTGCACCAGAAGCGTGCCCACACCGATGACCAATGATGAGTCTGTTGGTAGTGCATGATAATGTATCGCGCCATCACAGGCCTCGTGCGATAAGGCTCCAAGTGAAGGAAATAAACAACAACGAAAACGGATGGGGGGACCCGATATCACCCTACCCCCGAGGGGTGACGAAACAAATGACATTAGGCATATGCAACCATCAATTACGCCTCCTCCCCACCTAGCCCCTCCATAACCCTTAAAAATACCATGCAATACCGCAATCCCGGGTCGCAGCTGGAGTGATTGAGTCGTTCACCACGATTATCGACGGACACTCCAGCGCCGAGAACCCCAAATTCCTCGGGCTCCCCCAACTCAGTTAGGGCTCCTGGGGCCGCTATCAACGCCCCTACCACAAGTCACCCGCAGCCGCCGCGTCTCTCCCCCCATACCAGAACAAAATATAAACAACACAGCATCTCCGCAGAATCTAGGACCCTCCAAACACACCCGAACTAACAAAACTCCCTACCTATATCAAAACTATCCCAACGCAAGACTGTTATAAAACCTTAACATACCAATGGAGCCACCAGCGGCGCGGCGCCCAGCGCCGAGATCGGCCGGGCCATACAGTGCAGATAAATCAACACCCAGAAGTAACTAGCCTACAGCAAAACCAACCTAACGTAGGATTGGGGGATGGAGCCCATGCAGACAAACAAGCTAGAAGCAGGACCTTTCAAAATCCGCAAGCACCCGCAAACGAAGGAAATTCTGAGCTGCTATAAAGCCGATAACATATGTTAAAACTTGGGCATTCCAACTATACGAGCTGCAATCCGGCCGCTGAGACAAGTGAAGGCCTCTTTAGCAACGGGCCCTAGGCGCACGACGACCGCAGCTTAACCCTCTAGGTAGTATTGTCTTTAGCTCTCGTGTGGGTACAACATAGCCGTCAGTGCACTGAGCAAAAAGAATAAAACTAAACTCCAAAGTGGCACACAGGCTTATATATATAAAACTTTTTGATCTATGGGTTCAACTACTAACGGCTACACTAAAGTTCGTTTAAACTTGACAAACAATACAGCGCTTGGATTGACCTCCAAACAACACGAAGATAGAACTATACTCGTTTACAAGGAGCCGATTTTGATGACTACAACAGAGACAAAAGTTTAGCGAGCCTTCAAAGAAAGGCGAGGGGCAAGTATTTTCTCAACAGCCAGACGCCGAGACAGATCAACAAGAAAAAGGAATGCTAAAAACAAGTAAACGAGACCTTAATACTCATGTTCTAAACAGTCTCACATTAACAACGCCAAAGGGTGTTTATACTTTAAGTTAATGAGTCCAAGCGCAAAAGAGCGGGGGGGTGGGGGGGGGGGGGGGGCACCGTTGATATTGGTTCTGATTTAAGTATAATTTATTTTTAATATAAATAAAAATTTTGGCTAGAAAAGAAAGACAGCATGTGCTAAGATATGATGCAGTACAAAGACGAATAGTTTGACAGGAATGCTCTGAGAGAGAGCGTTTATCAAGACACTCAATGAAATTGATTTAAGGAAAGTCCTTGACGCTCACAGGATAACGCCCACAAACGTACAGCAAGTGTTGTTCTCATGCAATTTCTCGAAGAGTATCCCAGAAAGACTACAAAAGACCCGCCAGTGTAAAGTAATGTTACTGTTTTCGCGCAATCGACTATTACAATAATAATGAAAGAAATCTAGAAGTCAGGGTCCCCAACTCAACCGGCAGACAAATCTATTCCTCTAATGACTTAACACACCGGTTGGGCGAGACGAACTGCTTACATCAGTTGACGCTGCCGCTGAAGAAGCTAAAATGAAGGCTCTGTTTGGTCAGAGGTCGCAGACTAAGTAGATAGGATTAAAACATGCTAAGTAAAGACCGATATGAAGGCAAGGCTTACATTCCGCAACCTCGGGAGTATTAGGTTATAAAAAGAGTCAGTTTTTAAACATAACAAAATTCAGACAGTAACAAATGTTTCATGTGGTGTGTACAAGTGCAAAGGCTGCCTCATGTCCGCGACCCGCAAGAGAGTTGACTAACATCGTCACAACACCAAAGATCTTAACTTCATGAATAGTCCTTGTCCTGTATAGTGACGAGCGCAAATTGCATCAGAATGAAGAACCAAAACAACCCCAAAAACTGTTAATGTAAACACATGGGATGAGAAACCAAATTGGGTGCCAAAAAAGTGTCCACGACATCCAACATAGGCGAACCAAGCCAAAAGTCAAGTGGACTACTCCTAAATGATTTCGCTCAGCAGGGCTTCCCCATTACACACACCAAGGAAACGCAACCATGTGCAGAATCTTGCGCCATACATCAAAAAACACTACATACAAGACATCTAGCAGAAAAAGATATAACAAGACATCCATCTAGTGCAAGCCGCGAGTGAACATATAAAACCTTGAAAAAGTTCAGTAACCTGTAGCGACAGAACAAACAAACGCAGGCCCTCGCAGGATCTAAGTTAGTTTTAAAGACTGGAAACGGCTGGCAAACAAGTCCATACGTTTGTTTATATGCAAGACATTGAATCACTTCATAGATCCGTTATGAAGGCCGCAACCGAAAACCCAAAACTACGAAAAAACAGTCTTAATGAAGTAATCATACAATTGTTCATAATTGCTTCATTATTTGGTCGAGGTCGGATGGCGTTTAAATTCAGACCAGAATTATATGAGAGGACCAGATGCTGCAGAACATTTCTTAAAACGCAATGCAGCACGTGCGCCAATGACTGTTCAATAATCTAAAAACTTATCTGAAACATAATGGCGCCCTGAATAAACACCACCAACAGTATGATGACACAGCCACGCATGTGGATTTGTGGTTTAGGCCACTCATCAGACGCAGCGAATCCAACAGTAAGAGACCCTGATCACATTAGTGGAAAGAAATCAGAGAAGCGGCGCCTAACAAATGCAAATCTTCACTAAAGTTTGAACCACAGACATGGCAAGCTGCCCATCTTCTTATCATAAACTTTGCGAGGTTATGACACTCACCTAATAATGCAAGCAGTAACCAGCGGCCCTTCAGGTAGCATGGCATTCACAGTCCCAATGGCATAAAGTAACATGGTGTTTTCACTTTAAATAACAAGTTCTTTCTACGACCTCTCATGCAAGCAACCATGATGGGCTCATTAAGTCACTGGCTTTGTCCTTAAAGTCCTGCCCAATAACGGAAGAATATTTTGACGTATCAACACTTGTTAGAAAGGGGGCGTTTAGCCTATGAGTACATGAACAGTTGGGAAAGGTTTTGGACGAAGACACACTTCCTCCTACAGGCGCGTTACTTTCTAGGACTTTAGGAGGAAAGGACATCAGCGGATTCTGATTACCCACATGCTCAAAGAAGCGTGGCAGAGTTAGAGTGAAACACGGATGGGACGACATCATGACTCGCTATTTAATGGCAGATGTATGTATTGTTTGCGGGACGTCTTTGAAATTATAGCAAGACCTGCATGTGAAGACATTATCGCGCGTGAAGAATCCTGCGCTTATAATTCTGCACCCGATGAGTTTTGGGACTCTTTCTTAAAGTTACTGAGTACAGATTGATATTATATGTCAGAGCTACCAATGATTCAGATGATTGAAAAACGGGTAATGCGTGGAGGAATAAGTATGGGCGTCGCATCATTACTGTAAGCAAACAACAAATACATAAGACGACTATGATCCACCCGAGTAACAGTCTAACAATCTCATGTATTTATTCGCAAACAGATCTGTATGGATGGCAATGGCGCAATCCCTTCCATACCGTAACTTTCAAGATGTACAACAGGTACAAATAATATCAAAAGGCATTAAAGTGGATTGGGCAGTTAACGAGGCCTGAATTCAGCAGCGTGGTTTCATTCATAAAAGTTGACTTAGAATAGCCACATGAACTCCATGACCTGCCTAATGTACTATCCATTAGGGCAGCAGAAAGCCTAAAGTGGATCCTAGGAGAGCCGCCTAAAACTGTGCCCCAATCTTCGAGGCAATAAAAATTATGTCTGTCATGTACAGACGTTCTACAATTTTAATTAAACATGGTTTTGAAAGTTTGACAGCATCATGCGTAAAATATTGCTTTCGATCAGAACAGTTTCCATGAAACGCCTAACCATCATGAAGAACACTGACCTCAGAACTAAATCCACAGATGCTTCAGAAGAAAACAAGACTTTTTATCAAGCTGGGATAACAACAGCTGTTATTTGGAAAGGGGGGGACTATGGAGAATCGCCACAAGCGAAAGATGTCAATTGGTTACCAGCAGAGAACGAAGCAATTAAAGCTGTACTTCAAAACCTAATTATCAGGACTTCAGTAGATTTCATGATCACCTTATAGTGGCATAATGATGAAAAAAGAAAGAAGTCAGCGGCGTGAAGAGCAGGGAACCTGTTTTTTGCATTGGGTTTACTGGTTTTCGAGAATTATCAAAGCTTGTGGATGTTACGGAATTTCTTTATGACTACTTTAAGCCCTCGTATCCTGAGTCCAGAGTACTGTACCAGATACAGACAGTTTTGTTAAAGATAATCCTACTGAAGACACTGCTAATAAAGACATGGAATATGAAGAAGGCTAAGGTCATGCGGGAATGGTATGACCGTCCCGATTAAGCCTAAAGATTCGCCTTTGCATTCACTTACTAACAAGAAGGTTTTATAGGCAAGGATGAACGGATGAAAATTTATCTGGACAGGTGATCGCAAGGAGTATTTGTGTGGTTATAATGGTCAAACCAATGACAGTCTTTTCGAGCCAGGAGAAATCATTAAAAAGTGCAAAGGGGGAATAGCTCGCGAGTGTTGGCAGTCAAACTATCACATAGAAAACTACAAAGAAGAGCATTGTGTTTTGCAACTAAACTTTTCCATCATGACAACGGGAGAGGTGGTAAGCTCAACTGCGATCTAATGCTACATGAGATCAACACAACGGATGAAACAAAGAAGTCATTAGATTAGAACAAACACAAAACGGGGCGTGATTGTTAATCCCGGAGGTTTTTTCATAAGGCAATTGGCACTGAGGACCGGCATAACAGGGGGTTTTATAATTTTTTCAATCAACTTTTATTATAATATCAATCATAGCTTCACCCAATTTCATATAAATCTTTCTTTCCCTTCATGTTTGCTTGAACGAGTCGAATTTTTTTATATTATCAAGATATTCATTTTCCCAATTTGGGTATGGATTGTAGGTGAACTGGATGATTATGCATCATAGATAATCCCTCGAAATGTTTCCTAATAGCATTACAACACGCATGAAATGATTCCGTATCATTTTCATGTCCTCTTCCTTTACCATTCTTGTTTCGTTCTTGTCCTATCCATTTAAAACCAAAATATGTTGTACGAAAATTAATTAAAGCCGGAACTGTGTCCGGTGGGGATATCTGCATGCTTCGGGTGCACAAAAATCTTTGGGAGCTGTTGTTTTGTGTGTCAAGTTTCTCGTAAATAATACACGGGCGGATTCACTTTACAATTCGTGTGATGTGCATACGGGTCAACACGTCCAAACTGGATCGGTGCCCTGAGCGAGTGTCCCCATTCTGCTTCCCCGGTAAATAAAGGTACCTATACTTTCATTCCAAATGGTAAAAGTTGCTGAATGAAGCCTCTCCTTCAACACATATATTGTTTTTCTTTTGATTGCTTGTACGGTTATATGCCCATTATTCTTCATTAATTCATTGCGCGCAAAACAGAGGGCAGTCTTCTAACACCAATCTGTTGTTGCGAGAATTTGTCAATCACTCTCTGGATACTGTGTAGGGAAAAAGTCTTTCAGAATAACTGTTGTTAAAGGTTTTCAACTAAAGCCTGTGATCTGTGAACTCCTGGGATGCTCATTAAGAAACGGGGGGGAGGCTAATGTTTTTAAACAATAATATGATTCACTGGCCTTTAAAAAATTTCTTTTCCCATCATCACTTGAATCATGCGAGGGTAAGTTAAGGGGGCCTCGGTTGTATATCAGTTGTATAGCGCCAGCAACAGCAAAAGCAACTCTTATGTGTTAATGGGGAGTCCGCATCTTGTATAGCTTGAAAGCTATGTCCAATGAAAAGTGAGTCGTACTTAAATATTTCATTTCGTCCTAATCCGTTATCAGAGGGTAAATATAGAAGGTCCTATGAGGATGGTGCGTTATTGAGTAGGTAAGTTGACACAGTGAGGTCTCTGAATTCGTCTAGGGCGCCGTAAAGATAAAATTTAGCCAAATCCGCTTGTATATTAGATGAACCCATGTCTATTGCTGTTTGTTATGTCACTGACGGTCAGCTGGCTTGCTTAGCTTTTAGATGTGCCGTGATCCCCTTCCAATACCTTAGGGTGCGAATAATAGATTTGTTTCATGATATAATTCAGCTGATATAAGCTGTCAACAAAAAACAAGCAAGCGGGGGAGTCATCCCAACGACATAAAACCCGATTTTTCTTTCATCTTTTGTTTTTTCTGATGGTTGATAAAAAGACCCACTGAAATTTTTGGGTGGGGGGGGGCAATAGGTCTGGACTGGTTTTGGCCTGTTAACTAGATAATTATTTGTATTAATGCTTGCTCAAACATCTCTTAAATATGTAAGCTGCATGCCCCTGTTTTATTCAGTGTGTCATTAATAAAATCTAACTGCTCGAAGTCTCTGCCTTTCTCATAGGCGTCCTTGTGCAGTGGTGCAAGTTTATCCTCCATAGCCTTTGGTTATGTCCTTTTTCTCTCGCCGTCATCCCGCAGTTACTAAATGCGAATTACTTCCGCTAAAAGCAAGCGCATTCTACCAAAGCGCCGAGCCTATCATTATTGCGAGTGAAGCCATTTTTTATAATGTAATTTTTTTTTTCTTACATATTTATTGTCCGAATTAAATTCCTAGCATGACAAGAAAATCTTTCGTGGCAACCGAGAAGCTGCAATGATAGCAATCCAGCTTTGCGAATCCTCAAAGTCTATGTTTTGAGCCAAGATCTGCTGTTTTTAATTCTGAAAAGCCTTTTACCAAGCATTGAGTATACCTACACTTAGGCCTCCAATAACAGCAGCATGGTATACAAGGTTGGCAAGCAGTTTGTTTCGGTGTCTCATTTTTTAAAATAAAATAATTACTATAATTTAATAAAAAACTGACAGGCGATGATCTCCTACACTACAGAGGCAGCCAAAATACTAGACCTTCTTCCTGAACTTATGAAAGACCGAAGTTGATGATCAAGCGACGAGAGATGCCACGCGCGCAGGAAAAGGCTGTGGCGGTCAGCATGCGTGAGGAAAACAATACAGTATTCCTGCGAACCTGAATTCAGCATAGAACGTGCAGATTCAAGGGGCGGAGATGTCGCAACAAGACATTTAAAGTATCAGAATGGCAGGGACGTGAAGGCGGCAGCTTGGGGTCTAGAATGCGTGAAAAGTGTGGGGGCAAAACGGTTTCTTAGTTTGTACACTAAACTAGTCAGTAGATTTGCCCCGCCTCTGTGATTCTGAACCAAGATGCTTACGTATGATATAATAACGCAAGAACCAGTTTTAACAAGTCATTAGATACTCTAGGTTTGATTTATACTATAGGGGGGATTTGGAGACATTGTTTATCGGAGGCCATTAACGGGAAGGGGGGATTTAATAACTTTTAATCAAATAGATTTGTAGTGAGGTCCAGTCAAAAATGAACGATCTTTGGAAAATCAGTCAGAACAGAAAACACTGATTCAGGTGGAGAAAGTAACGCAAGGCCAGAAAATGCATCGCTGAGGCGGGCCGGCGCTGTAGAGTCAGGTGGAGGCGCATTAAAAATCTAGGCGTGTGAAGGCCGGAAAAAAATTAGCAGAGTGTGAACAGACAAAAAAAAATTAATGTAACAGAATATGACTCAAGGCATGAAAACATAAAGCTGGCCAACAGCCAAGAACACAGTTGATATCATGTCCAGCTATAAAAACTCCATGATTCAAGGGCCGCCAAAGAGCTTCGATGGAATATTTGAACATAAAACTGTAGCCATTTTTGGCGGTCCATTAGCTGGCGGTTGGGGGGGCAGTTTATTCGGCTATAAAATATATGAACCGATGGCAAACAGAAATCAAAAGGCAATCAATAAAAATCAGAACATTAAAAACAGCAAGAAGACAACTGCCGCCAAAAGCCAGCCAATAAGCAAAGGCATCATGTGTGAACATCATTTCAAATGGAATAATATTTATAAATTTGTTAATAAAAATCGATCATGGGCGTATTATAAACATGAAGAAGTCAATAAATTGAAGACCATGGAGTCTATATAAAGACATTTCCATAGACGCGAATGTAATCAGATGCGGTGTGCTTCGGATGTAAAACCTTTCCTTAAAAAGATTTAAGCAGAGAACGCTGAGCAAGACATCACAACGATGACGCGGTTCTTTTTGAGGGCGGTGTGAACTAGTCTTAACATTTACTATTTAAGATAAAAGACATAGCTTGTATTTTTTTTATATTGATAAGATAACTTAATAAGAAATCTTAGTTGTACTTAAATGATGACTAAATCAAGAATTATCACAAGAACGAGAGCAGAAGTTACTTGATCAAGAAGCTTACTTAGGGAAGCTTTATTAAGACAGACGGATTATACTAAACTTGGGACAACTTAATTAAAAAACTTAGAAGAACTTTAAGTAAGAACTTGGGGATAACTTTGAGAATGACTTAAGTAGCAACTTAGAAGTAAGCTTAAGTAAGAACGTTAAGAAAACTTGATAAAAACTTAGAAGGAACTGGTGAGTGTGTGCAAGCGTGGGGTGGGGGTGGGCAGGTGGGGGTGGGGGTGTGCATGAGCGTGGGGGCAGATCAAAACAAACGAACAAACAGCAAAACAAACAACAAACACAGGCCAATTAAGACAGTCCTGGGGTGGGGTGGAGAGGACAGTGCGTGGCAGTGGGGATGGGGGTGGGAGTGACTGCGTGAGCGTGGGGTGTGGGGGTGGGGGGACGATGTCGTGCCGTGGGGTGGGGGGTGGGGGGACGTGCGTGGTGTGGGTGGGGGGGGGGATCTCGTGTGTGTGTGCGGCAGCCAAAAAAGTTGAAGCAGGACTTTAAGGTGCGAAGCAGTGGAAGCCGAGTTAACAGCGGAGCAATATATACAGAAGTCATTGAAGTGCATGGTAGGAAATTCAAGGCAGTCAACTCTAAAGGAAGCAAACCGACCTCTTCAGTGCAGGAGGCAGTATCTAAAAATAGATCTTACGTCGTGGAAGGCCTGCACGGTCTGACAGTCGCTGCGCAGTACGTGTTTGCTAGCCAGCCAACTCCAAAACAAAACCGACCGCTCCCTGCAGGAGCGGTATCTAAAAAATAGATCTTAGACGTCAAGTGAAGAACCGGCTTGCTACTGTTACTCCTTGGGCCGCTCTAGGGTGGAGCGCTGAAAACGGCTTGCTACTGTGAACTTGGCGCGCTCAAAGGGTGGAGCGTTAGTTCTCTGATCTTACGCGGTTGCGCCTAGTTTGCTGTGGCCACGCTCTTTCTCACCGGTATAGCACTGGTACAGCAGTAATTGTGCGTAGGCCAAGCTTTATGGCAGCTCTAAACCGCCAGTAGTAGACATCCAGGTCATTTATATAAGAATAGTGCTAGCCGACACACTACAACCTCTCCATACTGGTAAATGTACTAAGGTCTGGGGCTAACCCTATCTATTAGTTTGCGCAGAACATGCGAAAATCGCATTCAGGTGGGCATAAGTTTGCACAGCCTAAGGCCGATGAACTGTTAGAATTAGAAAAGAGTAACAGTAAACACATCTTAATACACAGATGCACTAGCACATAAAACACTGGAATCCTGTAGTTAACAATCAAACAAGTACTGAGATACAGGAAACAATGAACACTTTATACTTTAGGGGAGGTAGACCCAAGCACCATGATTCACATATAAATAGTAATATAGTAGCAAAATACGACTCAGGGGAAAATCATTCCTAGACAGAGAAAACCCATTCCACCCTCGCGATTTCTCGCCCCTATCGGGACCTCTCGTGATGACGACCACCAACGCCTCAGGCGGGAAACCCACGGTCAATCGCTCTGCGTACACAGAGTACACACTCGACCCACCCCTCGCCCGAACGTCGTAGACGGTCACCGAACGGATAATCCCACCCCCAAACTCGACACGAGCGTCGAAACCATTCATACCCGCCTCACCCCAGATAACCTACAGCACCCATACGCCCCCCACCACCCCATGACCTCCCCCAACGCGCCCAATGCCCCCCCCGCCACGTCCCCGCCCAGCCGTCCCCCCCGCACGGGGGGGGTAGTGCCCCCCCACAGTTCCCGCCAGCCCACACGATAACACCCAATTTGAGATGACAGTATAAAAAAAAACAACCCCATATTCAACAATGCTAATAGCAGACCCACGCCAGGCCTCCCGAACAAACTCCACGGCGTGATGGTTTGTTCTTTGCTTACCAGGACCGAGTTGGGGGGGGGGGGGGGGGGGGGTGGGGGGTGGGGGGGGGGGGGGGGGGGGGGGGGGGGGGGGGGTTGGGGTTTTGTTGGGTTTTTATTTATTTTTTTTTTTGTAACAATGCAGCGCTCATTTATTAGATAAGGAACTATCTCATAACGAGTCAAACAGCGTATTAAAACTGGCAACATTCTTGTTTCATTTCCTTGAACTACCAACAACTCTCCGGTTTCACAACATGCTTCGGCTCTACTCTTCAAGACAACTACCGTTAAGCGCAATGGAGAACAGAGAAAGAGGCGGCGGGAACGTGTTAACACACGCCCGCTGTGGGGTCGAGCAGACATGTGTATAGATGGCTTGCCTTCACTTACTGACTCAAAACTTAATTCTTCAAACAAAACTTTTTTTCTAACATGCAAGTTAAAAGTAAAACTTATGGCCTCGATAACAAACCTGTTCTTCAGTAGACGTTTTAGGCCATTTTAAAATAACACAATTAAAAACACAGTGGTCACAACAGAGCGCAGTGAAAACAAAACAGCCCTTCTTGTTCAATAGCTCCAACAGTCAATGATCAGCGGCCCGGTCGTGGCCAGCTTCACAAGCCTCGATCTGATGTGACAGACGAGGCAGAACTCGAATTTTTCCAGATGACAGAGAGCGCCGCCATGCCGCTGATGTCATGCAAAGCAGGAAGGAGGGGGGAAGAGGGTAGAGGAGAGTGGCGAATTCAGTTTGATTTTTTGGCCTGTGTGTGAGTGTTTCTCTGTGTGTGCATGTGTCCGTGTTAGTTTGTTGTTGTGTGTGTGATTGTTTGAATGTGCGTGCGCAGTGCGCGCGCATAGGAGTGTGTGGTGGGGGGTGTGTGTGTTGTACGGTTGTGAGTGTGAGTGTGGTGTCTGTCTCTGTCTCCTCTTCTCGTCTGTTCGTGAGGCAAACTTAACCTTTAACCTGTTTGTCAGGGTTTCTATCTTCGCTCCACCACTCTGTAATTAACATACCTCCGTAAGTAATCGGTATAGCCTAGTGCATGCTAAACCACCAGTGTATATGGCGCGTTCAGCGCACAACTGCTTTTCTCCCCTGTCGTTACTCTATGGGGCGGACAAAGGTCCTGGCTACTTCCCTACGCTACTCTATGAAAACTTAGTAAATTAGTATTGAAAAAACGGACAACCGGTACACAGTGATGTGGTTTGTAGATAATCGTTATTTTTGGTTATTGAAGACTTGTCATTGTTAGAAACAGGTAATATGCTGATTATAGGTCACTTCGCCAAAAACAGGTTGATCTCGAAAGTGGCCCAGAACGGAGACATTATCCTGTTCTCTTACATCTCTTGAACGACATGTTTACATCTATTTAAAGAGAGGCGTAGATTTTTTTATTTAAACGTTCGAAGGAATTCTTCGATTTCAAAGTACGCAACCTTACTGTGCGCAAGAAGGAAATATCAACTTCAAGAGAAAAAACATTGAAACTGAAATACCTGTGCTGTACGCGTGAAATTCCAAACTAGTATATTCTCCATAGACGAAGTATTGAAAGGACTAATCACAGTTGTAGCAAGAAGGTTGCAAGAGAAATAGACCAGGAAGAGTCTGATGATAAAGTGTTAGACAAGAACGTAAATCGGATACCCTGTTCTCTATGAAAAGCTGACGGGACGAACAGATGAGTGGTCCTGTCCTAGGGTCCGCAAGATTCTGCCCCTCCCCACGCTCGCGGCTTGACGCGTTCCAAACTGTGTGACGACGTGGCTGAAGCTGCAGAAAACTTCGCTGAAGGAAGCTTAATCTATGACTGTCGAATCGGATTCGGAGGTCGTCGCGACCCCGACCGCCCTATGTCAAGACTCTGAACCCCCTCCTGACATTCAGCAAGCCTACAGGATATCGTGGCCACCCCAATATGAACGACGAAAGAACTGGACATTTTTTGTGACACTGTACTTAAAACCTCGTTAGAAACTTCCAAAACACGAAAAAAACCCAAATTTTGAGCCATCTTACTGCCTTTATTGAACGTTTTAGGGCAGTGAAAGGACCTTCCGCTCAGACTAGTGATGAAAAATAACGTAATCCGTATAAATATGGCAGACCAAGGGTGGACAGTCGTTGTGCAAAATACAGATTACAATAAAAAATGACGCTTACAGACTATTAAAAACCCGAATGCTGATGACCATTCCTGTAGCAGTAGACAAAGACCTCCTACCACCCAGGATAGGGGGGGGGGGGGCGAAAACTTCCAATTATATTGTCAATTAAATTACTTATATAACAGGTGTAAATCGACAACCACCACCTCAAAATGGGCAATCAATGACATGAAATGCCGTTCGCTACCGCTCTATTTTATCACTCTTCCTCAGATTCACAAGTCCTTACAGCGAGCCCCCAGGTAGCCCATTGTATCATGAGGGTGGAGGGGCCGCAACGAAAAACACTCCAGCATAAGTAGAACCACTGCTACTGATATACGGTTGCTTCACTATCTCTCCCCGAGTTACATCGCAAGACAGTAGCCACTCATCTGAAAAACACCATCGTAAGAATGAATTTATAATATGGACCCTTTCCAAGTCCTGATTTGTGGTAACAATAGATGTTGTAGGACATCATATTCCAACATACCACAGATGAGGCTACAAAATGCAGATGAGTATTATCATTAATCTGTCATGATGACTGCGTCAAGGACACGCTTGAAACAAATTTGTAGATAGTTTTATTAAGATTTCCTCCTTTTAACATTGTCTTAACTATATAAATATATATAAAATATATAAATATATAACGTAACAATATAATAAAAATCAATATATCTATATAATAATATCTACGTATAATATACACTCCACCTTATACAGGACACAAAGCGAGAGCGAGATGAGAGAGAGAGAGAGAGAGGCGAGAGAGAGTAGAGATCAGAGGAGGAGATAGAGAGAGAGAGATATAGAAGAGATACGATAGCGACGCGAGGCGAAGCGCGCAGCGAGCGGCATAACCCCTTTTTTCTGAAGAATATACACGATGCGGTAACGGCACATTTCAATGGAAACCAAAGACCCATTTCAAACCCCAATAATATGCTAGTACATTTCAATAAAGCAGTCACCCAGAACCCAGTATTAGGGAGAGGGTCAAACGAGGGGGTGGAGTTTATCAGACACAGAAAATCATATTCACCAACCACCCCCGACAAAGTAAGAACATTACTGCCTCACAGTATACCCCCAGGAAGAAACCAAAAAACATAAGCATTTTCGAACGAGCTGCACTGGCATACGACGCCGCTCTAGGTCGATGGCATCACCTGAGGCAGATAATTCACGCATTTATTTAATATGCAGACAACGTCAGGGGCATGGTCAACCAACAAAAACTCTGCGCACAGTTTAGGGGGGGACAGATTTAAAGAAGGTCCTTCGATGGCGTAGGGCAAGCATTGCGTATGGCCAATAGAAAGGAAGTACAGACCACACTATCCAACGCTCGGACCACAAAAACGAGTTGAAGAACTGTAGCACCAAAACTCACATGGTCGCCTTCATCCCCAGAAATGGCAGCCTCTTTGACAGGTTCCGCATCGAGCCAGTCGGCGCAGCGCCATGGATGACTGCTTTTCACTCAACCCTGATTCAATTTGTCCTATTGGAAGAAGACCATGGAGGATGCCTTGGAAAATTATGAATCGAAGCAGGTTAGTATCAGGGGTAATGAACAATCACCAGATTTTGCCGATAGCAGAATGATACAGACGGCCTAGCCGGAACGAGAAGGAAGAGGTATAGATGAGTCTTGGATGGCACATCTTGACCAAGCAGCTTCATATACAGCATAAGCGGCTAAAGAGGAGAACAGCGAGGCGAAAAGATTACGCTCAATGACCAACCATAGCAAAAGGGCGTTAAGGCAGAAATTCACATCAGTGGGGCAATCTTGGAGAAACCGTGAAGGCGCAACAAACACCTGGATCCATCATAATCATGATGAGGAGGCTCAAAGCTGAGATTGTGGGCAATGATTGCACAAAACCGCGCTTGTAGTGGGGCAAACAATACGTAAACGTCTAATCAAGGTACAACCAAGTCTCGCCGCCAAAGATCCCCCAAATGCGCTCCCTTTGCCCCCCAATGCAGTTTTTTCTTCTGATGCATGAGAAACCTTGAATACATACAGCCGCGAATGCAAATCACGAATTCTGGCGACTGAAATGAGATGCTACGAAAAGATCTTGGGCATCCGCATTTTTAACAAACAAAAACCACATTGACAAAAGAAGAAAGTCGAGATAATACTTCAACCTAGCAATTGGGACCCAGGAGACCTACTCTCCCCATTGGTCATCCAAATGAGTACATACGCAAAAGACCTGCCATACCTTTGTTTTTCAAATAACGCAAGGTTTCGTTCGACATTGCCTTAGCCTTATGAAGCTTTACACATGATTATAGCTGACAAAGGATTTGAAAAGCACTGAAAGTTTGATCAATAGTTCTTGTACATAATAGAGGCACATGATGATTCCCGTGTAATGCACAGAGATCGAAAGGAGGGAAAATAGTATACATCATTCTACACTTGTGGCATGGACGCATGTCGAAACAAACGCTGACTCTCTGCATTGCATATCTATTTATAACTCGCATAATCTAAGAGTAGTTAACATGTGATAACCACAGAGCCATAACCCGTTCAACATCTTGTCTACAAATTCCGCTTTTAAAAAATCAAGGGCGAATCATTTTTGAAAAGAGAATGTTGTCAGCAGCTACTAGCCCAAGCCTACCTTTCTCGATGTTCTCTGGCTGTTAAGGGCTCGCAATTAATAGTACCATGCATTAGGGGAACGTCCAAGGGACACAGATACTTACTCTGATATTTTTTTTAAGATGGTGAGTACGCAGGAGTACAAAAGTAGCTTACATAGGAAATTTTCTTTCAACAAAGTTGAGATAGCTCTTTCAATTGTAGCAACTATAATATCATTAAGATCAACATGAAGCAGTTTTTAATCTGGTAGTAAAAGTTTCCTTTTTCATGAGACATAGTATCCCTCTGATCAGTTCTCCTGTGATAAGAGTAACCTAGTATAACTGGCTTGGCAAAAGCATCTGTCATTGCATAACAAGTTGCGAGTAAAAGAACTACACACTTCAACACCCTGCTGGCACGATGCTCAATTGAAGGGGGGGGAAGAAAACCGTTATGATCTCCATTCGTGACAACAGTCCAATTTGACATTCCAAAGCTATACAGAACATGTTACTTTCATCCATGCGTATGTCTTTCCAACCTGCCCTCCCCACACAACGCACCCTTTCCCTTGCAGAGTACAATTACGCGCGCCACTTGAAAACAAGACATCCCACTGGTCCCACTTGGAATCACCGACGCGTTTGACTGCTGTCCCGTGCACCTGCTGCAGCTGAACATATCATGGGCCTACGCGATCACGAGGAACATGTCAGCCACATGTGCATTATACATTCATCTGAAAACCCAAAGAGAAATCCGGAAATTTGGTTTTAAGATCTGTTTAGCTATAATTTGTTAATGAAAATCTTTTTTTTCAACAGTGACTTCACTATACATCCATTACAAGTCTTTGGCTGGCCGAATTTCTGTTGCGATAGGTTTTAGATTTCTCGGTGTATCAAACCAATGGCATTGGCAATCTAGCAAGATAGGAAATAACCAAAGACGCATCCATTATCAACGTTTTTCATTCTCCTTTCTGGCTGACTAAGCTGTAGTAAGAGAATCTGTCTAATGTGCGATCAGGTAGAAAGGAAACTCGATCCGCAAACAAGATTTTTCTGTGCGAAAGGCATGACATTCTGTACAGATAATTTGTTACTTGTCTTATAAAAAAGTACTCCTCCCAATACCAGGGGGAAAAAAAAGGGGGGCAGGAAACATTTGCTTTCTGTGTGTCTGTAGACTTGAAAAAAGTCAGCATCCCTGTGTCAGTTCCACTGTGTGTGTTAGATTGCATTGGTTAGATCCTTACTTTGTTCTTGTAAGCTGTCATTTTGATGTATGGATTGCACAAAGAAAACAAGCAGCTGTTTCTTTTTTTCGAGGAAGCGAGGCCGCACTTAGTCAGATCAGCACTGTTTTTCGTCTGTGAGACGTGTTGGGGCAGAGAGCTGTGCTTGTGACTGGATTTTGTTTGTTTTCCAGACGTTCGGATACAACTACTGCAACATGTTTTGTTAATTTAGAGTTGGCCGAAGATTAATTGAAAGACAACTTGTGTCTGTGTTTGTTTTATAATTGGATCAGAATCTTAAAGTGTGGTTTTGTGTATAAGTATGACGTAAGTGACTCATCACTTTTTCCTAGCAATGGCGTCTCAGTCAATCAGGCAGAGGCGTGAGTCCACGATGTAGTCCGCACGGAGTGCCAGACAGAATTCTGTTTGTCGAGTTTGTGGGAGAACGCGTGTATAAGAAAGGAGAAAGAATAGACGGTTATGAGTGTGAAGAATAATGTAAAAACTAAGACTCCAGAACTCTCACGTTGTTAGCAGTTTTGACATTTTGAATTATGACGAGGGCAAGCAGTCTACAGCCATTTGTATGAAATGTTACAAAACACGCATTGTGGCAGCAACGCGCAAGTAACCTGTCTGACTTCAATAACTACGATTCGACCCGTGTTGCATCCTGATAGATCATTAAAATGTCAGAAATGACTGACAACTTTCGATCGCAGAGCTATCAATCCGTCAATGCAGAAGCTGCAGTCAGCAGTTCGATGATGAAAAACTAAAGCCGGTCGTCCCCGTAAAAGCGAGCGAAGGGGCCGTGAAAAGATCTGCACAGGAGAAGTTTTGATCAGACCGTCCAGACATTGCTGGTTGGATGAAGTGTGTCAACGTCCATTCACACCAAAAACGCCACAGAGTCGTGTATGTACACAATCGGGCTTTCCGACAATGCGGAAAAAAATAAAATGAACTATTTGAGACTCGGATGAATGAGGATATTGATGAACCGCTCCCCGAGACGAAGAAAAATTACTGACACGTTTAGATAAGGGTCCAGGAAGGCTGGCAACAGTCAAGTGACTGCATATTTAACGATTTAGGGTAGGCAAAACAAAGGGGTCAGTCAATTGTGTTGGTAAGAAGGAGTGCAGACAGGCCCTGTCAATCTTTCAGATTTGGCTATGCATCTCCTCTCAGAAAGAAAAGATCTCACAAGAAACAGAAGTATCAGGAATCATATTCAGGAACAAAGAATGAGATATGGGATCAAACAACATGGATCAGAAATCAAAAAGAACTGCTCGCCACCCACAGACCAAATATTCTTGATGCATGTGGATGTGCCCTGTGAGAGTGACTAAAAACAAGGTCGTCACGTAGAACTATCTGAGGTTAAGCTGGACACCATAGTACAGACAGCAAAAGAGATTTCTCAGAAGTATAGGATTACAATTTTGGACTGGTGGAAAAAAAGAAAGACAACAACAGAAAGAAGCTTATGGATTGGAAAAAACATTGAAAATAGTACAGAGAAAACTCATTTGTGTGATGAGAATGTCTTAGACAAAAAGAAGAAGATAAAACAATAGGAGAAATCAAAGACATTCAAAGCTGGTAGACATGCAGAAGTAATGACAGAGAGAACAAGCTGACATGGCTATGACAATACAGATGCCACAGGATGAGAATCTGGGTTAAGATAGAGGGGACCAGGGGTGGTACATTAAGTCTATGCTGCAATTGCAAATCTTCACAAATCAATCCAACTCGGCACACATACCAACACTTGTGTCTTGGCCATTGTAAAACGCAAGGACATCCAGAGAATTTGAAGAGAATCATGCATGATCCAGATACAAAGAGGCATCATTGGCGGTGCTGAAGTCCTGTATGACATGGAGAACCGAAGACAATCAAACTGTTTTTTGTTTGGGGAGTTATGATTTTACTGCTCAGGCTGTATGGTCTGTTAGGTGCAGGCAGGGGACACACCCCCTGGTCTATACTGCACACATCAAAAAGCCAATACACACCCACCTCCATTGTAATGAAGGCAACGATCACACAGCGCAGTTTAGCAGGGGCATCCGGAGAAAATTGTATTATAAAAAAAAATTCTTCCAAAAGGAAAGTGCCAAACTGCCCAATAATGTCATCAGAAAACCTATCATTGACATAACACTCTCACATGTGGCAAGCTTCTTGCACTGTCTGGCACATTCTCGCTGGGAGAGGTAAAAAAGTACGCATGACCCTGCTAGAAGTAAGTGCCATACTCTAGATAAAGAACTTGCATGAACCAATTGGTCAGCAGAGGAAAAACAGTAAGACAAAGTCTTGTGACACACTGAAACAGATTGAATCTTTAGAAGAAGTGGGAAAGGTACAACTAGAATCAAGAATAGTGTTTAATGGCGCTGGAAGGATGGCAGCAGGCATTCATGCGGCTGAGTGTTTTTCCACAAGATCAACAAGACTGAGGAGGTTCAGTGAAAATGAGAAAGAAGAAGACATAGAAGACAGGAAATCACTGTGTGATCTTCAAGCGAGATGACTTTGTCTCGTGTCACACAGCATTTAGATGTTCCCCTGCATCAGAAAAAAATAATCCAGCAAGCAGCCGCATAACGATGGCTAAGTCATTTCATTAGCCCCGCAGGCCACTGCAACACATATTTGAAACCAGAGACAATTAAACAAAGTATGAGAAAGTGTTGTCAAGTCCAAACAGCTGAGGCTGACTGTCAAGACAGCTAACCTTCTGCAGAGCTAGAGAGGTATATCTAACAGATTCAAAATGCAGAACACACTATTCTCCACATCCACTGACAAAATAACTCATAATGCACAACTTCCATGACTGTGAGTGACATGACACACGCTGATATGATATTGTCCAAGAATACATGTCATGTCTTTAAAAAGAATTCCGCACAGTACGCGCATCATCCAAAGCAGATATCTTAGAACAGTGCATCGTGTTTCAGGCTTTCAAGTCCGTCTTCATCATATTGACTGGGCTTCTAACATGGGGTTAAACAAGGGGGTGAGAAAACACATGCAATTATCAATTCTGCTGAAGAAAGGGTGTGGGGTCTAAAAACGAGAGCAGCGAAATTGCTTGTCATTATGTCAATGTCTCGCGGCCGCTTTCTTCAGGAGCTGATGGCCACTGGCCCGGCAGAAGGGGCAGAGTATAAGTTAATAAACTGTAAAGCTGGCTCGGCTGATCACTGTACATGTCGACTCAGACAGTGTGTGTGTGTGTGTGTGTGTGTGTGTGTGTGATGTGTGTGTGTGTTGTGTGTGTGTGTGTGTGTGTGTGTGTGTGTGTGTGTGGTAGTGTTGTGTGTCGTTTGAGCAAGCGGCGCACGCCCGTCTCACCAGGCTCCACAAGTGTTTTTTACATGTTTATAAACTTTACTTATGTTTGTATTTACAAAATATGAATTCACGAGTGCTAAAGATTTGAGGAGTGCATATCACCAAGTTATTTAATATCTTACTGTGCAACATGCTTCTTTGTAGTTGTCATGTGATAATGTTTGACTGCACAACACTGCGAGATATTCCCTTTGCTTTCTTAATGATTTTCTCCTGGCTCGAAATACTGTACATTTTCGATCTTAGCCCCACATACTCCTTGATCACCTTTCCAATAATTCATCCTTCATCTTTCCTAAAACCTTCTTGTTAGTAATTGAATGTAAAGGCGAATCTTTAGGGTAATCAGATGTGTCGTACCACCCCGCATGCCCTTTAGCTACTTCCTTTTCCATGTCTTTATAGATGTCTTCAGTAGGAATAATCTATAACAAAACTGTCTGTATCTGTGTAAAGTACCTTGGACTCAGGATACGAGGGCTTAAAGTAGTCATAAAGAAACTCTAACATCAAAAGCTTGGACAATTCTAAAACAGTAAACCCAATAAATACAGGTTTGTCCAATTTGACTTTCTTTTTTTTCATCATTATGCCAAAAAGCTGATCATGAAATCTTCTAAAGTCCTGATAATTAGGTTTGAGTCAGCTTAATTGCTTCGTTCTCTTTGGTGACTAATCTGACATCTTTACGTTTGTGGGGATTCTCCATAGTCTTTCCAAAACAGCTGTTGTTCATCAACTTGAAAAAGTCTTTTTCTGAAGCATCTGTGGATTTAGTTCTAAGATCAGTGTTCTTCATGATGTATGGTTTCATGAACTGTTCTTGATCAAAAGCGATTATGCGATGAACTGCTGTCAACTTCAACCCATGTCTTAAATAAAATTGCAGAAGTCTGTAATGACAGACATAATTTTTTTTCCCTCGAAGATTAGGCACAAGTTTAGGTGGTTCTCTTGGATCCATCTTTAGACTTTCTGCTGCTAATGGGTAGTCATTATGTAGGTCATGGAGTTCATGAGGATATTCTAAGTCAACTTCTAGAATGAAACCACGCTGTTGATCGGGCGTTAAACTACCCAACCACTTTAATGCTTTTGAATATTTTTTGGATTGTCTTCTGTGTACATTTTAAAGTTGCGTAATGGAAGTGATTGCGCCATTGCCCATCCATACAGATTGTTTGCATCTAAATACATGAGATAGTTAGACCTTTTACTCGATCATAGTCGTCCAAGTATTTGTTGTTGCTTTACAGTAATGGTGCGATGCCATACTAATTCCCCCACGCAATCCGTTTTCAATCATCTGAATCATTGGTAAATCTGACAATAAATCAATTTGTACTCCAGTAAACTTTAAGAAAGCGTCCCAACTCATCCCGGGCGCAGAAATGTAATGCGCAGGATCCAGGCTATAATGTTTCATGCAGGTCTTTCTATAATTTTCAAAAATATCCGCCAACAAACATACATCAGCCATCAAGTATGAGTCATGATAGTCTCCCATCGTTTTACAATCTAACTCTGCCACGCATCTTGAGCATGCTGGTAATCAGAATCACTGATGTCCTTTCCTCTAAGACTAGAAAAGAACGCGCCTTTAGGCGGAAGTGAGTCTTCATCAAACCTTCCCAACTGTTCATGTACTCATAAGGGTAAACACCCTTTCTAACAAGCGTTGGGTCAAAATATTCTTCCGTTATTGGGCAGGACTTTAAGGACATAGCCAGTGCCTCTAATGAACCCATCATGTGTTGCATAGAGTCATAAAAAGACATGTTATTTAGATTAAAGCACATGTACTTTCCTGATGACTGTGCAATGCATGACACCCTAAAGGCATCGTCCACTGCTTTCATTAAGATGAGAGTCGTAACCTCGCAAGTTATGAAAGAAGATGGGCAGCTTCCATGTCTTTGTTCAAACTTTAGTTGAAGATTGCATTTACTGTGGCGCAGCTCCTCTGAACTTTCCGCTAATGTGATCATGGTCTCTTACTTTTGGGTTTGCCGCATCTGATGAGAGGCCTAAACCGCAAATCCAACAATGTGTGGCTGAGGCATACTGTTGTTGGTCTTCTGGCGTCATTATGATTTCAGAAAATTCAGATTATTAGAACAGTCATTGCGCACTTGCTGCATGCGCTGTAAAAATCTTCTAGCCGCATTTGGTCCTCTGTATAATTCTGGCGTTGAATGAGCGCCATCCGACCTGACAACAATGAAAGCAAATGAACAAATCTGATGATTACTCATTAAGACTGTTTTTCGAAGTTTTTGTGGCGCTGGCCCTTCATAAGGAACAATGAGTGATTCGAAGTCTGCGTAAACTACGTATGGAGAATTTTGCATCCGTTTCCAGTTCTTAAAACTAACTTTAGATCCGGGTGGGGCGTAATTAGTTCTGTATTACAGTCAACTGGGCCGATACAATGTTTCTTATGTTCGCTTGCGGCTTGAACAGATGGCATTCTTGTTAAACATTTTCTGCAGAATTCTTGTTATTTTTATGCTTTGAAGTATGCCGCAATAATCTACTCATTGTTCGTATCAATGTGTAATGTGGCAGCCCCGCTGGTGAAAACATTAGTAGTAAGTCAACATGATTTTTGTCTGGCTCGCCAATCGTTGGACTGTTCTTGGACACTTTAATTGGCACCAAATCTGTTTCCTCATCCCATGTGTAGACATTAACAGTTATGGGTTTGTTTTGTTCTTCAAACTGATCAATTTGATCTACACTAACAGGAAAGGATATTCCACTAAAGTTAAGATCATTGATGTAAGGGCGATAGTTAGACACTCTCTCTGCGTTTTTGCGGGCGTAATGCAGCCTTGCAAGAACACACCACATAAAACATTTGTTGTCTGTATTCTTTATGTTTAGAACTGCTTTTTTTGCGACTAATGCTGGAGGTAGTGGAATGTAAGCCTTGCCAACAATCGGCGCATACTTAGACTGTTTTAATCTGATCTCTAAGACTTCGCCCTCTGACCAACCAGAGCCTCTCATTTTGGCTTCTTCGGCGGCAGCGTCAAACTGTGCAAGCAGTTCGTCTGCCCAACCGGGAGTTAAGTCGTTATGAGAAAGAATAGTCTGTTGTTTAGTCGAGACCCAGACTTCTAGGTTTTCTTCATTTATTGTTACATAGTCGATTAAAACAGCTAACATTACTTTAACTGGTGGGTCTATTGTTAGTTTACTTGGAACTTGAGAAATAGCATGAGCAACACTTGCCCGTACGCTTGCTGATCAATAACTTCTAAATCAATATCATTCAGTGCTCTTGATAAATCTTCTTGCTTTCCCTTTCAAACAATTCGTCTGGTCCTTCATATATCTTAGCCATGTTGAGTCTCTTTTCTAACTCAAAATATTTATTTAAATTAAAAAAAAAAAACTTAATCAGAATCAATATCGACGGTCTTTTTACGCTTGGACTCATAAACTAAAGTATAAACACCTTTTGGTGTTGTTAATGTGAGCTGTTTAGAGCAGAGTTTAATGTTTCGTTTACTTTTTTTAAGCATTCCTTTTTTATCTGCTCGGCGTCTGGCTGTTGAGAAAAACTTGCCCTCGCCTTTCTTTGAAGATCAAACTTTTGTCTTTTGTAGTCATCAAAATCGGCCTGTAAACGATTAAATTCTTCATCCGTGATGTTTGAGTCAACTAGTGCTTTATTTATTGTCAGTTTGAACGAGCTAAGTTTAGCCGTTATTAGTTGAACCATAGCTGTGTGCTTTTGGAGTTAGTTTTTAATTTTTTGCCAGCCGCACTTACAGCTAATGAACACAGGCCGAGAGCTAAAGACAAACCGCCTAGAGGTAAAGCTGCGGGTGCGCCTATGCCCGTTGCTAAAAGACCAACACTCGTTCCTGCTGATAGAGCACTTATAGTCGATGCTCCAGTATTAACATATGTAACAGCATTAAAGGCAGCAGAATACCTTCGTTTGGTTTTGCTGTATTTTGAAAGGTCCTGCTCTAGTTTTTGTTGCATTTGCGTAATGTTGGTTAATCTGAAGGTTTTTATGTCGGGGGCTATCCCTTCTTTTGGCGACTCTGGCGCTGTAGGCACATTTGGATAAACCTGAACAGACATGCTTTTATAAAATAAAAATAATTTAGTATTGTATATCTTTTAATCTGTTATTTTCAATATTCAGCTGCGCATCATATATTAAAAACAAATGTACATTAAGCGGTTTATCGGCTTCTTCTTCTTTATCAATTTGAATGTTTATTACGTCTCTCACAGTTTCTCCCGCTTCCATGTAACTGATTATCCTCCGTTGACCTTAGGTCAATCCATAAACCGTATTTTGTTGTTAAATAATCATCAAGTCTTACACTGTGAAGGTGTAGATCTTTAGCCACAAGGTCAACTGTTGGATTTCTACACCTCCCACCTCCAAACAGTTTTCTTATTTCATCAAAATGCTGATAAGGTTTAAGCCCGCTAGCATAGATTTGGTTAGGACTGCCCTCAATCGAGCATTGTACTTTCGTTATTTTTGGATTAAAAACTTTTCGCTTCCTCTTTTGAATGGTTCTTCATCTTCACACAGCAATAAAATACCTTTAAGCGATCTTGCTGAGACGCTAAAACTAAAATTCCATATAGTGTCTGCCCTGCTTTTGGGATATGTTGCATGATGAATCACTCTTTCGTAATTATTGCTAATTTTTGACTCATATTGACTCTCAATCAGCCCTGCTAATTTAGGGTTGCTAACAACGTCAAACTCTAACGAGATGTCAGAAATGCTGTACTTTGCTTCGGTGTCTGATGATTTGATAACACGTTTGTATTCGTTAAAAGTTAGTTCATATGACATCTGTCTTTTAATGCTCCTTGAAAGTATGGCGCATGCGCTTTTAACAACTCAAAATCTAAGGGAATGGAAAAGCGATTTCCAAACGCAAAATTTACAGCCGCATACTTTTTGCCGTCTTTAGTATCTGCAGCACCTATTCTATGTTTTAGTGCTTCTTCATTTTCTATTCCTTGAAACGCAAAGTCAGCCCTTTCAGTCCCGGTTAGCCATAGATCAGAATAGGTTAAAAATATGTCTGCATTGTGTAAAGAAAATATTTCTTGCCCCTCAAGTTTTATAGAAATTTTCTTAACGATTGCCCGCCCCAGATTCTGTACAACTGTCCTGTTTGGGTCTGTTGTTGAAGCGAGCGCTATTTTGAAAGTAAGACGCGCAGAGCCTGGCACAATCACGTCATCTGCTCCTAGGTCTGGAAATTTGACAGTAAGAATTTGATCTGCATCAATAGTAGATGGATTATTTGGAACAGTAATAGTCCGCTTATTTCCCTTCACGCCAAAGGGTTCTTTCAGTCTTCTATGCGGGTCAAGAATCGAGCCATGTGCTTGTGACATTTTTTTATAAACAAAATAAAAAATTAATTAATTATTTAAAACCATGGCAGGCATTGAAGATGCAGAAGATTATGATGTTTTTGATCTTGGAGACGACATGAGTGAAATGATCCCTTTGACACAGCATCGCTCAGCGCTCTCAATGCGGCGTGAATTAACAGAAAGTACGGTCGGAGCATTTTACAAAAGTTTAGGTCAAGAACCTCCCGAATTTATAGACCCAAATGATTTTGAATTAGAAGATGGTCATTTGTTTGTAAGGGGCGATCAAGAACAACTTATTCGGCTTACAACTAAACCAGACCCATCAAAGTTTTTAGCCAAGAGTACAATTATGCAAAGACTCAGTGTGAAAGATCAAAATCGCCTTGGTCTTGTGAGACCAAAATTAGGGGCGGAGGCAGTTTCTAAACTTCAAAACACACTACAAGAACTCCCAACAGCTAACCAAATACAAAACATGGAACTTAAAGAATTAAATCAATCAGCAGATGAAATAATAAATGCAATAGAAGCAGAAACCAGTTTTTCAGAAGAAACAGCATTGAAGACTATACACGACTCACCGCTACCCATGCGAGAAATAGCGGCCCTTGATCGTGCTTTGAGAAGCATCAGAGGCGAATTAACAAACAATTTAGCAAAACTGGGTGAACTAGATGAGCATATAAAAAGAAAAAAAGAAAAACTCGTTGAGGCTGATGACGCTATCGTAGGGCGTGAGATTAAAGAAAGAATAGCCCAAAGACTAAAAGATCTTGAACAAGAAAGATCAGCAAGACTAGAAGTGCTAACTACTAACCGAGACCAATTACGAACTCAAGTGAACAGAATAAGAGAAACTATCCGAAAAATTTTATATGAAGACACAACGCTAGCAGAACGAATACGAACGTTGTTTAGAGAGCAAGGTGTCACATTTAGCAAGCGTTATAACGGCCTTAGGATTTGCAATAAGTACACTAGTAATGGCTATTACAGGCGGTGGTGGAGGGCAAAGTTCAGTGCCCCCGCCGCCATCGCCTCCATCACCGCCTGATAAATCATGGGTAAAAAAACAGTTTGATCATCTTGCGGATTTATTAAAAAAATTAGCCGGTAAAGCCGTGGATGCTTTACCAGGTATATTAGGGGGTGTTGTTAGCTGGCTTTTGTCTACTGCAAGCAAAGTAGTTGGCTTTATGGCCGAGCACTTATGGACATTAGTTCTCTTAATAGTTGGGTTAATTTTTAGAAAGATAAAGACCAAGTAATCCTAGGCCAGTTAATCCAAGAACAAGCGCTATCTTTTCATATTCATGGTCATTATTTTTGACTTCGCGAACAGAGCCCGCGAGCTTTGCTGAGTCTTCAATGGCCTTTGGGCTTTGGGCCTCGGGATTGGATGACTTATTCTTGGGTGTTTGTTTACTGCTTGTAATATTACTGGCCCAGAATTTATGTCGTTTTCCCAACCTTCTGTTCATTGCCTGCTATAAGAATTTCATTATTATAGTTTATTATTATTCCTACCTGGAGTCTGAGGTCAGAAGGCAGCATGTATAAACCAGTGCCAACAGCAAAGTCTACTTTCGATCTTGCGTATTGTAAAACATTTTGGTATCTTTTAATACTTGAAGGTAAATCAACTGTAGAATTAATGGCGTCCTCTAAATTTGCTAAGTATTGTTTTTGTGCGTCAAAACCAGTAGAAGGATCAGTTATGCTCGATCTTGCCTGTGCTTGCGAACCTAGCAAACACCAAACGTAAGTACGAATAGAGTCGTTTATTCGTTCTATTCCCGCCCTAGTTAGGCCTTAGAAGTCTCTAAGATAAATGTTGTCCATGCTGTTTTATGCTCTTGCTCTAGGGTCCAGGGCTGAACAATTTTGAAAGGAGAACGCCAGTCAAAGTTATACTTTCTGTGCGTGCCCTTAAAATAAAGGTCGCCTAGGCCATGATTATGATCCAACTTTTGTCTAAAGCCTGTCTTGATGTTAATATTAAATTCGTTACAGATCCTTTCAAAAGCCTTCATGTCTATTATGTTGCTGAGTGGATTAAATGGTTTGTCATTTGGTAATGGCGCTTGCAGTTCAGTCAAAATACGTCTGAAAGTATAATAAAAATGAAATCTGTACACTGACCTCACCAAAGGATCGTGGGGGATTTAGTGATCAGCATACGACACTCCACACCCAGTTGATGCACAAGACACGCAAAGTTTTAAATGGTTCTGATAAAACTGCATCGGATGACTAAACCACGCTTTCTGGATGTGCCGTTTTCAATGGGGGGTTAGATAGCTCTTCAATGGAGTACTCACCCTTTTTTTGAAAAGAGGCAGTCTGGGTCACAGCAATGTCAAGAGTATCGGTTGTTATATTTTTAAGATTGTAGTGCGGCCCAACAGAATATTTGCATCAGTTATTTGAATGCACTCATTTTTATTTCGTTTAAAAAATGTTTGTAACAATAACAACCCAAGACCGTCCTTCGTTTTTAGAACATGCTATTATAACGATTGCGGAACCAAAATGGTCCGCGCTCCATGAAATATTCTACAAAGTCGTATGGTTTAATATAACTGCATCCAGGAAGAATAACAAGATTCTAAAAGTTACCAAAGCAGGGACCAAAATTAGCCAGTTAACAATACCTGATGGTTATTACGGGTTTTGCTCGCTAAAAGAAGCAATGAGTAACTTTAGCATTACTCTCAAACTTAACAATGCAAATCTAAAAAACAATGTTAACATTCAAGCCTGAAGAAGTATCTTACTTTTTTGATAGAGAGCTAGCTAAAATGTTAGGCTTTACAACTGGCAATCTACCCACTCATAGTTTTAGTGTTACACCAGACAAAACTACTTATGAGGGGAAAGTCCGCTCGATCTTGCATTACATTCATTACTCTATGTTCATTTGGATGAGCTGAGCACTGATGAAAACTTATATGATGGAAGGCCCTAAAACTGTTTTTAAGAGCTCTTCCGTCAGGGAAAGCTGCATATTGCGATTATGAAATTATACAATTCCCTAATTTACAGTTTAAAAGATTAGTTTGTGGGAGGTTGGATCATTTAATATAAAAATTGCAGACAAAACAGGGAAACTCGTGAAATGTGATAACCTGCACATTGTTTTGGAAATAAAATAATACGTTACTAAAAAATGTCACGTGGGCCAGAAGAACCAGGAGTTACATTAGCGCCTGTGAGGTGTATAACCTTAGAATTAAAAGACCTTGCAGACGTTACGGACTTTGAACAGAATGGTGAGATAGGCGCTTTGTATGGTTTTGAGTACACTAAAGATGGTGATTATAAACGCAAAGAGGTTGGCGACAACAAAAAGTTTCCTAAACTAGAACAACTGCGCAATCTAGAAGCAAAATAATGTTGGCGAGTATGAATATAAAATAGTTCGAAAACCTGACCTTAAATGGCATTTAGAACCATATTTAGAATGGAAATAAAATTTGAATTCATAAGCCCATTTACATTTTTTGGCCGTCAAAAAAGTTTCAGAAAAGCATTCAACTCTGGCCCTTTACATGTAAGTCTTATGCCAGATGACAATAGTCGGAAAGAGATTGAAATAAAGCCGTATGGGAAAAAACAGTACATCCTCCACAGAAGAGAAACGGTTTTAAAAGATGCTTCTACAAAATTACAGTTCATGCCGCAAATGAAATTAGGAGACACGTTCACAATGATATTTGAAATTTCTGTCTTAAAAGATGTAAAGAGGGATGGGGTTGTGGGCGTTAGTGACGTCCTTTTTAAAGGAATTCTAATTAGCTGGCAAAACTTAGACGTTGACAGTCTTAAAGTTACCGTTGTCATTCTTCACAATGGTGAGGATATTAAGGTCATAGCAACAAGCAACAAAATCAATATTTAGTCTAAATAGAAACAATCTTACAGCACTGAATTGGATTAATCTTACACATTTAGACCTTATAGGATTTTATTATACTGAACAAGTTTTAACAGAGGGCATGATAAAAACAATAACCGGATTAGATTAAATTCTTCTATAAAACCATGGAGCAGTTAAACTTTATGACAAAAACTCCTCATTGCTCATTGATTTGTGGGCAGACTGGTTGTGGAAAAACAATATTTGTCCTAGACCTATTACAAACAGTTTATCGCTATAATTTTAATCATATTGTGGTTTTCTGTCCAACACTTAAATGGAACAAAGCATATCATGATAGAAGGTTTATATGGACTGATGATGACATATATTTAGTTGATCCTAGCAATAAACTGAGTGAGTGTTTAGAACAGTTTTATAGACTGTTTGAAGGAACGCAGACACTATTTATTATAGATGACTGTTCGGCAGAAAGAGACATAGTTAAAAAGAGAAACACTTTGTCAAAACTAGCTTTCAGCGGAAGGCATGCCAGGATAAGTGTGTGGATTTTATGCCAAAAATATAACTCAGTTTTAAAAGACTTTAGAGAACAGTTAAAGACTGTAGTGTTATTTCACATGAAAGACAGAGACTCATTTGAAGAATGTTTGCGCGAAAATGATGTTATTGAAAATGACCAGGAAAAACACAGGATTAAACAAAAACTGAAATCTGAAAAGTTTAGTAAATTAGTATTGAAAACGGATAACCCTACACAGTATGTTTGTTTGTAGGGCCGTTATTTTTTGGTTACTTGTCAGAGAACAGGAATAGGCGGCTTTTAGGCCACTTTCGCCCAAAAACTTGGTGGAGGAGCAAGTGAGTCAGAAGCCGCCTTTTCCTGTTCTCTGGGGAAGAACAATCACCAATTTGCGATTTGCAGATGATACTGACGGCCTTGCAGGAAATGAAGATGAGTTGATGAGCTTGGTGGAACATCTTGACAAAGCAGCTTCTGCATACGGCATGGAGATCAGCGCCGAAAAGATTAAGCTCATGACCAACAGTACTAAAGGCGTTAAGGCAGAAATCAACATCAGTGGGCAATCTTGGAAACCGTGAAGGCCTTCAAATACCTTGGATCCATCATATCTGATGAAGGCTCAAAGCTGAGATTGTGGCAATGATTGCACAAACAGCAGCTGTAGTGGCAAAACTATAAACTATATCAAGACACCTCGGTCTTCGCCCCAAGATCCACCTAATGCGCTCCCTTGCCCCCTCAGTTTTTTTCTGTATGCATGTGAAACTTGAATACTTACAGCAGAGTTGCAAAGACGAATTCTGGCGACTGAAATGAGATGCTACAAAAAGATCTTGGGCATCCATTACACAGACCACTTGACAAATGAAGAAGTCCGTAGAATACTTCAACTAGCAATTGGACCCAGGAAGACCTACTCTTCCCTTGTCATCCAAATGTGTACATCCAAAGTTCCTGCCATACATTTTTTTTTCAATGAACGCATGGATTTCGTTCGCATTGCCTTGAGCCTTATGAAGCTTTACACCTTGATTATAGTTGACAATGGATTTAAAGACCAAAGATTGATTCAATAGTTCTTGTACATATAGAGCACATGATGATTCCGTGTATGCACAGAGATCGAAGGAGGGAAAATAGTATTCACATTCTAACTGTGGCAGGGACGCATGTCAAACAAACCTGACTCTCTGCATTGCATATTCTATATATATCGCATAATCTAAGAGTTGTTAACATGTGGAATAAACACAAGCCATACCCGTTCAACATCTTGTCTACAAATTCCCTTTTAAAACAAGGGCGAATCATTTTGAAAGAGAATGTTGTCAGCAGCTACAGCCAAACCCCTTCTCGATGTTCTGCTGTTAAGGTCTCCATTTAATAGTACACATGCATTAGGGAACGTCCAAGGACACAATACTCTGATTTTTTTAAGTGGTGAGTACGCCAGGAATACATATGTGGCTACATAGGAAATCTTTCAACAAATTGAGATAGCTCTTTCAATGTACAAACATAAATATCATTAAGATCAACATGAACAGTTTTAACATGTTGTAAAAGTTCCTTTTCATGAGACATAGTATTCCCTCTGATCATCTGCCTTGATAAGAGCATAGTATTACTGGCTTGCAAAGCACTGTCATTGGCATAACAAGTTGCGATAATGAACACACACTTAAACAACATGCTGCACGATGCAATGTAAGAGGGGGGGGGGGGGGGGGGGGGGGGGGGGGGGGGGGGGAAGAAAAAACCGTTATGATCGCCAGTCGATGACAACAGTCCATTTGACATTCCAAAGCTATACAAACATGTTATTACATCCATGCGTATGTCTTTCCCAACCTGCCCTCGCACACACTCACCCTTTCCCCTTGCTGAGTACAATTACTACCCCACTGAAAACACACATCACTGGTCCCACTTGGGATCACCAACGCGTTGACGCTGTCCCCGTGCACACTGCTGCAGCTGACATATCAGCCACGCGTTCACGAGGAACAGTGTCAGCCACATGTGAATATAATTCTTCTGAAAACCCAAAGAGAAATACGGAAATTTGTTTTAAGTCTGTGTTAGCTATAATTTGTTATATGAAATCTTTTTTTTTTCACAGTGAATTCTCGTTACCATCCATTACAAGTCTTTGGCTGGCCGTATTTCTGTTGAATTGGTTTTAGGATTTCTCGGTGTATCAAACCAAATGCTTTCAATCTACAAGTAAATAACCAAAGACCATCCATTATCACGTTTTCATTCTCCTTTCTTGCTGACGTCAGCTGTGGTAAAGTTTCTGTCTAATGTCGATCAGGTGAAAGGGAAAATCTTCCCCAATAAATATTTTTCTGTGCGAAAGCTTACATTCTGTACTGATAATTTGTTTCTTGTCTTTATAAAATGTACATCCACCAATACCAGGAAACATTTGCTTTCTGTTGTGTCTGTAGACTGTGAAAAAAGTCAGCATCCTGTGTCAGTTCCACTGTGTGTGTTAGATTGCATTTGGTTAGATCCTTACATTGTTCTGTAGCTTCATTTTGATGTTATGGGATTGCACAAAAGAAGATCACAGCTGTTCTTTTTCGATGCCAGCGAGCCCGCACTTAGTCAGATCAGCACTTTTTCGTCTGTGAGACGTGTTGCAGAGAGCTGTGCTTGTGACCGATTTTGTTTGTTTTCCAACGTTCGGATACAACTAACTGCAACATGTTTTGGTTAATTTAGAGTTGCCTGAAGATTATGTGAAGTCAACTTGTGTCTGTGTGTGTTTTATAATGGATTCAGAATCTTTAAAGTGTGGTTTTGTGTATATAGTTTGACGTAAGTGACTCATCACTTTTTCCTACAATGGCGTCTCAGCAATCAGCAGAGCGTGAGTCCCACGATTGTAGTGCGCACAGTGCCAGACTGAATTCTGTGTGTCGAGTTTGTGGAGAACGCGTGTTAAGAAAGGAGAAAGATAGACGGTTTTGTGTGAAATTATGTAAAAACTATGACCCAGAACTCTCACGTTGTTACAGTTTAGACATTTTGAATGATGAAGAGGGCAAGCAGTCTACAGCCATTTGTATGAAATGTTACAAAACACGCATGGTGCTGAAACGCGCTAGTAACCTGTCTGACTTCAAAACTACGATCGACCCGTGTTGCACTTGATATTCAGAAAATGTCAAAATCTGGACAACTTTCGATCCAGAGCTATCAATCAGTCAATGCAAAGCGTGCAGTCACTTCGAATGAAAAACTAAAGCCGGTCGTCCCCTAAAAGCGAGCGAAGGGGCCGTGAAAAGATCTGCACAGGAAAGTTTTGATCCGGCCGACTTGCTGGTTGATGAAAGTGTGTCAACGCATTCACACCAAAAACGCCACAAGTCAGTGATGTAGCTCTATCGCCTTTCCGACATCGGAAAAATAAAATGATCTATTTAGACTCGGATGATGAGGATATTGATGAACCGCTCCCCGATGAAGAAGAAAAATTACTGACACGTTTAGTATACAGGAAGCTGCAACAGTCAAGTGACCATTTAACAGTTAGGTGCAAAACAAGGGGTCAGTCAATTGTGTTGAAAAGGATCAGACAGCCCCGTAAATCTTCTGATTTGGCATCATCTCCTCTCAGAAAGAAAAGATCTCACATGATACAGAAGATCAGAATCAATATTTCAGGAAGCAGAAGAGATGATGGGATCAAACAACATGGATCAGAAATCAAAAGAACTGCTCGCACCCACAGACAAAAGATTCTTGATGCTGCTGGATGTGGCCCTGTGAGAGTGACTAAAAACAAGGGTCTGCACTTAGAACTAGTCTGGAGTTAAGCTGGACAAAGTACAGACAGCAAAAGAGATTTCTCAGAAGTATAGGATTACAATTTGACTGTGAAAAGAAAGAAAGACAACAACAGAAAGAAGCTATGTTTGGAAAAAATTGAAATAGTACAGAGAAAACTCATTTGTGTTGATGAGAATGGCAGACAAAAAGAAGAAGATAAAACAATAGGAGAAATCAAAGACATTCCAAAGCTGGTAGAAATGCAGAAGTATGACAGAGAGAACAAGCTGACATGGCATGACAATACAATCCCACAGGATGAGATCTGGGTTAAGATAGGAGGGGACCATGGGGGTGGTACATTTAATCTGATGCTTCAGATTGCAAATCTTCACAATCCAAACTCCAAACACAACACTTGTGTCTTGGCCATTGTAGACTGCAAGGACATCCCAGAGAATTTGAAGAGAATCATGGATCCTTACAAAGAACAGCTGGCGGTGCTGAAGTCCATGACATGGAGAAACAAGACAATCAAACTGTTTTTGTTTGGGGATTATGATTTTCTGCTCAGGCTGTATGGTCTGTTAGGTGCTCAGGGGACACACCCCTGTCTATACTGCACAGCATCAAAAAGCCAAATACACACCCCACCTCATTGTAATGAAGGCAACATCACACAGCGCAGTTTACAGGGCATCGGAGAAAATTTATTATAAAAAAAATTCCAAAAGGAAAATTGCCAAACTGCACAATAATGTCATCAGAAAACCTATCATTGACATTACACTCCACCATGTGGCAGCTTCTCTCTGCACATTCTCCTGGGAGTGGTAAAAAGTACCATGACCTGCTGGAAGGTAAGTGCCATTCTCTAGATAAAGAAATTGCAGAATCAATTGCAGCTGAGGAAAAACAGGTAGAGACAAAGTCTTGTTGACAAACTGAAACAGATTGAATCTTAGAAGAAGGGAAAAGGCAACTAGAATCAAGAATAGTGTTTAATGCGCTGGAAGATGGCAGCACACCCCTGAGTGTTTTCCAGCAAGATCAACAAGAACTGATGGAGCAGGTAAATGAGAAAGAAGAAGACATAGAAGACAGGAAATCACTGTGTGATCTTTCACGCTTGTCTGGTCCTGTCACACAGCATTTAGATGTTCCCCTGCATCAGAAAAAAAATCCACAAGCAGGCCTATCATGGCAAGTCTTTCATAGGCAGCCACTGCAACACATATTTGAAACCAGAGACAATTAAACATGTATGTGAAAGTGTTGTCAGCAAAACAGCTGAGCTGACTCAAGACAAGGCTATCCTTCTCAGAGCTTAGGAGTATATCTAACAGATTCAAAATGCTGAATACACTATTCTCACACATCCACACAAAAATCTCACATCACAACCCCATGACTGTGAGTGACATTGACACACTGGATAGTGATATCCAAGAATACATGTCATTCTTTAGAAAAGAATTCCCACAGTCGCGCATCATCCCAAAGCAGCATATCTTAGAAAAGCATCGTGTTCCTTTCATCCGTCTTCATCATTTTGGACTGGCTCGTACATGGGGAACAAGGGGTGAGAAAACACATGCAATTATCAATCTGCTGAAGAGAAGGGTGTGGGGTCTAAAAACAGAGCAGGAGAAATTGCTTGTCATTATGTCATTGTCTCCCCCTTTCTTCAAGGTCTGATGCCACTGGCCCGGCAGAAGCAGCGTAAAGTTAATAAACTAATGCTGCTCCTGATCACTGTACATGCACTCAGACATGTGTGTGTGTGTGTGTGTGTGTGTGTGTGTGTGTGTGTGTGTGTGTGTGTGTGTGTGTGTGTGTGTGTGTGTGTGTGTGTGTGTGTGTGTGTGTGTGTGTGTGTGCACCGCACGCCCGTCCCACCGGCTCCCAGTGTTTTTACATGTTTATAAACTTTACTATGTTTGTATTTACAAAATATGAATTCACAGCTGCTAAAGATTTTGAGGGTGCATATCACCAAGTTATTTAATATCTTACTGTCAACTGATCATGAACTGTTGATCTGGAGTGAGAGAAGCACACAGACACTTCTACATATTAGGCAACACAAGCAGCAAAAAGTGACTTTGTAAAAAGAGATAAGTGCACAGAACTTGTGCAAATTAGTGTGTGATCAGTGGACAATTGTGGCATGGGCAGTATGATGAAGTTGTGCATGGCTTTGGACAACATGAAGGAATCTCAAATGTGAGTATTAGCTTGGTGTGTGTGTGTGTGTGTGTGTGTGTGTGTGTGTGTGTGTGTGTGTGTGTGTGTGTGTGTGTGTGTGTGTGTGTGTGTGTGTGTGTGTGTGTGTGTGTGTTGTCTGTCTGTCTGTCTGTCTCGCTGTCTGACTGTCTGTGACTCTGTGTGTGTGTGTGTGTGTGTGTGTGTGTGTGTGTGTGTGTGTGTGTGTGTGTGTGAGAGAGAGAGAGAGAGAGAGAGAGAGAGAGAGAGGAGAGAGAGGAGAGAGAGAGAGAGAGAGAGAGAGAGAGAGAGAGAGAGAGAGAACTCTTCCCTAACCATACTATTCTCAGAAAATGTCATTGCGGTTTCTGTAACAAAGTTTGTTTTCTAGGACCGAGTTGTTAGCCCAATTCAACCCCCCCCCCCCCCCCCCCACCCTGGAGGGCCAGTTGAGTGCTCTTTGTCTGGTCTCTACCCTTTGACCTGTCTGGCTTGGGTGGCTCTACCAGGAGACGAATCCCCACCAGCATAGTTCTCAGGGTCATAGAGACACGCAATCTCCCCAACCAACGGCAAGGTTGCACTCACTGGGGAGTAGGCTATATGAACCGTCCAATATCAAGAGAAGTTTTGCTTGCCGTAACAAAGTTAAAGAATGGAAAAGCTGCTGGACAGATCAAAGTATTGGTGAGTTGTTAAAGTATGGTGGGGTTCGTGTCATTTTGTTTTTTTTTTTTTTTTGTAAAGCTTTTAAATATGTTATTTGATAAAGGAGCGTTCCCTGATAACTGGACAAATTCTATTGTTCACCCTTTGTTCAATAAGGGTGACATCAATAATCCAAACAATCATAGAGGCATTTCTTTATGTGATACAAGTAGTAAAATTTACAGCACAATTATTAATAGTAGACTGCAGGAATGGATAGAAGAGCACAATCTGACAGGCGAACATCAAGCAGGGTTTAAGAGAAGATACTCCACTGTTGATCATATGTTTACTTTATTAGCACTCAAACAGAAACAATTTTGTTCTAATCGTAAACTGTATGTAGCCTTTACTGATTTGAAAAGGCGTTTGATTCCGTAGAAAGAATTTTATTATGGCCTATCTTGTTACAAAGCGGCATCAAAGGCAAGATTTTTAGGTGTATTTGCAGCATGTACGAAAGTGTTAAAGCTAGAATTAGAAGCGGAAGTAGTGTAACGGATTATA
>CM031626.1:37085875-37098375 GCA_018398815.1 Conus ventricosus | reverse complement strand
GAAATCACTAACTTAACTCTGGTCAATCCCGTTTTTTTCAAAACTTGGGTTTCTCCTCAGGACCGGGGAAAGGTAAATTTGACTCCTCTCCTTTTCGTTTTAAGAAGATACAATCCAAAAATTTTGGCGGCAATCCCTTTGTAGTTTGTTGATTTTTCAAAAAAAAACCAAAGTCCCATCAAAAGAACAAAAAGAAATCATAAAAAAGGCAAAAAAAGCTTTTTTTCTTGAAAAAAAGTAGAAAAATAAAAAATAAAATCCTCTAAGACAAAGTGCTGAGGGAAAGTTTGGAAAAATCCGCAAGGGATAAAATAAAAAAACAAAAATTTTCCAAGGTTAAGTACCGACCTTTCCCAGAAAACTTACAGACAGCTTGGTGTTCAATGACTGCAAAATATTAAATTTAAAAAAAGTTTGCTCTTATGTCTTAGTTTTAAAGAAATGGGGGAGATAAGCATTCTATCTGCGTGGTGATGAACCCCTAACAAACGTATGGCTTGAGTGGGTGAAGGGGGAAAAATAAAAATGTTTCTCAAAAGAGCCTTCGCAAGCTTTATTTCAAGGGGGAGACATCCCCAATAGGGGGAAACTCACTAACATAAAACCCCTTTTATATACGATATTTCGAAACTTGGTTTTCCCTCAGTGCCCCGGGGAAAAAGGGGTAATTTGCTCCTCTCCCTTTTTTCAGTTTTAAGAAGAAAAAAAATCCCAAAAAAGGGTTTGGCGGCAATACCGAGATGTTTGTTGAGTTTTCAAAAAACCAAACCAAGGGCCATTAAGAAGAAAAAGAAAATCATAAAAGAGCAAAACAACTACATTTTTTTTGTAAAAAGTAAAAAATATAAATAATATCCCAAAGAAAAGTGCTGAGGGCAGTTTTTGGGAATGAATCCGCAAAGGGACTAAAATCCCCCCCAAAAAATTCCCAAACCCTTTTCTGGGATTGTTTCTTCTTAAATGAAAGGCGAGGAGTAAAATTTACCATTTTTCCGCGGTCACGGGGGGAAAAACCCACCAAGTTTCGAAATTCTTTTAATGCCCGGGGAGTTATTTGTTAGTGGTTTCCCCCCTATTGGGGATGTTCCCCTTGGAAAATATAACTTGTGAAGGCTATTTTGAGAAGCATTTATTTTTTTTTTTCCCCATTCACCCATCAAGCACTACTGTTTGTTAGGCAGTTCATCCCACTGCAAATGAATGCTTTCTCCCCCTTTTTCTTCAATCAAAACAAAAAGGCAGCTTTTTTTTAAAATTCAAAAATTTTTGCAGCCCCTTGCAACACCAACTGCTCTGAAAGTTGCTGGAACGGTGCGGGTACTTATCCTTGGAATTTATTAGTTTTTATATATTATATAATATAATTTTAATTTATATATTATATATTATATATTTATATATATATATATATATTTTGTAAAACAAGTGTTAAAAAGGAATTTTAAAAATTTCTCTAAAAACTTTTTTTCGAGCGGTTCGCTGTCTCAGGAGGTTTTTTGGTTTCCCCACCGCCATGTTATTAGCGTGTGGCTCCCGTTGTTTGCACTGCGGGGGGGTGCCCCTTTTTTGGGGGGTCTTTAGGTTTTTGCTTTGGGTTATTCACTAACAACGTTTTTCCTTTATGCCTGTTTTTTACTATTTCTGTTTTGGTGTTTAAAGTTGCTAAGTGGGGTTTTGCATAGTTTTAACCATTTTTCAGTTAAAACATGGTTAAAACCCCTTTTGAAACATTGCGAAATGGTGCCCTTTCTATGATTTTCCAGGGTATGTTGTAGTTGTTTTTGCGTTTTAAGTTTTTCCCAAAATTTTACCGTTCTGTACGGTTTTTATTTTTTTTATTGAATGACTGTTTGTGGGTTTTTCATATCTGGTTTTTTAAGTGGTTTTTCGTGATCCCCATGTATTTTCTTTTTCTTTTTTGATGTCCGTAGCCTGGTAAAAAATGTTGTTGTGAAAAAACATTTTTTGTTTAGTGGGCCTGCTCCTTTCTGGTGCAAAATTTCAAAATTTCCTTTTTTTTCACCCTTCTTTGCTGTGTTTTTTCATTTTGTTGGTTTCGTGAATTTGGGTTTTTTTTAGGTTGGGGAACATGAGTACGATGTTTGACATATTTTTTTTTAAATATTTTGGGGATTTGTGTTTTTTGGAATGAAGTTTTTGAATTTTTAAAATTCTTTTCCCCTTTCTTGTTTGAGTTTCCCCTCGTATGGGGGGGGTTTTTTAAACCTATATTTTTCTTTTCCCATTTTTCTTTTCTTTTTTTTGTGTTGTTGTTGGGGTTTATTTTAATTTGCAATTGTATCCACTTGTTTGTAGGCCTTCGGGGATTCTATGCTGCATTTTTGAACACTCTCTCACTGCGAAGGTTTGATGTCCTTGTTTATGCCATGGGGTATGGTCTTAATACAGATGGTGGATGGTTACTTTTGAGTGTACATAAAGAGGGATCGTTGGGGTTTTTGGTATGGGTTTTATTGCATTTTTGAGACCCGTTTTTATGTCAAGTATTTTACACCTTTTTGTTTGCTTCAATGGTAAAACTTTAAGTTGGGTTTTGGAAGATTTTTCCCAAATTCTTTCTTCTTTTTTCGATGGTTCTTTGGATTGTTGGTCTGCACAAGGGGCCTCGTCCCCTTTTATATCCGACTTTTTTTCCCAGTTTTTTCTTGATGTTGGACAGCATGAATAGCCCACCAGTCACTGTTTTTTTGCACCCTCAAATTGCCCATGGTTTCGTCGAATGTTGAGTTTCTGTTGGTTTTCCTGACCAGGTTTCATTTTTGCTGTGTAGTAACGTTTTCTGGTGTGGAAAGTTTTTCCCTTTTGACCGTTTGTCTGTGTGGTTCGGAAAACTTCGGGGTTTGGTGAGTAGTTTTCCCCATCTATAGACGGGTAAAAGTTCAATGTCAAATGTGATAAATACTATTACTTTGTTTATTTAGTTTTTGAACCATTGGATAACTTGTTTGTACTTTTCCTTTTTAAAACTTGTTTTAAAAATGTTTCTCCCCAAGGGGGCGAGCGCTTTTGAAAACGTTTTTGGGTGTTCAACCGTATTGATTTATATTTATTATTATATTTTTAAAAATAAATATATAAAATATTTTTATATATTATTATATTATTAATTTATTTATATATAATATATATTATATATATTTTTTTTTACCAAGGATAAGTACCGCACCGTTCACAATTACAGAGCGCTTGGTTGAATACTGCAAAAATATTGAATTATAAACAAAGTTGCTCTTTGTCTTAGATTGAAGAAATGGGGGAGTAAGCATTATATCTGCAGGGGAATGATTCTGCCCAACTAATGTTTTAGGGGAATATCTACCATGGTATGAATGCTTATCTCCCCCCATTTCTTCAACAAAACAAAAGGCAAGCTTTGTTTTTAATTTAAAATTTCTTGCAGTATTGCAACACCAAGCTGCTCTGTAAGTAGCTAGATACGGTGCGATATATCCTTGGAATTTATTATTTGTTGTATTAGTTGTGTTGTGTGTGTGTGTGTGGTGTGTGTGTGTGTGTGGTGTGTGTGTGTGTGTGTGTGTGTGTGTGTACGTACGTGTGGGTTGTTGTTGGTGTGTGGGGTGTGGTGGTTTGTGTGTGTGTGTGTGTGGTGTGTGTGTGTGTGTGTGTGTGTGTGTGTGTGTGTGTGTGTGTGTGTGTGTGTGTGGTTTTGGTGTGTTTTGCACGCGCGCAATTGTAAGTGGGAGCGAAATTGTATGTGCGAGCTGTGCGAGTTTGGGAGAGTGTTACATATGGGTGTGATTTTGTATGTATCTTTCGGTATTCTCAATTTACGATTACATAGTTGGTGTGAGCACGTTTTGTAAATGTGCGTGATCAGTAGAAATGTCACAGCGTCACTCAGTGTGTGTGTTTTCATTTTTGTTTCTTGACCTCATTGCAGATAGGTCGGTGGCCTTTGCAATTAAAATTTTCCGAGTTCCGAGTTCCTTCTCTCTCTCTCTCTCTCTCTCTCTCTCTCTCTCTCTCTCTCTCTCTCTCTCGCTCTCTCTCTCTCTCTCTCTCTCTCTCTCTCTCTCTCTCTCTCTCTCTCTCTCTCTCTCTCTCTCTCTTCTTTTGTTTGCTGAACTGATTCATCTCATCAGATCGGCCAAGCTGTAATCCAGTTCTTATAATGGCCTTGCCAGCCAGTGTGTCTGCTCTCTCGATTCCTTTAACTCCAACATATTCAGGGCATTACATCCATATGAGTCTCTCCAATGGAAGGCTGCACATTGGTTCATTCCAAGCAGGGCTTCCCATTCCACTTTTCACTTTCTGAAGTGGGTTCATGGAATCAGTCAGTATCATATCCTGTTGAGTTTGAAACTGGCTTGTGGATGAAAGCCAGTGGAGTGCGTGTGTCACCGATTCTATCTCCATTTTTAGACTTGAAGTTTTAACTGTGCACACCACTGAAGTCCTGAATAGTTCGGCCATTTTGCTTCACTGTGTATCCCCAGCCTGACTTACCTTTGGTGACAGAACCGTCAGTGTATTTTACAGTGCCATATTTCATGCAAAGGTCTTCTAGCTGCATCTGAATTTCTACGTTGGTTTTGCCTTCTGGCCATTCTCTACAATGTCTTCCAAGTTGTAGGTGGAGGTGCTTCGAGTGGTCTGGATATTAATCCCATTCCTTGGTTTCTTTCAGTTCTGCTAACTGGTACACAGGCTGTATACTGTCCTCTGCCTATCCCATCCATGATTTTCCACGTCCTAACCGAGTGCCTTTTGTTTCCTTGACCGCCGCATTAAGCGGGTTTTGGGGATTTTCAAGTGCTCTGAAACATGCCTCCACCTGTTCTAGCATGTGCCGTTTTCTGTATTGAAGGAAGGTCGAGCAGATATCACATAGTTTCAACTGGTGTGCCCTTGGTGGTTCCCAGGATCAATCTCATTGTTTCATTTTGAATTCTTTCTAAGTTGATAAGGTTGCTGTTGGACAGTGTTGTAAGCCCTAATCCATAGTCTATCACACTGAGTACAAGTGTGTGATACAGACGGTAAAGGTGAAAGAAAGAAGAAAGAAAGAAAGAAAGAAAGAAAAAAGCAAACAATCACCAGACAGAAAAGAAATGTAGTTTATACAACTGATCGGCTTCAGATGAAAACAATAAATGAATAATTCAACAAAATGATATCTGAAAAAGGGACAATATACCACAAAAAATTGAAATCATGAATATAAGGCTTTATTCTTTTTAAATAATGCCAAAAGAGTGTGCAATAATGCCAACAGAGTGTGCCATCACAACCTCCCAAATAATAAACAGTAAACAAGTGGGGTATGTTTTGCTTCCATAAGAAAACCTAACACAGAGTACCTTCTATTCAAGACTGGCACAGCCTTTTAAACTTGAATAAAGTCAGACAGATACATAGACGAACAATCAAATAGTGGGAGAAAAACAAGCGCAGGCCAACAACTGAACTGTCTTCATAGTAATGACTGGCAAAGATTTGGACTTAAGGGGGAGGGGGGGGGAGTTTGAAGATGCAGAAACTGGGAACATGAAATTAAGAAAATATGCTACAGATATGAAAACTCTTCACTAGCTGCATAAGGGAACCATCGCAATCCCTTTTGAAGGCAGATATATTTGTATTGCCTGCTCTGAGGCCTTTCGTCCGCTGGGTCAGACTCATCAGGGAGACACGGCTGGTTGTGTCTGCGCTCCTGGCGTCAAATAGAGACACACCACAGTCCATAATACTGTGGTGTTCTCACCACCAAGGGTGCAAAAAAGAATCCAATATCACCCCCAAAGCAGCCAGCGAAGAGTAGTAAATGCAACCAAACGAAAGTGTCGGGAGGAAAAAAGTTGCTGAAAAACTAAAGACATTATGTAAATAATATAAAATGTAGAGGACAATCTTTGAGCCTACACTTGAGGATCCACCCAAAGATGCAAGGGAGATCAAAAGACAAACACACAGACAGACAGAAACAAATACAAATAACCTCAATTTAATCAAAGCAAAATTGGATATGAAATGAGGCAGGGAACAGTAAACGATAAACAGTAAACAAGTGGGTGTGTTTTGCTCCCATAAGAAAACCTAACACAGAGTAACTTTTATTCAAGACTGGCACAGCCAGGGGGTGCCATTGGATTCTTTTTTGCACCCTTGGTGGTGAGAACACACACACACACACTCACCACGCACGCACACACACACACACACTCGATGGTTTCATGAACAATGTTGAGTTGGTAGAGTCTAGTAATCGTGCTAGGACCCCCTCGTACTTTGGATATTTGCTGTTCCTAACAAATATGTTTGCAGTTGACATGTCCCAGAGAGCAACTGTTCATAAACATTGTGGAAAGAAAGAGAGAAAGTGGTAAGAAAGATATAAATGAATGTTTGTGTCATGGGTTGCAGAGAGATAGGGGAACTTCTTTGAAAAAAGCTTTTGATTGCTTTTTTGTACATGTTGATGTGTTCTTTTGGTTCTTGTATACAGTGTATGTGGGTTTACATGGGTCTTCTTTTAATGCGGAATGTGATTGGTTCCATTTTGAAAGACCCTGGGTCTTGTTTGTTGTTTGTGGGATCATGTGTACAAATAGAACTACCAATATTAAGGAGCGGAAAATTTGCAAAAACGGAGTGATACTAACTATGGGCTTTGTACCTGTGGTGAGATCACTGATGTAATAAGATGGCATACAAGAGGTTAAGCACAAAATCAGTGGGATTTAAAGTATGTTCTCTAAACTGTAACGGACTAAATGATTTTAAAAAAAGGAAGGATGTGTTTGAATTCCTAAGAAAGCAGAACAATAACATCTATCTTTTACGGGAAACTCATCTTCCATCTAAGCAAGAAAATTTTATTTGGTCAAACTGGGGTTATTCAGTATGGTTGGCAGGGGCTGAAACAAATAAAAATGGATTAGCAATTCTATTTAATAATAACTGTGAACATAAAGTACACACTGTGCTTCGAGATCCGGCAGGACAGTATCTTCTGTTAGATGTAGAGTTTCTAAAAACTCGTATAACACTAGCCAGTATATATGGGCCCAGCGCTGGAGATAATCCAGATTTTTTTAATACGTTGAGTGCCACTATAGAACAGTTCGGTAATGATAACTTAATTTTGGGAGGGGATTGGAATGTGGTTCTAGATGGAAAACTTGATGCAAGAAATTATCTAACGAACCAAATAGACCTAAAACTCGGAAAGCAGTAAAGGATCTAATGGCAGCTCATGATTTGATTGATGTTTTCAGAACATTACACCAAATGTGAACAAATATACATGGCGCAAATTCAATACTGTAAAGCAAAGCAGGTTGGATTATTTTTTTAATTTCAGAATCCCTACTGTCTGAAGTGAGTGGTTCTAGTATTGGATGTAGCTACCGCTCTGACCATTCTATTATTGATGTATGTTTTAGAATTGAAGACAGGAAAAGAGACAGGCAATTCTGGAAATTCAATAACTCTTTGTTAAAAGATGGAAAATATGTAGATGAAGTGAAAAAAGTAATATTAGAGTTAAAAAAAGAATATGCGCTACCTGTATATAAGCCTGAGGATATGAAAAGATGCCTAATGATATGCTTCAGTTTACAATCACCGATCAATTATTCTTTGAAATGTTGCTATTAAAAGTACGTGAGAAAACAATTTCCTACTCATGTTATAAAAAAAGGCTGACTCAGCACGGGAAACGGAACTCGAAACTAGGATTTCTGACTTGAGTTCAAGTGTTAACGAAGAAAACTTAGATGAGTTAGAGCAATTGAAATTAGAACTACAAGAACTGCAAGAAAAGAAAACTGAAGGCATAATGATCAGATCTAGAGTTAAATGGATTCTAGAGGGGGGGAAAACAAAGTCGATACTTTTGTAGTTTGGAAAGTAGGAATTTCGTAGACCGCTCAATGAGTTTTCTTGAATGTAACGAGGGTAAGATTATTTCTGATCAAGCAGATATTCTAAAAGAAGTTGAAGGCTTCTATGAACAGTTATATTCAGATCAGGATGTAAGAAATTTAGATCTTGATCAAATTATCAAGGATGCCAATAAACTAACACAAGAAGAAAGAAATCAGCTGGAAGGTCCATTGACTCTAAATGAAATCGGCGTAGCGTTAAAGAATATGAATAATAACAAGAGTCCTGGGTCTGATGGCTTTACGGTAGAATTTTATAAATTTTTCTTTGCAGATATAGGTACCTTTTTGGTCAGATCATTAAACGATGGGTTTGAGAAACAATGTATGTCAGTTACACAAAGACAAGGGGTGATTATTTGTATACCCAAGGACGATAAACCAAAACAATATTTGAAAAATTGGAGGCCAATTTCCCTATTGAACACTGCGTACAAAATTGCCTCGGCCTCAATAGCTAACCGAATAAAATATATATTTTGCCAAAAATAATCCATGATGATCAAAAGGGTTTCATGAGCGGGCGTATCATTGGTGAAAATATTAGAAAAAATCTATGACGTACTACAGTATACTGAAGAAGAAGGTATTCCGGGTTTGCTTCTCAGTATAGATTTTGAAAAGGCGTTCGATAGTATCTCCTGGTCTTTTTTTAATAAAGCACTTATGTTTTTCAATTTTGGACCGGATATGATAAAGTGGATTTCCACCTTTTACAATAGTATAATATCCTGTGTGTCTGTAAATGGGCAGTATTCAAAGTGGTTTCCAGTCAGACGTGGAGTGCGGCAGGGGGACCCCTGCTCACCTTACTTGTATCTAATTGGAGCAGAGGTTCTGTCATTTCTTATTAGACAAAATCATTACACTAAGGCATTAAGGTTGGAAGGCAGGAGGTCCTGCTGTCGCAGTTCGCAGACGACACTAATATAAGTCTTGATGGGTCCAAAAAATCATTCAAAGAAACCATAAAAATATTAAGATTCTTTGCCCAGATGTCCGGTCTAAAAATCAATAATGAAAAAACAAACATAGTCTGGGTCGGAAGTATGAAACACTCATGCATAAGATACCTCCGTGATGAAAAAACTTTTGCTGGAATCCGGGATTTTTAGAATCTTGGGTATTCAGTTTTGCTTAGACCTGAAAAGAATGACCGAAATAAACTATCATGGAAAATTACACAATATCAGAAGATTATTGGGTAAATGGAATAAGAGGGATCTTTCTCCACTAGGCAGGATAACAATAATGAAAACACTAGTCATGTCAAAACTTACTTACCTTTTAATAAATTTACCTGATCCACCAGTGAAATTTGTTATAGAATTACAGTCGTCTCTATTTGCTTTTTTATCGAACAATAAACCTGCTAAAATAAAGAAGAAAAGTATTGTCTGTAAACCATATGTTGATGGTGGGCTGCAGATGATTGATGTACAAGTATATATTACCTCTCTGAAGCTGTCCTGGCTTAAAAGGATAAGTTATGAAGGAAGTCTACAGATTTTGTTTTTGATTTATTTCCAAAGTTTGTAAAGCTAGCTAAACTGGGGGAAGAATATGTGCATGCTTGTCTGAAATGTTGTAAAAAACTCTTTTTGGACAGATATCCTGAGACATTACAAGCGTCTTTACCGGAAATGTCTTCCATCAAAGCTGCCGAATTTTGGCTGAATGCATTCATTATAACAGCCATATATGAGGGACAGACATGTTGTATTTGTTAAACAATGGTTTGGCGAAAATATTCTATTTATCCATCAATTATTCGATGTACATAATCATAGATTTCTTACCTTTAGAGAGTTCAGTGACCTGTACCCAAATCTCAATAGAACTAATTTTCTGTTGTACAATGGTATTATAAATGCTATAGTGCAATATCAACTAAAGTTTGGAATTAAGTTTGATTCTAAGAACCGTTATAGCAGACACAAAAGTTTGGAAATCTATCAAAGAAGGATGAAAGAGTGTCTAATCTATACTTATGAGGTCAGATGTTCGTTCTTCAGCAGTGTTTAAAGTGGAACAGTGTTTTTGAAGATCTCAACTGGTTTAATATCTTCAAACAATGCAGTAAGTTTCATGACATAAAGATGAAATGGTTCCAGTTGAGGGTATTACATCGTATACTGCCCACTAGAAAATACCTGTATGACTGTAATATTGTCGATGATCCAATATGTAATTTCTGTCAAACAGAAACTCAGACAATACAACACCTGTTATGGGATTGTGATATTGTTAACACATTTTGGAATGACCTTAACCAAATTCTTACCTCCAGTTGTCAACACTGTGGTTTTTTTTACTCTGTCAGACACCTTAATCATATTTGGCTGTAAAGAAGGTATTGAAACAGATTTGGACTCAATTACATCTTGTTACTGGCTAAGTATTACTATTTAAAGTATCCATGACTAATGCAATGCCAAGTATTCAAGGTTTTCTTTGCATGCTGAAACAGAGATGTTCCGACCTTAGATATATGCACTCTTTGGAGGGTAGTTTGGCACAGTACAATGAACAGTGGTTTTTGTATCAGGGCCTGTTTTGTTGAACCCTTTGCTCGAGTCCTTTGGACGCTTGTTTTATTTCTTCTTTTTTTGTCAAATTAATCAAACTTCTCCTGCATACCCATGGAAGTAATATCAGAAGAGAGTAGTGAGTGTATATGTGTCGGGATGGGAGGGGGGGGGGAAGGGGGGGAGTGAGTACACATGTCATGTGTATTTCATGTATGGTCAAGTTACCATGTACTACCAATATGTCAGGGGGGAGGGGCAAAAAAGAGAAATTTAAAAAAAACAACAGAACAAAAACAATGTTGCACACCAGTTCATCATCGTGCAGTGGGCATTATGGTCGACCATCACACAGGTGATTCACGTGCACACATATTGTTTTCTCTTGTCCACGACATCGAAAGAGACCCGGGCACGTCCTATAATGTTCACAGTCAATTTCGTCCTCATGATACGGGCAGACCTTTATGCCATTACATCTAACATAGACATGGAGGCAATAGAAATCACCATGACATTGAAAGTGAGAGTCTGGGCACCGTGTGCTGTTTTTCTGGAAGGGGTGTCACGGTGTAACATCCAGGTAAGTCAAAGTTGATCACAGCTGGGGGGTTTGTGTCATAAATTGTATGATTAAAAAAAACGCAGTCGGTTTCGTCGTAGTTGCCCACACAGTCACTATAACCCATCACACCGCTTCTCCATAGCCACACACTGACAGCAAGAACTAAATTTCTAAACGCTGTTTACGCTGCCACCCCCACCCCCACCCCCACCACTATTACACACAAATTTCAGATATATACACGCTTTGCATAACAACCTTTTTTCTGAAGGAACAGGTTCAAATGCATTCTCTCTCGAATTGCAGTTTAAGTTAGACCACGACCGTGAAGCATGCAGTATATACAGACCTTGCTTTTATCATCGTCATGGACCAGGTCTGGCCACAATGTGAGTTATACTTTTCTTCTTTCACCTCCCAGAAGAGCAGACGTGAATTTCTCAGCCACGGACCATTTTAGTTCTGATTCCTTTCCTAGTTTTAAAGTCAATTTGGCTTACTGGGCCACACTCAGAGTGAAGCACGTGCTTCTTACTATTCCTGTAAGCTTCCACATGTGACTGAAACCTAGCCCGCATAAGTTTCCTCCACTGATAAATTCAAACACCCCTACCTGCTCCCCTCCACACACACACACACACACACACACACACACACACACACACACACACACACACACACACACACACACACACACACACACACACACACACACAACACACACACACACACACACACACACACACACACACACGCACACACACGCATACACACCACAAAAACACACACACACACACACACACACACACACACACACACACACACACGCAGGCGCGCGCACGTACGCACTCATGACCACACACACACACACACACACACACACACACACACGCACGCACACACACACACACACACACACACACACACACACACACACACACACACACACACACACACACACACACACACACACACACACACACACACACACACACACACATTTCCATGTGAAACGAACCCAAACCTTTAGCTTAAGGCTGTAAATATTTCAAGGGAAGGAAGAAAGGGTGAGAGTGGGGGTCAAAAGTGACTGAATTGGTATGTAACGTCACAGTCTAAAACACTGTACAGATAGAAAGTTTTTTTTTCTGCCTGGGCAGTTCACCCCTCCCATAGTTGGACTCATTTCAACTTCAACGTCTCAGGAAGATTTTGTTGGTGAAACAACCTACATAGCACTTCGTGGTAGCGGCGTGGAGACCAGTGGTCACCTATCCCAGAATTCCATCCTCTTCTGTGAGGGAACATTGCTGCTTCGTTACCTTCAACACGTGGTGCTCCACCTTCACACATCAGTGTTGAAGGGCGTCAGTGTGGCTCCTAGCAGTCCTGCCCCAGAGTCTGCCGGGGTGGGGTGGGGGTGGGGGTGGGGGTGGGGGGGGGGCTGTGGATCCGACGACCACTGTGTCGCCAGAT
>CM031626.1:37080646-37082375 GCA_018398815.1 Conus ventricosus | reverse complement strand
GGGCATGGAAGGGATAAGCGGGACAGCCATGAAACTTGCATAGGTGAACCATATGAGGGGTGTAGAGCAAAGGATGGTGGGCAGTGAATGGAGAACCACATTTCCAACACTGCCGTCGATAACCAGAACACCACTGTGACTTCTGCATATGTAAACTTAGACTGTGAGGGAGTGGGGCGGGGATAGTTCAGACTAGTTTCACTCAGGAGGAAAAAATAGAATCCAAAATATGAACAAATGTACTTCTTCCATTCAAATTAGAAAATGTCCTAACCAGGTCGGAAAACTACAACCTATCTCAGCATCTGGCGACACAGTGGTCGTAGGATCCACAGCCCCCCCCACCCCCCACCCCCCACCCCCGGCAGACTCTGGGGCAGGACTGCTAGGAGCCATACTGACGCCCTTCAACACTAGTGTGTGAAGGTGGAGCACCACGTGTTGAAGGTAACGAAGCAGCAATGTTCCCTCACAGAAGAGGATGGAATTCTGGGATAGGTGACCACTGGTCTCCACGCGGCTACCGTGAAGTGGTATGTAGGTTGTTTCACCAACAAAATCTTCCTGAGACATTGAAGTTGAAATGAGTCCAACTATGGGAGGGGTGAACTGCCCAGCAGAAAAAAAACAAAAAAACTTTCTATCTGTGCAGTGTTTTAGACTGTGACGTTACATACCAATTCAGTCACTTTGTGACCCCCACTCTCACCCTTTCTTCCTTCCCTTGAAATATTTACAGCCTAGGCTAAAGGTTGGGTTCATTTCACATGGAAATGTGGTGTGTGTGTGTGTGTGTGTGTGTGTGTGTGTGTGTGTGTGTGTGTGTGTGTGTGTGTGTGTGTGTGTGTGTGTGTGCGTGCATGAGTGTATACGTGCGCGCACGCCTGCGTGCGTGCGTGTGTGTGTGTGTGTGTGTGTGTGTGTGTGTGTGTGTGGGGTGTGTGTTGTTGTGTGTGTGTGTGTGTGTGTGTGTGTGTGTGTGTGTGTGTGCGTGCGTGTGTGTGCGTGCGTGTGCGTGTGTGTGTGTGTGTGTGTGTGTGTGTGTGTGTGTGTGTGTGTGTGTGTGTGTGTGTGTGTGTGTGTGTATGTGTGTGTGTGTGTGTGTGTGTGTGTGGAGGGGGAGCAGGTAGGGGTGTTTGAATTTATCAGTGAAGGAAACTTATGCGGGCTAGGTTTGAGTCACATGTGGAAGCTTACAGGAATAGTAAGAAGCACGTGCGTCACTCTGAGTGTGGCCCAGTAAGCCAAATTGACTTTAAAACTAGGAAAAGAATCAGAAATAAAATGGTCCGTGGCTGAGAATTCACGCCTGCTCTTCTGGGAGGTGAAAGAAGAAAAGTATAACTCACATTGTGGCCAGACCTGGTCCATTACGATGATAAAAGCAAGGTCTGTATATACTGCATGCTTCGTGATCTAACTTAAACTGCAATTCGAGACAGAAAAAAAGGTTGTTATGCAAAGCGTGTATATATCTGAAATTTGTGTGTAATAGTGGTGGGGGTGGGGGTGGGGGTTGGCAGCGTAAATAGCGTTTAGAAATTTAGTTCTTGCTGTAGTGTGTGGCTATGGAGAAGCGGTGTGATGAGTATAGTGACTGTGTGGGCAACTACAACGAAACCGACTGCGGGTTTTTTTAATTTTTAAAATCATACAATTATGACACAAACCCCCCAGCTGTGATCAACTTTGACTTGCCTGGAGGTTACACCGTGACACCCCTTCCAGA
>CM031626.1:37013146-37070646 GCA_018398815.1 Conus ventricosus | reverse complement strand
TTTTGAATTCTATGTTGCTATAATTCTTTTCATTTTTGTCTTCAAATGTTTTCATTTCTTCATGGCTGTGGTACTCCGCTATGATATTGAAGTCGTATTAATTTTTATCTTCTATTTTAGCATTGGGGTTTTAAAAAGAAAAAAAATGCATTCCCAACTAATAATTTTTGATGAAGTTTTTTCCGTCGGTCCTATCATTTCCTTCATGTAGCACTGGTTTTAGCTAACAGATTAGTTTATAATGGATTGTTTGAAGTTGATTTATTTTTTTTTTCCATTTTAAAAATTGCTGATTCAAATTGCTCAACGTAGGGAGCATTTTTTCCATACAAAGAAAACTTTACTGTCAGTAAAAATGAAACCTGGATTAAAAGGAGCACAAGCAGAGGACTCAACATTTGATGTTTCTCAATAGATCATCATGATGGTGCCGAACTTGCCATCTTGTCGGACTGTTTCAAGTAATCCAACATATTAAAAATAAACTTTAAAAAAACTTGGAAGTAACAAACTGAGTGTACAGGGATACGCCTTGCTGCTCTGAATGACCACCCAAGGAAAATAGACAATAAGAAAAACAAAAGAATTGTGTAAAATGTTCCACAACCCAAACTTAAAATCACCATAGAAGCAAAAAACAAAAAGATAGTGAATTATTTAGACAGTAACGATAGCACCTCACCAACATACATATAAACCATACCAAAAAAAACAAATGATACGCGTTCATGTAATCATCAAACAATCCACCCACCTTTCCATAATGAAAACAACACCCAGAGGCCCATAAATAAAAGACTATCTAATTAGTCATGTAACGAAACAGCATTCAACCAATGCTACAGCTGAATACCATAAAGCGGTACAATAAACGTGCTACAATATGAATACGATACGATTCCAGACAAAGACACAAAAAGATACAGAAAGAACAGGAAATGGAATTCAATCCCAACATATGAAGACAGAGTCAGACAAACGTAGGGGAAATAATTTTATTTTTTAAATCTTACATCACCTTCCCAAAAGACCACAACTTATTAAAAGATATCAACAAAAACAACATTAAATAATGCATATTCATGTAACCGAATCTTAAAAATGTCATAGATTCAACATCAAATAAAAATGAAAAGCAGCACAGATAAAAATTAGGGAGACGAAATGAAATCTTGCAATAGTACCAAAAAATAACAGTGTCACCTAAACAACCAAATGCTTTACCACAACCCTATTTGTACTAAAGCCACTGTCCATCAGAGAAATGCAGAAGGAAACACATGTAGGTAACACTGAAAATCAATTTAAAACTAGATATGCAAATCATAGACAATCAGTCAAACAAAGAAAGATATCAAAAAAAAACCAAACAGAACTGAGTAAATACATTTGGAACTAAAGATGAAAACACAACTACAACATACTTGGAAATCTTAAAAAGAGCAGCACCATATTTAATAACATTTCAAAAAGATGTATTCCTATGCCAACAGAGAATGCATATACTATGTAAACCACCATACACTTTAAATATTAAACATAACTGGTTAACAATTGCAGACAACAGATGGAAAGATTTTATCAGTGAACAAATCAAAAACATCTTAGACCCCATGCAACACGTGAAACAAAAAAGCAGCAAGCTATATAACTGACTTCCATAAAAAAACTGTTAAAGCAAAACAAGAAGCAGAAAGGTTTAGGGGCGAATTTTATTGGTCACAATTGTACAGAAGGACGAGAAATTCAACGTGATTTTGATTCATTACAACACCGGTAATGTGTGAAAATGTCATCAGCAATAAGTCTTTGTGTGTAAAATCCAAGGTCACTGTACAAAAAACCAGCTTGACGTCAATCCCGAGTGGTGGGTCCCAAGACCATGATACACAGTACCATATATTTGCATGTACAACTTCATGACACACAGACAGAAGACAAACAACCACCACCTGAACCAACCCAACACTGGCGCTGCGGCGCCCTCACCTGGTGGCGCTAAAAGACAACCATAACAGACACCTGCGGCTCATTGAGTGGAGGGACCAGGTGGATTGATTGCGTCCCCCTTCACACACCAGCCCACACATGGACGATGGCCAGGTGAAGTACATTGAGCCCTCTGTTTGCTGGTCATGGACGCAGGAGGTCCCAAAACCGTCTGCCAAGTTCATCCCAAAAAAGTACTATTGAGTTTAAAATCGTGACTGAGGCTGCCAGGGCAGCACATTGACGTTGTTATGCTGAAGAATATGCTGGTGGCCCTGGCTGTGTGTGGTCTTGCATTGTCCTGTTCGAAATGTCCAGTTTGGGTGTTGTTGCAAAAAGAACGACATGGGGTCCTGAGCACTTGTGGATGTACGCGTGCATTGACAAACCCAGTCCGCGACCAGACCAATGTTCTGAAAGATGACTGGTCCTATGGCGTGTGACACGACCGACCCCTGGAGGTCTGCCCTGACAGGATCGTGTTTAGATGGAGTGAAGGAGTGACTGAAATCACACGCCCCGCAAGATGACCACCCAGAAAGATTACGATACACACTCCATTTATTCACACCAACACACACATAGTCACAAATAACATTCAATCCAAACGCACACAAAACAAGCCACAATCACAATCCAGTCGAGCATTTTCATTCAACACACCACACATACACTCAATCAATCAAGCATTTCATCAACACACACACTTACGACATACCCATAGTCACAAACAAGCATTTTTTTTCGACTTTCTACACAACAATAAAACTATAATCATAACAAAGTCTAGGCAATTTAAAACCCCACATTCTTTTCATTTTTTCCCCACATTCCCTTCCGGGCGGCTCATCACAAAATTTTTCCCTCAACACAACAATTCCTTTCCTTAAAATCCGATTTCCCTCCACACATAACATTATACCTTTTCCTCTTCAATAACATATTAGTATAATTATATGTTTTCCGTTTTTCTTTTTTTTTATAATTCCAATTCGCCCTCTTTCCTTTTTTTTTCCTTTTATTATATATATTTTTATCAACATTGACAAACTACCAATCATACATTCCTTTTCCCGTGCTTCGTGTGATCCCTCCCTTCCCCACATTACCCTGCCCCTCCAAAGTCCCTGTGAGCACCGAAGTCGCATTCAGTGCCCCAAACCAACCGGGTCGGTTTTTCTTTGAATCGAAGGGTCTTTATCAAAGCCGACAAAACCATTGACACAACACAACACAAGACACACACACCCGAATCGCACGAACATAGCGAACCTCACTGATGGCAAAAAACGAATATAGCAACGACGAAAAAAAAAATGCAAAAAATAACGTGATTTGGCAAAAAAAAAACGAAAAACGGACTGTGGGAAGTCCGAGGGGGACCGCGCGGGAGAAACGCGCGTCCCGTGGGACGAGGCGTTGTCGCTGAGGTCCGCCGGTACAGGGAATCGGGGGATCCTCCGGCAAAGCCCTTGTGCTCCTCAACCAGTGCTCGGGGCCCCAACACGAAAGCCTTCTGGTGAGAGGGGCGGCCCGGGACCGTAGAGAGGTGGTCCGAAGAAACTGGAAGGAAGAAGGAAGGAACTGAACCCCGCAGTCAGTACAGTCTGGCATATGCTGTCAAATCTAACAGCCCTCGCATGATGGTCGAGGGGAGGTTCACATGACTAAACAAACAGCATCAAGCTCAACACAGACCTGAACATAACACAGTAAACAAACCAACCGAGGAACGTTCGCTAAAGGTATCACTCACCCGAAGCCAGTAAAAGTTACATTCACGTGGTTAAACATTGAATAGAAAATCATGGCTTCATCCTTCCACCACTCACGTTCAACATTTCCCTTTCTTAGGAACTGACTAAAACAGCCACCATTGCTTTATAACTGTCATCAAATTTGCAAATAATAATTCAATGGCACAATTATCACCCATTTTATAGCAACATTTCAAACGACACAATTCTCCAACCCACGCTATCCAAACCGGCTAATCATGCGTACGCACGCTCGACAAACATAAAACTCGTTCCCCTTGCACACACAAACAGACGGTGGCCGAAGAACACGATACCGCAAATGTGACAGGGGCTGACAAGCGAGACCAAAGCTGGAGTCCACCCCTAAATCAACCAGGCTCTCCCCCATCCTCCCACCGACTACCGCATCACCAGATTACATAAAAAAGGAGAAAGACTTTTTGGATATAATTTCTTGACTGGCCAGTTAAAGATTGAAATAACCCAGAAAAAAGTGGTCTCAAACAATATTTCTTTTATAATTTTGAAAACCAAAAGAAATTGCGCAAAAGAGACAAATTAGCCTGCTAACAAAAAAAAACAAAAAAACAAACCACAAACTATCTTACCAGCTACCCGTGGTTGACCCCATTGGCAGTCAACGACTCTCTACCCTCTGTCCCGTGAGAGGAAAGAAGAGCAGAGCGGAAGAGAGTTGACGTGATGTCCCTCCCCTAACATGCCGATTGTAGGAATGAAAGGTAACCGACGTCGTACCATCGACGAAGTGGTGTAGACCAGAACCTGGAGCAGGCGCTCCAGAGACATCTTCCGCTCGAGTGAAAGAAAACCCCCTAAACGATTGCAGGCCAACTGCCACGCTACGTCACAGTGAGTAATACCTCAAGCCAAAGAGAAATAATCACGTGCGCAGGTAAAAGACAGACTAGAGCCGAAGAGACAGCCAGTCAAGCGAAAAGGTACCAGTCCCACCCGTGAACTTGCAGGATGAATTGCACGGGCAGTGGAATTAGAGGAGAGAGAGAGAGAAAGTAAACCTAGACCTGAGGCTGAACGACATATTAAGGAGCAGCCGCACCACAAGCCACCTCAAGGGACGAATACACACTACAACAACAACGACAATAAAAAATGAATGATTCCACCACCCTAGATGGCCAGCCGTCATAGCCCTCGTGACAAAACTCGTGACAACCCCCCTTCTAAAGCATCTGTTTCTCTGAGATACAGTGCTCCTGTTGAACCTTGGACGCATTTCAAATCACAACACTGGAACCGAACCAATCCTCTGTGATCACGACAGAGTACGATAAATCCATACCAACATTCACGATAGAATTACACACAGGGAGAAACATAATGCTACATTTATCAAACAACTAAGGCAAACCTTCCAACATAACAGTAGCAATCCGAACCAGTGGTGATTCACATACTGTTAACATTACTGAAGTGGAAAACTGTCATTACACCTGATACAAAGACAAAAGGGGATATAACCCTGGTTAGGGGAAGTTTTCCCACGGACTGATTTCTCCAATGTGCTGACTACGAGCTCGCATAATAGATCAGCACCGTATTGCTGGAACCCCTTGATATGGCGAAAGTGAACGCATGACTCTGGCATTCCACTCCTAACTCATGAGTCGACGACTGACTAAGGCCGTATCCGGTCCAGTCACTGGAGAGGATGATGATCGCGCGATCTCCATTACAAACTTCCGGCCGTACTTCAAACCTGGTAACACCCTTGAACTCATGGCATAACCTGTGCAGTTGATCTGTTCTGAGGTCTGAGAGAAGGTTTGTACCAAAGCAAACATCCTGCAGCCACGACTTCCTCCACGACGAGAGGAACAGTGGGGATGTCCCTGAGCCACCGACACGGCGATGCTCATCGCCACTGCCCACAACGACAGGGGTGATCCCCCGCCTGCACTGAGTTCGTCGCACGTATGGGTGCCTTCAGGAGGTTGGCATGATACAGGCTTCCTTGCTCGCAACTGCGAATCCTTTTAGTCCCAGTCCCACCACACCCGACTGCAAGACTACGAAAGGGGCCCGCTGCCAAGCAATCTGCAACTGGTTCTTCTTTTGTGGAAGGAGAAGCAACCCCTCATCACCTGGCTGCAAACCACCGTTTCAATACTGCAAATACTGCTGCCGGTCGAACAAAGCCTAGTACTTACTTGGTTTTATATTTTTTTGCCGAATGCAATTTGCAAAATGTCTTTTGCTGAAGCAACTGGCCAAGTGTCAGCTGAAGCTGATTTGCGTCGGCGCATAGTAAGCGAATCGACGCGAGACCACATATCGACCTCTCCCCTACCTTCACCTACTCCATTTCGACACACCTCCTTTGACAGACAAGCAGTTCCATATCGTTCGGAGTCCACATCGCTTCACTTGCTCAAGACGTTGGGGTGTGTTTGGTGGGTCCACGTAAAACTGTTACCTGCACCTGTTCTGCTGGCCATACCAAAAGAGGATAGGAGTTCGTTTTTATCGAAAAAAAAAAAAAACGAACGGGGAAAAAGCGGCATGCTTTTTTTTTTTTTTATTATCTTAAATTTTTCCCTTTCCCCGTATTTTAGTCTTGTTTCCTGTAAAAAGAACCTCTCCCTGTAGGTAGGCGAACAGCACGGCAGGAAAAGAAAAACGATTCCCCAAACTATTCCCCCCCACCGAGTAGCCCCCACTCACGCATTTCCCACTCAAAACGAGGTTGCTCTTCAACTAACCAGTCAGAAGGTCGAGGCGAGTGAACGCCAAACATATCTGCTTCCTGGCCTCCTGCTTCAAAAACTGTCCCATTAAACAAGCGCGCTCGAACAATCTTATTCTCGAACAGAATGCCAATGGCCTGTCGCATGATAGGGTGACGGATGTCTCCTCCTTGTGAACAATTGAGCATGAGAGTTTCAACTTTCCTGTCTGACATTCCTGCAATGGTTTCGGGACAGAAGAGGAAAACTGGGGGGTTGGGTTCCCCTCCCTGGTCTGAACTGATCTTCGTATGTGGCACAAGGGAGCACGCCATAGCGCGGTCCAAATCTTCCGAAGAAGGGTTGGCTTCATCAACAGCAGGAGGCATCGATAGTCCTAAGCGGGACAGCCTCTGGTACCGAGTCTCAAAGTTCCCACCACTACCAAAATGTAGCAGTGACCGCGATCGGATGGTGATTAATGGGTCCCACCAGGTCGACCCCAACTTTTGCTGAAATTGCCTCCCCTGAACCCGTGCACTGATCCCAGGGGAAACACGCCTCAAGGCGCCCCTTAGCGTTGTTCCCACGTTAGGCAGGTATCGCAACTGCGGCAGTACTCTGCCTAACCTGAGAGTTCATCCCTGCCAGAAGAAGTCCTGTCTAACTCGCTCCGAGAGTCCGCTTTGAGCCCATATGGCCTGCCATGGGTGAATCATCAAGGCCTGGCCGGAGAACACACTTCTCTCAAGCTATGGGTAACGACTAAGCTGCTTGGCCACCCTCTCCTGCTGAGTGAAAAACCCCTATAAGATGAACCCTTTTGGATGCCCTAAACTCACCTTGGCGTGTCGGGCGGGACGCCGACTGAGCCGGGAACGACCAACTCCCTTTTGTCTCGCGAGGTGGCGTTGGACATCCAAGGTCTCTTTTTCCCCTTGCCTGAAGACGAACCATTGTGTAGCAGTATCAGCAAGCCCATTAGCCAGAAAACACCCTCGTCAAGAGATCGGCTGAAAGAAAACGCGGGTAACGCAATAACATTATTCCACTGCTCCTTCCTATCTTATCTTTTTCATGGCTTAGGGCGGCGCGTGGTAACACATCTCCCTACCCACCTCCCCAACTCCCACCACCATCCCACACACAGCCTGTAAACGGGTACGCCGGGCAGAATCCGTAGACACAAGACTGACATATTACTGCTGAGCTGTGTGGTCCCGACAGGCAAAAGTGATAGTAATATATTTACCCTATGAGAAGGGAATAACAGAGGGTGTCCCTGCCCTGACGCGTGGAGGGGGGTCGCATGAGAGGGGTGTGTGTCGCTTGCCTCCACCATCGCTCGCTGCTGAGGTAGGTCGCTGAGTGTCGCTGCTGCGCTGCCTCCAACAACCCGCGATAATGAAGGGCCCATTACTAGACTTTTTGACTATCTTAACTAGGGGCAAACCTTTACTCGCCACAGAAGTAGGGGAGAGATAGGATGAGTACAGAAGGACGGGTGAGTAAAACCAGCCCTCCAACCCGCACACATCATTACTGGCGCCCCGCGAGCCTCAGAGAAACCAAATCCCTTATGTACAAAGAGCGTTGATGCCTCCCGAATCCCTGATAGAGTCGACGCAAGGAAGAACCAACAACGAGAAGAAATACTGGGGCACTCAATCACGCAGAAGCTGATGGACCCCACGTTAAGCCGAGGCCCGGAGGGACGCTGGAAGTGACTTAGCCCCATGACTATACGCCCGGAACCCCGGCGGCTTTAGGGGCAGTCCTTTCCTAATGTGGGGCCGGGGTACGGACCACAAAGAAAACACATTCGGGGTGCTGAGGTCCCCGTATGAACTATACTCTTCTCTGAAACTTGCCCTGGCCTTGCTCGACCCCCTCTAGCCGGCGCGTCGGCGGCCTTATTGGGCCACTAAATTCCTGTGGGGGGGGTCATCCTTCCATATCTGGCGATGCCCATAGAACTCTAACGTGGCACCACAAACACGACAGCGGTCTGAAACGTACGCAGGCCGCAAACTCCTGAGGGGAATGGTGGTTGCCTGTCTTCCCTGTCGTGTCTGTCACGCCTATACTGATTCCCTCAACCCTGTGCTGTGGACATAACGGTGTTGGACCCCCAGAGCTGTTCGATGAGAATCAGATCTCCAGCTCCCAAGACCCCACACCTCACAGCTCCAGCTTACAAACTGACTAGGGAGCGAACTGACGGGGGACGGGCCAGTAAAAACCCCCTAACATAATCGATTAAAATTTATAAAAACGCAGCCAAACATCTCCAAACAGCACCGAAGGTCTCAATCGCTATTCTTTTTCAAGACCTGAATTACCTCCTGTAACTGTCCTCTGGAGTAAGGTGGAAATGCTTACATACGCAGAGCCAAACTCATGTTCTTCATAATGACCCCATCATTGTTGAGAAGTGATCACACACCCACACCCTTGCAGTACCCGATAATCTCCGGAAAAAGGTGCAGGCCATTTGTTCTCACAGACAAATGGTATGCACTAGCAACCTTCATTTCAAAAAAATGCCTCTAAAAGAACAAACAAATGGTCCTCACCACTAGGTCTGAAAACTCTAGTGGAGTCTAATAAACTTTGGTGGAATGTGGGTTGGGCCTCTTAACTCTATCACTTAATCACTCTAGTCACATTGCCTTTCGAATACAAAACAAGAACCAACAAATCCCTCAAACCACCCCCCCTGATTTAACAGCTCGGGAGACCGCGAAAGCAGTTTAGTTTGTTTTTCCAAACTCCACCACCCTCCCTTCACCTCTCCATTCTCCTCCCTATGCAGAATCGCAGAGCCTCCTGGACTCGGAGAGGAAGAGAGATTTGGGCAGAGTGGAGGAACAGGGGGGTGGGGGGGGTGTGGGGCTCCTGTCTGGCAGCCTCCTTCCCTACGCAGAGCTCTTTCTCCCTATGCTGATCCAACTCTTTCCCAACAGAGGCTTGGCTTCCTGCCTGGCAGCCTCTTCTCTGCGCAGCATAAAGCCTCCTTCCTACGCAGAATTTCCTGTCTGTCAGTCCTCCTCTCTGCGCAGAGCCCCTTTCATCCTACCTAGCTCTTCCCTACCACAAGGGAGTCCTGCCTGTCAGCATCCTTCCTCAGGACGCTGTTCGCTCCAAAAACAACAGACAGAGGGCGATATCCAGCTGGATTTACCACCCCCGACATGGAGGATGAACCGGCTGGCCCGTCCCTTGGGTCCTCGACTTTCCATGAGGAAAGTCTCCCGGGGCATGCCTCCTTACGAGGGAAGCAATGGAGAAGAGAGGGTTTTGGTTTACTGCGACTCAACAGAAGCCCACAGCTGCTTCGCTATAACTCCTGACGCTTTTCCGAGCGGAAGTACCAGTCGGGGTCTCAACAAGAAATTCCCCTACCGAAGAAGTAGAGAAAGTACTCCGCTCGCTGGACTATCGGCTAACAGCACTGCATAAGTTAAGGTTCACTGTAGACGGAATTGCTTGGTACTAATAGAAGGGACTCACCCTGCAGACCCTTCCTTCTTTCGACGCACGCGTCGCCAATAACAAAAACCCACCAGGCACCCCTGACGTTGCCAATGACAACTATATCCTATAAATTGACAAACGAAACTACGGATCATAAAATATTACAGGGGAAAGACATATGTCCACTGAAAGAAACAAATAAAAACCGTCACCGATAAGTCACGTCCCTTGGTGACTGTACAGAGAAACAGCTAATAAAAAAAAAAAACTCTACAATTCAAACAACGAACCAAGGTCCCAGTAGGACCCATGCTCTAAATGTCCAGGCTGCGTGCTCCCATTTGGCCAACACAAAACCCCACACCCACCCGTCGCTTCGCCACAGCAAGACAACAGACACAAAGGCGAAAAACAGAGCTGTGGGCTTCAAAAACAAACCTCACCCCGACCAAAAATAAAAAAAAATAAAAATTGTGTCCACAACAGTCAGCAGGGGCTGAGCTCCCACTCTGGCAACACCGCGGCTCCACAGCATGAAGCAACATGCGGTGGGCCACGCGACAAAAAATAAATGGCAGAACGGAATCTCGGAGAGAGGAAAAAGTGACACTAACGTCCCGATACACCCCACCTGTACTCAATAACCACCCGGTAAAAAATAAACATGTTTAATTACAAAACAGGAAAGACAACAGAGTTGGCAACCGAAAGGAAAGTCTTAAACGGCCCTTAATCTGCGTGATGCACACCGGTCGGAAGGAGGTCTGGACGCGGTCTGACTCCCCTTTGTCACACCTCGACTCCCCATCACTAAAACACAGATGTTCCCCCTCGGCGCGGCCACCAAGACTCCCTATCAACTCTCTTACCCTACAAAACGCTAGAGGTCACCTCCATCACATCAGCCTACCACCCCCACAAACAAACATGACAAACTAACTAAAACGTAAAGCAGAACCTACCAGAACTGGGACAGGTACTACTACATTACTACTACTTACTCCGCGAACCGCGAGAGAGACAGTCCAGAGAGCCCCAGAAACATCCCCCGGAACGAAGCCCCCGAGACGGAGAAGGCCCCCCCACAAAACAAAAATGTCACGACCCCACGACCCCCCTGGAGACCTGTGCCCTTACAGATCGGGTTTAGATGGTAAGTTGAAGGGAGTGACACTGAAGACTCACACGCCCGCAAGAACCACACAGAAAGACCTATACGATACAACTACGCCCATTTATTTCACACCAACACACACATATCACAAATAAGCATTCCATCGCACTACACATACCATCACAATCACATTTCAACACACACGACATACACGCAATCAGCATTTCAACACACAACTACATACCATAGTCGCAAACAAGCATTTCGACTCACACAATATAACTAAAATCATAACTAAAGCATTTTAAACCCACATTCCCTCACACATTCCTTTCCGTGCTTCGTGTGATTTCCCCCACACCCCTGCCCCTCCAAAGTCCACTGTGAGCACCGGGGGGGGGAGCGCATCAAGAGCCCCAAACCGGTCGGTTCCTTTGAACGAAAGGGTCATTCAAGCCGACACCATTGACACACACACACCCGAAATCGAACGACACATAGCGAACCACACTGATGGCACGTGCTTTGGGAATCCAAGGACCGCGGAGAACGCGTCCCGTGGACGAGCGTGTCGCTGAAGTCCCGGACAGGGAATCGGCTCCTCCAGCAAAGCCCTTGTTCTGCCTCCAACCCTTAGCGCGGGCCCCAACAGCGCAAGCTTCGGTGAGTCCCCCGGAAGAGATGTGGCGGAAAAACTTGGAAGGAAAGAAGGAAGGGTACTGGAACCCCGCAGTCAGTACAGTCTGGCATATGCGTCAAATCCGTAACAGCCCCCTCGCATGATGGGCGAGGAGTTTCGCGACTAAACTAACAACACATCAGCTCAACACAGACTCTGAACATAGCAACAGTAAACAACCAACCTGAGGAAACGTTCTCTAAAGGTCTCCTCACACGAAGCAGGTAAGAAGTTACATTCACAAGGTTAAACACATAATAGAAAATATGGCTTCATCCTTCCCTCACTCACTTTCACATTTTCCTTTCTTAGGAACCAGAAGTAATACAGCAACCATTCCTTTATAACTGTCACAAAATTGGCAAATAATACTTCAATGAACAAAAATCACCACATTTTATAGCAACATTTCAAAACGACACAAATCTCCAACCACGCATCCCAAACACTAATCATGCGTACGCACGCTCGCAAACATAAAACTCGTTCGCCTTGCACACACAAACAACGTGGCTGAAAACACGAGACAGGCAATTGTGGACAGGGGCGGACGAGCGAGACCAAGCGAGTCCACCCCTAAATCACCAGGCTCTCCCCCATCCCACCGACGACCGCATCACCAATATCAAAAAAAGGAGAAAGACTTTTGATATAATTTTGACTGGCCAGGTTAAAGATTGAAATAACCCAAAAAAAGTGGTCTCAAACAATATTTATTTATAATTTGGAAAACCAAAAGAAATAGCGCAAAAAGAGAAAAATTAGCCGGCCTAACAAAAAAAAACAACAAACAAACAAACCACGAAACTGATGCTTACAGCTACCCGGTTGACCCCAGAGGCGGTCAAACACTCAATCCTAATCCCACTGTTCCGTCGAGAGGACAGAAAGAGCAAGATGCCGGAAAAGAGTTTACGTGATGTCCCTCCCCTACAGGCCGACTGTAGGAATGAAGTACCGACCGTACCTTCGACGAAGTGGTGTAGAACCAGAACTGGAGCAGCGCTCCAGATACAACTCCGCTCGAGTTGAAGAGGAAAACCCACCTAAACGATGGCAGCCAACCTGCCACGCTACCGTCACAGTGAGAATACCTCAAGCCTAAGAGAAACCATGCACGTGCGGGCATGTAAAAAAACCGACGAGAGGCCGATAGAGACAGCCAGTTTCAAGCGAAAGAGTACCAGCCACCCGTGACTTGCAGATAATTGCCAACAAGGGCAGTGTGAAATTAGAGATAGAGATAGAGGAAATTAAACCTAACCTAGCTGAACGACAAATTAAGGGTGCAAGCCGCACCGACAAGCCCCTCAAGGACGATACACGACAGACGAACAACGACAATAAATAAATGAATGATTCCACACCCTAAGAAGGGCCAGCCGTCATAGGCCTCGTGACAAACTACGTGACAGCGTGTTTAATGCAATTGCACCCATATCAATAACGTTCAGGCCTCCCCAAGTAGAGAACAGGGAAAAGTCATGTTCTAACGCCACTTTCACCCTCCAATCATTTTTCGGCGAAAGGTGACCTAGAATCAGCAGTATTACTGTTCCTCTTGACAAGTATGACTTCAATAAAAGCAAAAAATAACGATTATCTACAAACAAACATACTGTGCCGGGTTATCCGTTTTTAATACAAATTACTAAAGTTTTCAGAGAGTAGCGTAGGGGAAAGTAGCCAGGACTGAAGCACGCCCCATAGAGTAACGAAGGAAAAGCAGCCCAGTGACATGAACGCGCTTTATATACAAACGGTGTCTGTTCCCACGGCTCTCATTTCAGTACAGTCAACTCTGTCAGGGCGGTGTAAGCTTTAATTGCTAGATTCCCGCCTACCGCCCAGCACTCGGGGTGTTTTATTTCACCAGTGCTGTGGTGGTGTAAGTTTGCGTATGGCAATAGCAGACAGTGGGGAATTTAAGTTAGAAAAAGTTTTTGAATACACAAATACTTTTTCAACAGCTTTATAGATTACATTGTGGGAAGACATGTGACTACATACAACTTTATATATAACCACACACACACACTCACACATACACACTACACGCGCGCGCGTTCACACACCACACGACAACACACACACAAGTTTACACACACTCACTCACATACTCACGCGAGCCACACACACATCAGCATAACACACAAACGCGCGCTGCGCTGCCGCACGCACGCAAACGCCACACACACACACACACACACACACTCACAAACCAGGCCAAATAAATCAATACTGCCGCACCTCCTCTACCCCTCTTCCCTCCCTCCCTCTTCACCCCCCACCTTCCTGCCTAACATGACATCAGCCTTCCACGCCAACACTCCCGCCTGGGGCGCTGTTTCCCCCAGCCCGGCCAATCAGCAGCGAGTTAAGCGTAGCCTTTTCCGGCCGCTCACATGACTAGTTAACCCACCCACATTCTTTCGCTGACAGACGGACGAGCAGGACGGTTTTTACCAGTGTGGGCGGTGGGTGTTGTTATTTTAATAACCAGTTTAACTGAAAACAGAATTGTGTAATCATAAAGTTAGTTGTTTTAAGGAAATAAACCGTTTGAAGGCAATATTGTTGACAAAGGATACAGCCAGGTTTTTAATACGTGTTTGCTATCGATGAGATTGTTTCCTTATCCTAAAAAATGCGCTGCATGTTGAGAAGTTGGCCGAAGCAAAAACAATCCATCACGCGTTGATGTTGGAGCTGCTTGAGACGCTAAAAGCCTTGTTTGTTTAACTTGGCGTTTCAATTTCTTTAAGCGGTTTGTATTGGACTTGATTGATAGTTAACTACAGATTCATGTTTCATGTGCAGCTGATCTATGTATTAAGATGTGTAAACTTTTCCTAACTTTTTTAAATTCTAACCAGTTTATCTGCCTTCAAGTTGCCCTTATGCAACAGAATGGCGATTTTTTAATGTCTGGCAAACAAACTAGATAGGGCTAGGCAGACCTTAGTACATCTACTATAAGATGGAGAGGAAGAATGTGTGCCGGCACTATCCATATAAATCTCCACAAATACAATGACGGATGTACTACTACTGGCGATTAGAGTCTGCCATAATTGCTGTAACTCAGCTAAAGCAAGTTTCAAGCGTCTACCACTGACGTAAGATCTATTTATAGATACGCTTCACACGCTGGCCCACAATTTTGCCAGCATTGATCCGGCTAAAAGCACCCAACCATACTGTGTCAATCAGCAAGCCTCGCCCTTGATTGACCTAGAAAGCGCTGCAGGCCTACTTCACTTACAACTTGACGTATAGATTATTTTTAGAAACCGCACCTGCAGTAGCGGTCGGGGTTGTTTAGATTGACTGCCTTGAATTCCACCAAGCACTTCATGACTATTTATATATTGCTGTGATACTGCTTTCACTGCTTCGCTCAACAACGACCTTCTTCAACGTTTTGGCTGCTGCACACACACGCACGCACGTTCCCCCCCCTCCACATCCCACGCACGCGACGTCCCCACCCCCCCCCCCACCCCCGCACCAGCACGTCCTCCATCCCCACCCCCTGTGTACGCACACAACACTCCCCTCCTACCCCCAGTCGCCCCAAGTGTTCTTAATTAAGTATTTAATTAAGTTCCACCCCAAGTTCTTAATTAAGTTTTAATTAAGTTACTTCAAGTTCTATAAGTTCTTGCATTAAGTTCTTGATTAAGTACACCTTAAGATCCATAACTAAGTCATCCTTTATGTACAACCAAGTTCTTATAATAATCAAAAAAATAACAAGCAATGTTTTTATCTAAAAATGTAAGATGTCTAATATAGTACACACACGCCTCAAAAAACGTGTCATCGTTGAGGATGTCCCTTGCTCAGCGTTCCTGCATAGATCATAAGGAAGGTCTTACATCCGAAGCAAACCGCATTGATTACAATTCGTGGTCTAATGGAAATTCCTTTTATAGACTCCAATGTCTTTAATATTGACACCATCATTTTATAATACGGCCCTAGAACTAGTTTTATTAAAAAAAAAAATTAAAGATTAAGTACTTAAAATATTATTCCTTTATAAATGGATCAAAATGATGGCTTTATTGGCGGTTTTGGGTGCAGTTGTGTTCGGCTTCTGTATTTAAGCGGGTGAGATTGTTTTTGGCTCTTGTTTTTGGCCAGCGTTTGTTTATATATTTTTTATAACCGAAATAACAGCCCCCAGCAGCAGCAAGAGCACCAAAAATGACACATTTAAGTTCGAATATTCCATGAAGACTTTGGGCCCATGTTAACACATGGAGTTTTTATAGCTGGCAAATTGAAATCAACTTGTTTCTGGGCGTTGGAGGTGCTATGTTTTCATGAAGAGAAATATTCTGTAACATTAATTTTTTTTTGTCTGTTCCACTCTGCTAATTTTCTTCCTGCTTCAACACTCCCCAGGCTTTTTTAAATGGTCTCCACCTGATTCAGCTTTTTCTGCTGATTTTCTGGCTTGGTTACTTTCTCCACCGTGATTTCATGTTTTCTGGTCTGGATGATTTCCAGATCGTTTCATTTTTGAAGGTAAACGAAAATCTATATGATTAAAAGGTTATTATCCCATGATTAATGGCGAAAAACAATGTTCCAAATCTGTAGTATAGATCACAATCATATAGACTCTAAATGACTTTGTTAAAACCGATCTTGCGTTAAATCATACGTAAGATCTGTTCAGAATCCAAATGGGAGCAAATCTACTGACTAGTTTTTAGTGTACAAACTAAGAACCGTTTGGCCCCACAGCTTCCCCATTTCTAGACCCACTGCGCTTCATACCTGTTATGATACTTTAAATGTCTTGCGGCGACATCTGTTGAATCAATCAATGCTGATTCAGTTCCGAGGACTGTTTTGTTTTTCCACACGCCGCCAAAGGAATACAACCTCTTCCTTTTGGGGCATAACATCGGGGCCATCAACTGGGGTCCATTCAATAGAGATCAGGAAGGTCTAGGCTGCCCTGTGTAGCTGTAGTAGATCCTCCCACCTGTTCAGTTTTTTATTAATTAAAATTATTTATTTTCTAAAATGAGCACCGAAAAAAACTGTTTTGCAACCAATGTCTCCAATCTGCTGTATATGTAGGTCTAAGTGAAGGATACTCACTGCTGGTAAAAGCTTGTAAGAATTAAACCCAGCAGATCTTGGCAACTAACTTTGAGGATTCAGCAAAAGCAATTGCTATCATTGCATCTTCGGTTGCCACGAAAGATTATCTAGTCAAGCGAAGAATAATTCCAGAAAATATAAATAGTTAAGAAAAAAATCCATTTATAAAAAATGGCTTCAACTCGCAATAATGAAGCGGCGCTGTGGTGACTGCGCTTGCTTTTAGCGAAGTAATTTCGCGTTTAGTAACCTGGGGGGTGACGGCGAGAGAAAAAGACATAACAAAGCTATGGAGGAACATCAGCGCACAAGACGCCTATGAAACAGCAGCGACTTGAGCAGTTTATATTATATTAATGACAACCCTGAAAGAACAGGGCATGCAGCTTACACATTTAAAAATGTTGACCAAGCAATAAAAAGACTATTATCTATAACATGCACAACCGGTCCAGACATCCCCCCCATTCAGTGACTTTTATCAACCATCAGAAAAACAAAAATGCAATCAAATCGCGTTTATGTCGTTGGTATGACCGTTAGTGTAATTTTTGTTGCACAAATATTGGCTGAAAAAAAAATGAACACAAAATTTATTATTCGCCCAAAGGATATTGGAAGGGCATCACAGGCAAAACAAAATCGCTAAGCCAGGAAGCACAGTAGTGCAGCGAACAAACAGCGAAAGAATGGCTATCTAAACAAGCAATATGGCAAAATATAATTTACCTGCCCCTAGACGAATACAGAGACCGCACTTGTGAATACAATACCGAACGACACCCACAAATGGATCTTGCTATCAATTACCCACAGCTAGGAGTAGACTAAAAAGATTTATGTACGCACTGCACAGACATTGACATGGCTTCACGATACAAAGATAGCATAGCCAATAACACAAAAGCGTGCTACTGCAGTTGCTGTTGCTAATACAACTGATCTACCAACGAGGGGCCACAAACTTATCCACGCATGATTCAAGTCATGAGGAAAAGAATTTAAAAGGCCAGTGAATCAATTATTGTTAAAAACCAGAGTTACTATTAGAAGAGGCATCCGGGAGTTCACAGATCACAGGCTTAGTTGAAAACTTAACAAACAGTTAGGCCTAAATACTATTCACCTACCAGTTTCACAGCGAGCAGATTGACAATTCTCGCAACAACAGAAATGTTTAGAAGACTGCCCACAGTTTTGCCGCGCAATTACTAATGAAGAATTTAAAGCCTAAAACCAGTAACAGAGCAATCAAATAAATAAAAACACTAAATGTTCCTGAAGGAGAGTCATCATCCGCAAACTATGACCCAATGGATTGAAAGGATAAGGGACCTTTTATTTACCGGGAGAAGCAGAAGGGGGACACCTCGCATCAGGGCAAACCGGATCCAGTTAGAGTTTTATCATATGAAATAAAAATAATTGTAAAAATGAACCGCCCGAGTATTATTTACGAGAAACCGACCCAACAAAACAACCAGCTCCTCAAAGACTTTTGTGAAAGAAGAACCATAGAAAATTCCAACCGGGACAGTTCCCGCATTAATTAATTTACGTTCTCCAGTCCCAATTGCATAATGAAAAACTCTGGATTAAACAAACACCCGTTTGAGATTGAGTTCTAACTAATGACTTCTTTGTTAACAAACCAATGTGTTTATCTCATTGTAGATAAATTCGTAGTTTTACGTTGTCATGATGAAAAGTCTATTGCCAAACAAGATGCTTCTTTGTAGTTGTCAAGTGGGATATGTTTGACTGCACAACACTGCGAGATATTCCTTTGCTTCTTAATGATTTTCTCCTGGCTCGAAATACTGAACATTTTCGACCTTAAATAAACCACATACTCCATAATCACCTTTCCAATATTCACCTTCGAACTTTCCCTAAAACCCTTCTTGTAAACGGATGAATCAAAGGCGAATCCTTTAGGTAATCAATGTATCATACCATCCCCATGTCCCTTTAGTCTACTTCCCCATTCCATGTCTTTTATAGAGATGTCTTCAGTAGGAATATCTATAACAATAACTACTGTATCTGTGTTAAAGCACTCTTGGAACTCGGATACGAGGGGCTTAAAGTAGTCAACAGCAAACACTAACTTCAAAAGCTTTGATAATTCAAAAAGCTAAACAGTAAACCCAATAAATACAGGTTTGTCTTAATTTGAACTTTCTTTTTTTCATCATTATGCCAAAAGCTGATCATGAAATCTTCTAAGTCCTGAAAAAAGGTTTTGAAGTTAGCTTAATTGCTCGATTCTCTTTGGTGACCAACTGACATCTTTACGCTGGTGCGGATTCTCCAATAGGTCTTTCCAAAACACTGTTGTTCATCAGCTTTAAAAAGTTCCTTTTCTGAAGCCATCAGTGGATTTAGTTCTAAGACATGTTTCTTCTGAGTATGGTTTCATTAACTGTTCTTGATTCAAAAGCAATTATGCGATGAACAGCTGTTAACTTCAACCGTTCTTAAATAAAATTGTTAGAAGTCTGTAATGGCAGACATAATTTTTTTTGCCATCGAAGATAGGCACAATTTAGGCGGCTCACTCTTGATTCATCTTTAGACTTTCTGCTGCTAAAGGATAGTCAAAATGTAGGTTCATGGAGTTCATGAAGGATATTCAAGTCAACTTCTAGAATGAAACCACGCTGTAGATTCAGGCGTTAAACTGCCCAAACCACTTTAATGCTTTTTGAATATTATTTGTACCTGTGTAGCATCTTGAAGTTACGTAATGGAAGAGATTGCGCCATTGGCCCATGCCATACAATATTTTGGCATCTAAATAACATGAGATAGTTAGACCTTTTACTCGGATCAAAGTCGTCCAAAGTATTTTTGTTTCTTTACACAGTAATGAATGCGACTGCCATACTAACTCCTCACGCAATCCGTTTTCAATCATCTGCACATTGTGGGTTTCAGAAATAAATCAATCTGTACTCCAGAAAACTTTAAGAAAGCATCCCAACTCCTCCAATCCCGGGTGCAGAAATTTAATTGCGCGGATCCAGGCAATAATGATTCATGCAGGTCTTTCTAAAAATGTTTCAAAGACGTCCGCCAACATACATACATCACCATCAAGTAGGAGTCATGATAGTCCCCACCCATCGTTTTAACACTCTAACTTCTGCCACGCTTTCCTGAGCATGCTGGTAAATCGAGTCGTAGATTCCTTTACCTCTAAGACTAGAAAAGAACGCGCCTTTAAGGAGGAAGTTGTCTTCATCAAACCTTTCCCACTGTTCATGTAATCTCATAAGGGTAAACGCCCTTTCTAACAAGATTGAGTCAAAATATCAGTCCGTTATTGGGCAGGACTTTTAAGGACATAGCTAGTGACTCTAATGATCCCATCTGTGCTGCATAGAGTCGTAGAAAGAACATGTTACTTATAAAGTGAAACACATGTACTTTCTGATGACTGTGCAGAATGCATGCTACCCAGAAGGGCGCTGGTTACTGCTTGCATTATAAGGTGAGAGTCATAACCACGCAATTGTGAAAGATACAGGCATCTTCCATGTCTTTGGATCCAAAACTTTAGTTGAAGAGTGCATTTGTTATTGCCGCTGCACCTCTAAACTTCCCACTAATGTGGATCATGGTCTCTACGTGGGTTACACTCTTGGGCGTTAGCTCTAAACCGCAAATCCAACAATGCGTGGATGAGTCATACTGATGTTGTCTTCAGCGCCATTCTATTCAGATAAATTAGATTAGTTAGAACGTCTGGCGATTAACGCACATGCTGCATGCGTTTAAGAATTTTCTGCAGCACATTCCGTCCTCTATAATAATTCTGGTTCTGAATAAACGCCATCCGACCTAACAATAATGATGGCAATGAACAATCTGATGATTACCATTAAGACTTTTTTTCAAGTTTTTTGTTGTGCTGGCCCATCATTAAGGAACAAAAAGCGACTCGAAGTCTGCGTAAACTACGTATGGACTTGTTTGCACCGTTTCCAGTTCTAAACTAACTTTAGATCCTTGCGGGGCGTAGTTAGTTCTGTCTTACAGTCTACAGAACTTTACAATGTTTTATATGTTCACTCGCGGCTTGCACAGAGTTGAATTCCTTGTTAAACATTTTCCCAGCAGAATTTTGTATTTCAGTGATTTTAGAATAATGCCCAATAATCGCTCATTGTGCGTATCAACGAGTAATGGGGCCAGCCCTGCTGGCGAAAACATTAGGAGTAAGTCCACAAGACTTTTTTTGCTGGTTTCTCCTATTGTTTGGACTGTTCTTGGACACTTTAATTGGCGCCAAATTTGTTTCCTCAATCCCATGTGTATACTTAACAGTTATTGCGTTTGTTTTTGTTTCTTCAACTGAGTCAATTTGGTCTACACTAACATGAAAGATATACCATTGAAGTTAAGTTCTTGGTGTATTGCCGATAGTTAGTCCACATCTCTCTGCGTGTTCGCGGTCATGAGCAGCCTGCAAGAACGCACCACATGAAACATTTGATTGTCTGAATTTTCAGTGATATAAAACTGCTCTCTTTAAAAACCAACTCTCGGGTAGCGGAATGTAAGCCTTGCCTACAATCGGTTGCATCCTTATCCTGTTTTAATCTAATCTCAAAGACCTGCGCACCTCCTGACCAACCAAGCCTCTCATTTTGGCTTCTTCATCGGCAGCGTCAAACTGTGCAAGCAGTTCGTCTGCCCAACCGGGAGTAAGTTCGTTATGAGAAAGAATAGTCTGCTGTTTAGTTTGAGAACCCAGACTCTAGATTTTCATCATTTATTGTTACATAGTCGAATTAAACAGCTAACATTACTTTAACTGCGGGACTGATTGTTATTTGCCTGGAACTTGAGAAATAGCATGACAACACTTGCAGTACGTTTGTTTGGGTCAATGACGTCTAAATCAATATCAATTCATGCTCTTGATAAACCTCTCTCCTCGAGCATTCCATTCAAAAAATTCGTCTGACCTTCATATATCTTAGCCATTCTGTCTTTCTTTCTAAAGCAACATATTTTATTTAAATTAAAAAAAATACAACGGCTTAAACAGAACCAATATCGACGTCTTTTTTGCGCTTGGACTCTAACTAAAGTATAAAACTCCTTTGTGGTGTGTTAATGTAGCTGTTTAGAACAAGTTTAATGTTTCGTTTACTTTATTTTAAGCATTCCTTTTTATCTGCTGCGGGGTTGGCTTAGAAAAACTAGCCCTCGCTTTCTTTTGGAGAACAAACTTTAGTTGTCTTTGATAGACACAAAATCGGCCTGTAAACGATTTAATACTTCATCCGTGATTGTTTGAGTCAGCTATGCATAATTTATTGTCAGTGTTGAACGAACTAATTTAGCTTGTTATTAGTTTGAACAACATAGCTGTGTGCTTTTGGAGTTAAGTTTTTTAATTTTTTGGACTAGCAGCACCTACAGGCTAATGAACACAGACCGATAGCTAAAGACAAACCTCTAGAGGTAAAGCTGCGGGATTGCCCCTATGCCCGTTTGCTAAGAGACCAACAACCGTTTCCTCTGATAGAGCACATTATAGTCGATGCTCCAGTAATAACATATGTAACACATTAAAGGCAGCAAATACCGCGTTGGGTTTTGCTGTAGTTTTGAAAGGTCTTGCTCAGTAATGCTGCATTTGTGTAATGTTTGTTAATCTAAAGTTTTTATGTTAGGGTTTCTACTATCTCTCTTTGGCGGCGCTGTAAGGCCTTTTGGATAAACCTGAACAGACATTGCTTTTTATAAAATAAAAATAATTTAGAATTGTATATCTTTTAATCGTTTATTTTCAATATTCAGCTGCGCATCAATATTAAAAACAAATGTACATTAAGCGTAATCAGCTTCTTCTCTTTATCAATTTTGAATAGTTTATTACGTCTCCGGTCGGGGGGGGGACAGTCTCCCGCATTCCATGTAACTGATTATCCTCCGTTGACCTTAGGTCAACTCCATAAAACGGAGGGGGGGTATGAATCACAAGTCTTACGACTGTGAAGGTGTAGATCTTTTAGCCACAAGGTTCAACTGTTTGGATTTCTACACCTCCCACCTCCAAACAGTTTTCGTTATTTCATCAAAAGCTGATAAGGTTTAAGCCCGCTAGCATAGATTTGTTAGGACTGGGCCCCCCCCTCAATCGAACATTGTACTTTCATGATTTTTGATTAAAAAACTTTTCACTTTCCCTTTTTGGAATGTTCTTCATCTTCACACAGCAATAAAATACTTTAAGCGATCTGCTGAGACGCTAAAACTAAAATTTCCATATAGTGGTCTGCCCTGCTTCCTTAGGATATGTTGTATGATGAAAACACTCTTTCGTAATATATTGCTAATTTTGACTGATATTGGTGCTCAAACAGCCTTGCTAAATTAGGGTTGCTTAACATAACGTCATACTCTAACGATATGTCCAGAAAAGCGTACTTTGCTTCGGTGTCTGATGATTGATAAACATTGTATTCATTAAAAGTTAGTTCAAATTACAATCTGTCTTTTAATGCTCCATGAAAGTATGGTGCATGCGCTTTTTAACACTCAAAATCTAAGGAATGTAAAAAGCGAATTCTCATACGCATAACTTACAGCTAAAGCCATTTTGCTGCCTTTAAGCGCCTGAGGCGATCACGTCTATTCTAAGTTTATGCTTCGGATGAATTCCTTGAAACGCAGATCTTCCCTTTCATTCGCGTTTAGCCAGAGATCAGAATAGGTTTAAAAAATATACTGCATTTGTTTAAAGAAAATACTTCCTTGCCCCTCAAATTTTTACAAAAATTTACCTAACGATTGTGCCGCCCCAGATTCCTGTACAACTGTCCTGATTGGGTCTGTTGTTGAATCGATAACTATTTTTAAAAGTAAGACGCGCAGAGCCCCTGGCACAATCACGTCATCTGCTCTAGTCCTGGAAATTTGACATTAAGATTTGATCTGCAGGAATAGGAAAATGGAATATTTTGGAACAGTATTAGTCCCCCGCATATTTTCCCTTCACGCCAAAGGGCTTTCATATCAGTCCTACTATGCGGTTAAGATCGAGCCATGTGCTTCCGACATTTTTATGAAGCGAAATACAAAGTTAATTATTTAAAAACATGGCAAGAATTGAAGTGAAGAAGATTAAGATGTTTTTTGATCCTGAGACGACCATGAGTGGAAATATCCCTTTGACACAGCATCTGCTCAACGCTCCAATGCAGCGTGAATTAACCATAAAGTACGGTCGGAGCATTTTACAAAGTTTAGGTCAAGAACCTCCCTGAATATATAGACCCAAAGATTATGAATAAAGATGGTCATTTGTCTGTAAAAACGATCAGTGCAAACTTGTTCGGCTTACAACTAAAACCCGACCCTCAACAGTTATTAGCCGTGGTTCAATTAGAAATAGACACAGTGTGAAAATCCAAATCGCCGCATTGCTAGAACCAAAATTAGATAGGATGCAGTTTGCTAAACTCAACACACAACAAGAACTCCCTACAGATAACCAAATGCAAAGACATGGAACTTAAAGAATTAAATTCAATCACAGGCGAATTAATAAATACAATAGAAGCCAGAAACCAGTTTTTCAAATAAACAGCGTTTAAAAACAATAATGATCCCCATTGCACTATGCGAAATTATTAGCCCTTGATCGTACTTTAAGAACCATCAGAGCGAATAACAAAAACAATTTAGCCAAACTAGGTGAACTAGATGGGCATATAAAAAGAAAAAGAAAAAACTCGTTGAGGCTGATGAACTTCCAACTTAGGGCCAGATATTAAAGAAAGAATAACCCCAAAGACTAAAAGATCTTGAACAAGAGAGATCAGCAAGACCTAAAGTGACGACTACTAACCGAGACCTATTTTACGAACTCAATGAATAGAATAAGAGAAACTATCGAAAAAATTTTTAAAAGACCGCAACCGCAGCAGAATCGAATAAGAACATATTGTTAGAGAGCAAGAGTCACATTAGAAAGCGTTATAACAGCCTTAGGATTTGCAATAAGTACACTGGTGATGGCATATTACAGGCGGCGGATGGAGGCCAAGTCCCATACCTCCATCCGCCATCCGCCCTCCACCAGATTAAATCATGGGTAAAAAAAACAGCTTGATCATCCTTGCGAATTATTAAAAAAATTAGCTGTAAAGCTAAACCTTTACCTAGCATATTAGGGGCATTGTCAGCTGGCATTTGTCTACCGCAACAAAGAAGTGGCTTTAATGGCCGAGCACTTAAGGCCATTAATTTCTTGTAATAGTTGGTTACTATTTATAAGAAAAAGACCAAGTATCCTATGCCATTAATCCAAGAACAACGCTGTCTTTCATATTCATGTCAACGCTAACAGAGTCCCGCGAGCTTTTGCTGATCTTCAATGACTTTGGGGTTTGGACATCGGGGATTGATGACTTAATCATGGGTGTTCGGGGATGGGGGGGTATATATCTGCTCAGAATTTAAGTCGTTTTTCCCAACCTTCTGTTCATTGCCTGCTATAAAATTTCCAATATTATAATTTTATTATTGTACCTATCTGGACCTGGAGGTCAGAAGCAGCATGTATAAACCATGCCAACAGCAAAGTCTACTTACGGGATCTTGCGTATTGTAAAACATGTTGGTACCTGTGAATACTTTGAAGGTAAATCAACTGTATAATTTATGGCCGACCTCTTAAATTTGTCTAAGTATTGTATTATGGTGCGTCAAAGCCAGTAGAAGGATCAGTTATGCTCCGAATCTGCCTGTGCATGCGACCCTAATCAAACACCAAACGTAAGTACAATAGAGTCGTATAATCGTTTCTATTCCCGCCCTAAGTTAGGAGGCCCTTAGAAGTGTCTAAGATAAATTTGTCTAAGCCTGTTTTATGCTCTTCTGTAGGGACCCCGGTCACATTGTGCCAAAAAAGAAAGATTTGAAGGAGGATGCCAGTCATAGTTAAATTTCCTGTGCGTGCCCCCGAAAATACATTCGCCTAGGCCATGATTAAAATCCAACTTTTAGTCCTAAAGCCTTCTTGATGTTAATATTGAATTCGTTAACAGATCCTTCAAAAGCCTCTCATTCTATTCTGTGCTGAGTGGATCAAATGGTTTGTTCATTTGGTAATGGCGCTATGTCAGATCAGACAAAATTACGTCTGAAGGTGTAAAAAACATGACATCTGTACACTGACCTCCCCAAAAGGATCATGGTGATTTAAATGATCACATACGACACTCCACACCCAGATGATGCGCAAAACACAGCAAAGTTTACTGGTTCTGATAAAACTGCATCGGATACTAAACCACCTTTCTTGATGCGGTCTTTTTCAATAGGGGGGTTAAGATAGCTCTTCAATGGAGCCCACACCTTTTATGAAAAGAGGCAGTCTGGGTCACAGCAATGTCAAGAGTATCAGTTGCTATATTTTTAAGTTTGTAGGGGCCCCCAACAGAATATTTTGCGCCAGTATATTTGAATGCCCCTCATTTTAATTTGTTTTAAAAAAAATGTTTGTAACAATAACAACTCAAGACCGCCCTTCGTTTTTAGAACATGCTATTGAAAACAATTGCGGGGCTAAAACGGTCGCGCTCCAAGAAATATTTACAAAGTCGTATGGTTTAATATAAGTGAATCCAGGAAGAATAATAAGATTCAAAAAATTAATAATGCAGGAACATTAGTTTTGCCATTAACAATACTGATGGTTATTACGGGTTTTTTCTCACTAAAAGAAGCAATGAGTAACTTCGACATTACTCTCAAACTTAACAATGCGAATCTAAAAACAATGTTAACATTCAAGCCTGAAGAAGAAGTAGGTTACTATTTTGATAAAGAACTAGCTAAAATGTTAGGCTTTACAGCTAACAATTATATATTTAGATTACACCAACCAAAACTACTTATGAGGGGGAAAGCCCGCTCGATCTTGCATTACATTCATTACTCTAAAGTTCATTTGGATGACTAAGCACTGATGAAAACTTATATGATGGAAGGCCCTCAACTGTTTTAAGAGCTCTTCCGTCAGGGAAAGCTGCATATGCGATTTTGAAATTATACAATTCCCTAAATTTTCAGTTTAAAAGATTAGTTTGTGGGAGGGTCGGATCATTTAAAAATAAAAAACAAAGACAAAGCGGGGAAAGCGTGAAATGTGATAACCTGCACATTGTTTCGGAAATAAAATAATATGTTGTACTAAAAAATGTCGCGTGGGCCAGAAGAATCAGGAGTTACATTAGCTCCTGTGAGGTGTATAACCTTAGAATTAAAAAGACCTTGCAGATGTTGCGGACTTTGAACAGAATGGTGAGATAGGCACTTTGTATGGTTTTGAGTACACTAAAGATGGTGATTATAAACGCAAAGAGGTTGGCGACAACAAAAAGTTTCCTAAACTAGAGCAACTACGCAATCTAGAGGCAAATAATGTTGGCCAGTATGAATATAAAATAGTTCGAAAACCTGACCTCAAATGGCACTTAGAACCATATTTAGAATGGAAAATAAAATTTGAATTCATAAGCCCATTTACATTTTTGGCCGTCAAAAAAGTTTCAGAAAAGCATTCACTCTGGCCCTTTACATGTAAGTCTTATGCCAGACGACAATAGTCGGAAAGAAATTGAAATAACGCCGTATGGGAAAAACAGTACATCCTCCACAGAAAAGAAACAGTTGTAAAAGATGCTTCTACAAAATTACAGTTCATGCCGCAAATGAAATTAGGGACACGTTCACAATAATATTTGAAATTTCTGTCTTAAAAGATAAGGAGAGGGATGGGTTGTGGGCGTTAGTGACGTCCTTTTTAAAGGAATTCTAATTAGCTGGCAAAACTTAGACGTTGACAGTCTTAAAGTTACTGTTGTCATTCTTCACAATGGTGAGGATATTAAGGTCATAACAACAACAACAAAATCAATATTAGTCTAAATAGAAACAATCTTACAGCACTGAATTGGTTTAAAATCTTACACATTTAGACCTTATAGGATTTTATTATACTGAACAAGTTTTAACAGAGGGCATGATAAAAACAATAACCGATTAGATTAAGTTCTGTTATAAAACCATGGAGCAGTTAAACTTTATAAACAAAAACTCCTCATTGCTCATTGATTTGTGGGCAGACTGGTTGTGGAAAAACAATATTTGTCCTAGACCTATTACAAACAGTTTATCGCTATAATTTTGATCACATTGTGGTTTTCTGTCCAACACTTAATGGAACAAAGCATATCATGATAGAAGGTTTATATGGACAGATGATGACATATATTTAGTTGATCCTAGCAATAAACTGAGTGAGTGTTTAGAACAGTTTTATAAACTGTTTGAAGGAACGCAAACACTATTTATTATAGATGACTGTTCGGCAGAAAGAGACATAGTTAAAAAGAGAAACACTTTGTCGAAACTAGCTTTCAGCGGAAGACATGCTAGGATAAGTGTGTGGATTTTATGCCAGAAATATAACTCGGTTTTAAAAGACTTTAGAGAACAGTTAAAGACTGTAGTTTTATTTCACATGAAAGACAGAGACTCATTTGAAAATGTTTGCGCGAAAATGATGTTTTTGAAAATGACCAAGAAAAACATAGGATTAAACAAAATTAAAATCTGAAAACTTTAGTAAATTAGTATTAAAAACGGATAACCCTACACAGTATGTTTGTTTGTAGATAATCGTTATTTTTTGTTATTGAAGTCTTACTTGTCAGAGAACAGGAAAAGGCGGCTTTTAGGCCACTTTCGCCCAAAAAATTGGTGGAGGAGCAAGTGGGTAGAACAGACATTTCCCTGTTCTCTCCAGGGGGTTCCGCTCTACCACGTCAGGAGTCAGCATAGCGTTCACCAGGTCGACGCCATATTCTGACACGACCATCAGCCATGTCAATACAAAAACGGCTCTCATCTGAGAACAGTATGCGTCCCCACTGCTGCCTGCGCCAGTTGATCGGGCTTGTGCCCACTGCAGCCTGTCCTGCCGGTGTCTTGGTGTCAGTAACCGACCTCTGTGAGGACGCCTACATGCCAGCCCGTTCTCCTGAAGACGCCACCGCACAGTGTTGAGGCTGATTCGTTGCTGGAGATTCCCAGCCACCTGTCAAGCAGTGTTTGCGGCTGTTTGCCGCCTGTCCCGCAGATGGGTTCTAACAAAATGGCGATCTCTCTTGGTGTGGTGACCCGAGGACGGCCTGGCCGGGGACGATCATCATTGGTACCAGTGACTCGCATGCGGTGCTGCAGACGATAGATGGTTGAGATGTGGAAGTTAAAGATTTGGCGACCTGCCTGGCATCCACACCAGCCTCCAGATGGCTAGGGCACGATTGCGTTCCTCTGCTCGTAGTCTTGGCATCTCTGTAGCGCTCAGACGGCAAGTCGTTATCTGAACCTTGTAGCGCGACTTTATAAAGATTGCATGCCTGCGTACTTGTCGCTGGTTAACTTTGCTCTGCATGGTGTGCACGTGCCTCACATGTAGCAACCAGTTTACCATTTTTGTTGACCCTCCAATGCCGGGAATGATGTGTTGCTCACACAATGTTTTCACTGCACGTGAGTCTTGGACCCAAGCAACTTGCCACAATGGGTCAATATTGTATATTCACCCCTTTTTCACCCCAAAAATAGCCTTTCGATTTTTCGCGTTTTTTATGGAAGTCAGTATATAACACTGGCAGCACAAGCCCCCTACATCCTGACGACTGCACATGCAAGAAACAGACCTGTTGATGTTTTAAAGCTTGTTGTTAGCTTGCTTTAATGTGACAAATGTCGCTCCCGCTGTGGTTGAGCACTTCTTTTAAAATAACGTTGATTCTTATTACTATTATCTCCTCTCTCTCTCTCTCTCTCCTCTCTCTCTCTCTCTCTCTCTCTCTCTCTCTCTCCCTCTCTCTCTCCTCTCGTCTCTCTCTCTCTCTCTCTCTCTCTCTCTCTCTCTCTCACACTTTTTGTCTGTCTCTCTCTGTCTCTGTCTCTGTCTCTCTCTCTCTCTCTCTCTCTCTCTCTCTCTCTCATCTATCCTCTCTCTCTCTCTCTCTCTCTCTCTCTCTCTCTTCTCTCTCTCTCTCTCTATATATATATATATATATATATATATATATATATCTGTTAAGAATATTTTTTAAAAATGAAGTATTAAAATCAACAAGCTCCTGAGGAGAGCGAGAGGTTCGAAACAAGCTTGTTGATTTTAATACTTCATTTTTTAAAAAATATTCTTAACAGATGTTGCTCCCCAAGGGGTTGAGCACCTTCAGATTTTTAAAGAACACTTTTATATTGTTCATATATATATATATTATATATATATATATATATATATATATATATATATATATATATATATATATATATATAATATATATATATATATATATATATATATATATATATATATATATATAACTAATAAATTCCAAGGATAAGTACCGGGCACCGTTCCAGCAACTTACAGAGCAGCTTGGCGTTGCAGTGACTGCAAGAAATATTGAATTATAAACAAAGTTTGCTCTTATGTCTTAGATTGAAGAAATAGGGGGAGATAAGCATTCATATCTGCAGTGGTAGATGATTCTGCCTAACTAACAGTATGTGCTTGAGTGGGTGAATGGGGAAAGATAAAATAAATGCTTCTCAAATGCTTATAAAAGTCTTAAATATCTCTCTGCCCTTTGGAGTGGAGAGGAGACATGTACAACAAACAAGTTAATAATGTTCGTACCAGTGGGTACTGGTTGCAATTCGTCTCTCAAAGGAGACGGAGATAGAGGTGAGCTGGTGGATGGCACAGGCAGCAAAAAAAAAAAAAGACTGCTTTGGTGGTGGTGGTGGTGTGGTGGTTGTAGAGGCGGCGTTGAGGAAGGATGGTCTCGGTGGCGCCTCAACTGTAGTGAGCAAGACTGCTCACAATGGTGCCTTGGTGGTGCTGGGGAAGGGAAATCTCCGGACGATGGGTACCTGGGAGAGGGAGAGTAGGTCCTGGGGATATTTTAAGTTTGGCAAAAAAAGACGCACTAGTTTCAACTTTACCATCAAGACAAACTACCACAGCTGCATTTTGTTTTCGTAACTAAACATTCAAAATGAACAATGCAAGTATTTAAAAACTTTCTCGTGCAAAAGTTGTCTAAGGACTTGGCGCTTTACTTTTTGGAAATCACAATTTGTTGGACAGACACTAAAAAATCAATTTGCAGTGGTGATTATTATCACTCCATGACTATTCGAACAAGATTTTTCAACATACACAAAGCTCGTTCTATTCATTAAAATTATAAATTGTAGTAAACAAATTAGGCGATCATTGATATGAAAGGCAAACGCATTAAGTTACAAACCTATTAGATCCTGATGAAGTTGAAGTTCAGAACTTATTCCTTCACACAGAAAAGCGTATGCATAATGTGGCCTTAAAAGTTACAGGAAGTGTGTGTGTGTGTGTGTGTGTGTGTGTGTGTGTGTGTGTGTGTGGTGTGTGTGTGTGTGTGTGTGTGTGTGTGTGTGTGTGTGTGTGTGTGTGTGTGTGTGTGTGTGTGTGTGTGTGTGTGTGTGTGTTGTGTGTGTGTGTGCCCGTGTGTCTATGTGTCTGTGTCTGTGGTGTACATACGTGGGCATGCGCGTGCGTGTGTGTGTATGCGCGCGTATTAAGAAGTGCAAGTGCGTTTTTTTGTGTGATTTGTGGGTTTGCGTTATAGTGTGTGTGTGTGAGGGGGGGGGGGGTGAGGGCAGTGTTTTTTCCGTTGGTTTCAAATGTTAATTTCTGGCCACTGGTTGGACTGTGTTCTGGAAGGATTTAACGTACCAAAAAATGATGTCACCATTTATTTTGGTGATTTGTTTATACTTTACTCTCAATTGCAAATGCCGGCTCAAATCGTGCTAAATAATTTGATTATATAACTCCAAATACATTCTGCATGCAACACAAACACCCAGTATACTGCTTAAAGTAATACGATAATTAAGAATAAAAAAACACTCCTTTCAACAAATCAAACTTTTCTTTTTGTTCTTGACTTGTAAATTGTACATACAGTAATTATCGCATAGCTCAAACCTGTTTATTTAGTTCTTTCGGTCCACCATCTGGCTGGTTCTAGTCAGCTAATGTAGAATAGAACTTCGATGTTCATTAAGTGTTTGTGTTCATAATCAGATGGAAGGATCTCCTTCTTCTTCATCCTTTTCAATTTCTAAGAGTGCATGGTTGACATTACTGAACACCTCCTCATCAGCTCCACACAAACACATATCGGAGCAGTTGAGGCCCTGCGACCGACAGGAACAGTGTGATGTGCAACTGGTCTTCTTGCACCCACATTTGATGAGGTGAGTAACTGTGGCTTGAGCTTGAGGATCCCTTGTTGGTGTTGGTACTACCTATCCCCCTCTTCCTTCCACCCCTCGGTTGTTGCTGGTGAGGGTGAGGAATGTCACCTGACGCCACACCATGGCCTGGTAGTGTGCCTGGGCAATGGCTTCATGTAAGGCGCCTCGTGTCAGAGGTAGCTGTTGAGCCTCTAGTTGTTTCTTGGTGAAAAGCTTCCATCTGAGATCACCAACATCCACCACAGTGCTACCAGGCTCATAGAGTTGGCAAACAAATGCCTCTATGGCTCGTTCAGTGTCAACTTCCAGTTTCTCGGACGTCCCTAAGGCAGCAAATGCAGATACCACCCCCATGGAGCACCTGCTAAATGCTTGCTAACAGGTCAGCTTCCTCTTGCCTGCAAATCGACCTGTTACGTCAGCTCCAGAGAGGGCATGGAATCCTGGTAAGGCTTCAGCCTTTGTATCGCCAAGTGCATTCACTATTGGTCCCAGTGAAACTACTGGCTTCTTGTGCCCCACACCAGTGACAAAGTATGTGTTCCTGCACAGCTGATGGTAACGGTGGATTGCAAGGACAAAAACGTCAGTGTCAGGTGACTGAATGTAGAGTTCTGTTGCTCCTCTTCGAACAGCATCCAGACTGTGCAGGATAAGTCTCGTGTCAGCTTCTTCTTGGAAGCTGCAAAGATGTTGAACGTCCATGGAGTTTGAGAGGACATCTTGCCGCAAAGTCACTATGGAGACCTTGGGCTTACCCTCAAAGTGGTGGAGAGCTTTCTTTGCAAGATAAACTGTCAGTTCATCTTTGGTTGCGGTACTGGATAGGAACTGCTTTGCTGACATCTTGCCAGTCTGTGTATTCTCTGTGACGTGAAAAGCAGTTGCTGGCTTACGACCCTGGCGTCTCTCCCTTGTGGCCTCTTTCAGTGAAGTGGGAAGATCATAGCGGTCAAAGACTAGATGCAAATCATCATATTCTCTGAACTTGCTTTTCAGTGTAATTATGAAGTGGTCAGTCCATTAAGCACATGGCTTGACCCAAGGTGGCTTACCCATTGCCTGGACGATTACCATTCCGTCAATTACAGTTGCCTTCCTTGGCGTCAGGGGAGCAATGTCATTGGCGACATCCTCTGGCTGCAGATCAACACTAATTTTGTTTGGCAGGTCATCAAGTGCAGCCATCAGCTTGCTTTTGTCTGTGCATGGTAGGAGTTCACCACTCACTGTGAACAAGGCTCGTGGGAGGGATGTAAACTCATGCTGGCCAATGCTTTCCTTGAAGTTAATCTCGGGGCATAGGCATGCAACAATTAACATGTGGGCAAATAGTGATCTGTCGTCCTTGAGCACCACTACCTGATCAGCTACTTCGTGTTTCACCGCCTTCCTTGCTTTTTTCCATGTCTTCAGTTGAACCTTCAGAGAACAGAAAAACACCGATTCTGGCTCAACCGGTCTCAACCAGTTTCGACCGGTTGACTCCAGAATCGGTGTTTTTCTGTTCTCTGACAAGTAAGACTTCAATAACCAAAAAATAACGATTATTTACAAACAAACATACTGTGTAGGATTATCCGTTTTCAATACTAATTTACTAAACTTTTCAGATTTCAGTTTTTGCTTAATCCTGCGTTTTTCCTGATCATTCTCAATAACATCATTTTCATGCATACATTCATCAAATGCGTCTCTGTCTTTCATGTGAAATAAAACTACAGTCTTTAACTGTTCTCTAAAGTCTTTTAAAACCGAGTTATATTTCTGACATAAAATCCACACACTTATCCCAGCATGTGTTCCACTGAAAGCTAGTTTTGATAGAGTGTTTCTCTTTTTGACTATGTCTCTTTCTGCTGAACAGTCATCTATAATAAATAGTGTGTGCGTTCCCTTAAAAAAATTATAAAAGTATTCTAAACACTCACTTAGCTTATTGGTGGGGTCAATCAAATATATTTTGTCATCCGTCCATATAAACCTTCTATCGTGATATGCCTTGTTCCATTCAAGTGTTGGACAGAAAATCACAATATAATCAAAATTATAGCGATAAACTGTTTGTAACAGATCGAGGATAAATATTGTTTTTCCAAAGCCAGTTTGTCCACAAATGAATGAACAATGAGGAGTTTTTGTCATAAAGTTTAACTGCTCCATAGTTTTATAACAGGATTTAATTTAATCCAGTTATTATATTTATCATACTTTCTGTCAAAACCTGTTCAGTATAATAAAATCCTATGAGGCCTAAATGTGTAAGATTAATCCAATTCAGTTCTGTAAGATTGTTTCTATTTAAGCTAATATTGATTTTGCTGCTTGTTGTTATGACCTTAATATCCTCACCATTGTGAAGAACGACGATGGTAACTTTAAGTTTTTCAACGTCTAAGTTTTGCCAGCTAATTAGAATTCCTTTTAAAAGGACGTCACTGACGCCCACAGCTCCATTCCTCTCCTCATCTTTTAAGACAGAAATTTCAAATATCATTGTGAACGTGTCTCCTAATTTCATGCGCGGAATGAACTGCAATTTTGTAGAAGCATCTTTCAAAACCGTTTCTCTTCTGTGGAGGATGTACTGTTTATTCCCATACGGCGTTATTTCAATCTCTTTCCGACTATTGTCCTCTGGCATAAGACTTACATGTAAAGGACCAGAGTTGAAAGCTTTTCTGAAACTTTTTTGACGGCTAAAAAATGTAAATGGGCTTATGAATTCAAATTTTATGTCCCATTCTAAATATGGTTCCAAGTGCCATTTAAGGTCAGGTTTTCGAACTATTTTATATTCATACTGGCCAACATTATTTGCTTCTAGATTGCGCAGCTGTTCTAGTTTAGGAAACTTTTTGCTGTCACCAACCTCTTTGCGTTTATAATCACCATCTTTAGTGTACTCAAAACCATACAAAGCTCCTATTTCACCGTTCTGTTCAAAGTCCGCAACGTCTGCAAGGTCTTTTAATTCTAAAGTTATACACTCACAGGCGCTAATGTAACTCCCGGTTCTTCTGGCCCCCGCGACATTTTTTAGAGCAACTAATTATTTTATTTCCAAAACAATGTGCAGGTTATCACATTTTACGACTTTTCCTGCTTTGTCTGCGATTTTTATATTAAATGATCCGACCCTTCCACATGCTAATCTTTTAAACTGTAAATTAGGGAATTGTATAATTTCATAATCGCAATATGCAGCTTTCCCTGATGGAAGAGCTCTTAAAACAGTTGAGGGTCTTCCATCATATAAGTTTTCATCAGTGCTCAGCTCATCCAAATGAACATAGAGTAATGAATGTAATGCAAGATCGAGCGGACTGTCTCCCTCATAAGTAGTTTTGTTTGGTGTAACTCTAAATTTATGATTGCCAGCTGCAAAGCCTAACATTTTAGCTAGCTCTTTATCAAAATAGTAACCTACTTCTTCTTCAGGCTTGAATGTTAACATTGTTTTTAGATTTGCATTGTTAAGTTTGAGAGTAATGTCGAAGTTACTCATTGCTTCTTTTAGTGAGCGAAACCCGTAATAACCATCAGGTATTGTTAACTGGCTAACTTTGGCCCCTGTTTTGTCAATTTTTTTAATCGTATTATTATTCAGGGATTTACTTATATTGAACCATACGACTTTGTAAAAAATTTCATGAAGTGCAACCATTCTGGTTCCGCAATTGTTATCAATAGCATGCTCTAAAAACGAAGGACGGTCTTGAGTTGTTATTGTTACAAACATTTTTTAAACGAAATAAAAATGAGTGCATTCAAATATACTAATGCAAAATATTCTGTTGGGCCGCACTACAATCTTAAAAATATAACAACTGATACTCTTGACATTTCTGTGACTCTGTCTGACGCCTTTCAAGTAAAGGTGAGTACTCCATTGGCCAAATATTTTAACCCTCCTATTAAAAAAGACTACATCCCAAAAATGTGGTTTAGTCATCCAATGCAGTTTTATCAGAACCAGTTAAACTTTGCTGTGTTTTGTGCAACAACTGGGTGTGGAGTGTCGTATGCTGATCATCTAAATCATCCTGATCCTTTGGTGAGGTCTGTGTACAGATTTCATTTCTATTACACCTTCAGACGTATTTTGACTGAACTGCAAGCGCCATTACCAAATGACAAACCGTTTAATCCATTTAGCAACAGAATAGACATGAAGGCTTTTGAAAGGATCTGTAACGAATTCAATATTAATGTTAAGACAGACTTTAGACAAAAGTCGGATCTTAATCATGCTTAGGCACCCCTTATTTTTGGGGCGTGCACAGAAAGTATAAGTATGACTGGAATCCTCCTTACACATCTTTCTCTTCAGGCACGGCTGTTCACCTCGGGTCCATAGAGCAAGAGCATAAAACAGCATGGACAACATTTATTTTAGACACTTCTAAGGGTCTAACTAGAGCGGGAATAGAACGAATAAACGACTCTATTCGTACTTACGTTTGGTGTTTGCTAGGGTCGCAAGCACAGACAAGGTCGAGCATAACTAATCCTTCTACTGGCTTTGATGCGCAAAAACAGTACTTGGCAAATTTAGAGGACGCCATTAATTCTACAGTTGATTTACCTTCAAGCATAAAAAGGTACCAAAATGTTTTACAATACGCAAGATCAAAAGTAGACTTTGCTGTTGGCACTGGTTTTATACATGCTGCCTTCTGACCTCAGACTCCAGATAGGTACAATAATAAACTACAATAATGAAATCCTTGTGGCAGGCAATGAACAGAAGGTCGGAAAAAACGACATAAATTCTGAGCCAGTGATATTACAAACAATAAAAAAACAAGATGACCCCCCAAGATTAAGTCATCCAATCCCCGAGGTCCAAAGCCCAAAGACCGTTGAAGACTACGAATTCAAAAAAAATAATGACCATGAAGATGAAAAGACAGCACTTGTTTTTGGATTAACTAGCCTAGGATTACTCCTTCTTTATTTTACTAAATATTAACCCAACTATTAAGAGAACTAATGTCCATAAGTGCTCGGCCATAAAGCCAACTACTTTGCTTGCAGTAGACAAAAGCCAGCTAACGATACTCCCTAATATACTAGGTAAAGCGTCCATGGCTTTACTGGCTAATTTTATAAATAAACTCGCAAGATGATCAAGCTGTTTTTTTACCCATGATTTATCAGGCGGCGATGGAGGGGATGGTGGTGGAGGCACTGAACTTTGACCACCGCCGCCTGTAATAGCCAACACCAGTGTACTTATTGCAAATCCTAAGGCTGTTATAACGCTTGCTAATGTGACACCTTGCTCTCTAAACAGCGTTCGTATTCGTTCTGCTAGCGTCGTGTCTTCATATAAAATTCTTTGGATAGTTTCTCTTATTCTGCTCACTTGAGTTCGTAATTCTTCTCGGTTAGTAGACAAGGCTTCTACTCTTGCTGATCTTACTTCTTTAAGCTCTTTTATTTTTTGGATTATTCTTTCTTTAATATCAAGTCCTAAGTTGGCCTCGATAGCCTCAGCGAGTTTTTTTCTTCTCTTTCTATATGCTCATTTAGTTCAGTCAGTTTTGCTAAATTGTTTATTAATTCCCCTCGGAAGGTTCTTAAAGTGCGATCAAGGGCTTTTAATTCTCTTATAGACGCCTTTATATTTTGCTTGGGCAGCGGCGGATCATTTATAGTTTTTAATGCTATTTCTTCTTCTTCAGTGAGTTCTGCTTCTACTGTATTTATTATTTTGACTGTTGTTTGATTTAAAACTTCAGGTTCCATGTTTTGCATTTGGTTATCTGTTGGGAGTTCTTGTTGTATGTTTTGAAGTTGAGCAACTTTCTCCGGATCTAATTTTGGTTTAGTAATGCTAAGGCGATTTTGCTCGCTTACACGAAGCCTTTGTCTAATTGTATTCATGCCTACAAACTTTGATGGGTCTCGTTTATCCGTAAGCTGAACAAGTTCTCCTTTGTCGTTTTTCACATACAAATGATTATCTTTTAGTTCAAAATCATCAGGGTATATAGTTTCGGGAGGTTCTAGTCCTAAACTTTGGTATAATGATCTGACCTTACTTTCTGTTAATTCACGCCTTTGCCGCGCTTCTACTAATTCATCATGCAATGAGAGCCTCGAGCGATGCTGCTCCCAAGGGGAATCACTCATGTCGTCTCCACGATCAAAAAACATCATAATCTTCTTCACCTTCAATTCCTGCCATGTTTTAAATAATTAACTTTTTTATTTTGTTTTATAAAAAAATGTCACAAGTATATGGCTCGATTCTTGACCCGCATAGAAGACTGAAAGAGCCCTTTGGCATGAAGGGAAATAAACGGAATATTACTGTTCCAAATAATCCATCTACTATTGATGCGGATCAAATTCTTACTGTCAAATTTCCAGACCTAGGAGCGGATGAAGTGATTGTGCCAGGATCTGCGCGACTTACTTTCAAAATAGAACTCGAATCAGCAACAGACCCAAACAGAACAGTTGTCCAGAATCTGGGGCGGGCAATCGTTAAGAAAATTTCTATAAAACTTGAGGGGCAAGAAATATTTTCTTTACACAATGCAGACATATTTTTTAACCTATTTTGATCTATGGCTAACCGGGAACGAAAGGGCTGATCTTGCGTTTCAAGGAATCGAAAATGAAGATGCACTAAAACATAGAATAGGCGCCGCAGATGCTAAAGACGGCAAAAGGTATGTAGCCGTAAGTTATGCGTATGGAAATCGCTTTTTCATACCCCTAGATTTTGAGTTGTTAAAAGCGCATGCCCCATACTTTCAAGGAGCGTTAAAAGACAGATTGTCATATGAACTCACTTTTAATGACTACAAATATGTTATTATATCTGAAGACACCGAAGCAAAGTACAGCATTTCTGACATCTCGTTAGAGTTTGACGTTGTTAGCGACCCTGACTTAGCGAGGTTGATCCAGCAACAATATCAGTCAAAATTAGCAATATATTACGAAAGAGTGATTCATCATTCTAAATATCCTAAAAGCAGGGCAGACACTATATGGAATTTTAGTTTTAGCGCCACAGCACAATCACTTAAAGGTATTTTATTGCTGTGTGAAAATGAAGAACCATTCAAAAGACAAACTGAAAATTTTGTTAATCCTAAAATAACGAAAGTGCAATGTACAATTGAGGGTAGTCCTAACCAAATCTACGCTAGCGGGCTTAAACCTTATCAGCATTTTGATGAAATAAGAAAACTGTTTGGAGGCGGGAGGTGTAGAAATCCAACAGTTGACCTTGTGTCTAAAGATCTACATCTTCACAGCGTTAGACTTGATCATTATTTAACAACGAAATACGGTTTATGGATTGACCTAAGGTCAACAGAGGATAATCAGTTACATGGAAGCAGGAGAACTGTCAGAGACATAATAAACATTCAAACTGATAAAGAAAAAGAGGTCGATAAACCACTTAACGTGTATTTGTTTTTAATATATGATGCGCAGCTAAATATTCAAAATAACAGATTAAAAGATATAGTATACTAAATTATTTTTTATTTTTAAAAAAGCATGTCTGTTCAGGTTTATCCAAATGTGCCTACAGCACCGGAGTCGCCAAGAGAAGAGATAGCAGGCGTTTCTGCGCTATAGAAACCCCCGACATAAAAACCTTTAGATTAACAAACATTACGCAAATGCAGCTAGTACTAGAGCAAGACCTTTCAAAATACAGCAAAACCAAAAGAAGGTATTCTGCTGCCTTTAATGCTGTTACCTATGTTAATACTGGAGCATCGACTATTAGTACTCTATCAGCAGGAACGAGTGTAGGTCTCTTAGCAACAGGTGTTGGCGCACCGGTAGCTTTACCTCTAGGTGGTTTGTCTTTAACTCTTGGCCTGTGCTCATTAGCTGTAGGTGCTGCTGGCAAAAAATTAAAAACTAAACTCCAAAAGCACACAGCTATGGTTCAACTGATAACAGCTAAACTTAGTTCCTTTAAACTGACAATAAATAAAGCACTAATTGACTCAAACATCACAGATGAAGAATTTAGTCGTTTACAGGCAGATTTTGATGACTACAAAAGAGAAAAGTTTGATCTTCAAAGAAAGGCAAGGACAAGTTTTTCTCAACAGCCAGACGCCGAGCAGATAAAAAAGGAATGTTTAAAAAAAGTAAACGAAACATTAAACTCTGTTCTAAACAGCTCACATTAACAACACCAAAGGGTGTTTTATACTTTAGTTTATGAGTCCAAGCGCAAAAAGACCGTTGATATTGATTCTGATTAAGTATTTTTTTTTAATTTAAATAAATATTTTGAGTTAGAAAAGAAACTCAGCATGGATAAGATATATGAAGGTCCAGACGAACTGTTTGAAGCAATGCATAAGGAAGAATATTTATCAAAAGCTTTAAATGATATCAGTCTAGACGTTATTGATTCAGCAAGCGTACAGGCAAGTGTTGCTTATGCTATTTCTCAAGTTCCAGGTAAACTAACAATAGACCCGCCAGTTAAAGTAATGTTAGCTGTTTTAATCGATTATGTAACAATAAATGAAGAAAATCTAGAAGTCTGGGTCTCGACTAAACAACAGACTATTCTTTCTCATAATGACTTAACACCCGGTTGGGCAGACGAACTGCTTACACAGTTTGATGTGGCCGCTGAAGAAGCCAAAATGAGAGGCTCTGGTTGGTCAGAGGGCGAAGTCTTAGAGATCAGATTAAAACAGGCTAAGTATGCGCCGATTGTAGGCAGGGATTACATTCCACTACCCCCATCATTAGTTGCAAAAAAAGCAGTTTTAAACATAAAGAATACAGACAACAAATGTTTTATGTGGTGCGTTCTCGCAAGGCTGCATTACGCCCGCAAAAACGCAGAGAGAGTGTCTAACTATTGGGATTACATCAATGATCTTAACTTTAGTGGAATATCCTTTCCTGTTAGCGTGGACAAAATTGATCAGTTGGAAGAACAAAACAAACCAATAACTGTTAATGTCTACACATGGGATGAGGAAACAAATCTACAACCGATTAAAGTGTCCAAGAACAGCCCCAACGATTGGCGAACCAGACAAAAATCATGTTGACTTACTACTGATGTTTTCACCAGCAGGGCTGCCACATTAGACATTGATACGCACAATGAGTAGATTATTGGCTCATACTTCAAAAATTGGGTATAAGCAAGAATTCTGTAGAAAATGTTTAACAAGAATGCCATCCGTTCAAGCCGCGCTTGACATAAAAAACATTGTAGTAGCCCAGTTGACTGTAATACAGAACTAATTACGCCCCCAGAATGCAGTAAAGTTAGTTTTAAGAACTGGAAACGGATGCAAACGAGCCCATACGTAGTTTACGCAGACTTCGAATCACTCATTGTTCCTTATGAAGGACCAACCCCACAGAGACTTCCAAAAACAGTCTTATCAGATTTGTTCATTTGCTTTCATCGTTGTCAGGTCGGATGGCGCCCATTCAAAGCCAGAATTATACAGAGGACCAGATGCAGCAGAATACTTCTTAAAACGCATGCAGCAAGTGCGTAATGATTGTTCTAATACTCTGAATTTATCTGAAATCATGATGACACCTGAAGATCAACAACAGTATGACTCAGCCACTCACTGTTGGATTTGTGGTTTAGGCCTCTCATCAGACGCAGCCAATCCGACAGTAAGAGACCATGATCACATTAGTGGGAAGTTCAGAGGTGCAGCGCACAACAACTGCAATCTTCAACTAAAGGTTGACCCAAGGACATGGAAATTACCCATCTTCTTTCACAACTTGCGAGGTTATGACTCTCATCTTATAAATGAAAGCAGTAGACAGCGCCTTCAGGGTAACATGCATCGCACAGTCATCGGAAAAGTACATGTGTTTCGCTTTAAATAACATGTCTTTTTATGACTGTATGCAACACATGATGGGATCATTAGAGTCGCTGGCTATGTCCTTAAAGTCCTGCCCAATAACAGAAGAATATTTTGACTCAACTCTTGTTAGAAAGGGCGTTTACCCTTATGAGTACATGAACAGTTGGGAAAGGTTTGACGAAGATACACTTCCACCTAAAGGCGCGTTCTTTTCTAGTCTTAGAGGAAAGGACATCAGCGATTCTGATTACCAGCATGCTCAAGATGCGTGGCAGAAGTTAGAGTGTAAAACGATGGGAGACTATCATGATTTATACTTGATGGCTGACGTTTGTTTGTTGGCGGACGTCTTTGAAAATTATAGAAAGACCTGCATGAAACATTATAGCCTGGATCCCGCGCATTACATTTCTGCGCCCGGGATGAGTTGGGATGCTTTCTTAAAGTTTACTGGAGTACAGATTGATTTATTGTCTAACCTGCCAATGATTCAGATGATTGAAAACGGATTGCGTGGAGGAATTAGTATGGCGTCGCATCATTACTGTAAAGCAAACAACAAATACCTGGACGACTATGATGCAAGTAAAAGGTCTAACTATATTATGTATTTAGATGCAAACAATCTGTATGGTTGGGCTATGGCGCAATCACTTCCGTTACGTAACTTTAAAATGTACACAGACGACGGCCCGAAAAATATTCAAAAGGCATTAAAGTGGCTGAGCAGTTTGGCGCCAGATCAACAGCGTGGTTTCATTCTAGAAGTTGACTTAGAATATCCTCATGAACTCCATGACCTGCATAATGACTACCCATTAGCAGCAGAAAGCCTAAAGACAAATCCAAAAGAGCCGCCTAAACTTGTGCCCAATCTTCGAGGCAAAAAAAATTATGTCTGTCATTACAGACTTCTACAATTTTATTTAAGACATGGTTTGAAGTTGACAGCAGTTCATCGTATAATTGCTTTTGATCAAGAACAGTTCATGAAACCATACATCATGAAGAACACTGATCTCAGAACTAAATCCGCAGATGTTTCAGAGAAAGACTTTTTCAAGCTGATGAACAACAGCTGTTTCGGAAAGACTATGGAAAATCCGCACAAGCGTAAAGATGTTAGATTGGTCACCAGAGAGAACGAAGCAATTAAGCTGACTTCAAAACCAAATTATCAGGACTTTAGAAGATTTCATGATCAGCTTTTTGGCATAATGATGAAAAAAAAGAAAGTCAAATTGGACAAGCCTGTATTTATTGGGTTTACTGTTTTAGAATTATCAAAGCTTTTGATGTTAGAATTTCTTTATGACTACTTTAAACCCTTGCATCCTGAGTCCAGAGTACTTTACACAGATACAGACAGTTTTGTTATAGATATCCCTACTGAAGATATGTATAAAGACATGGAATTAGAAGTAGCTAAAGGGCATGCGGGATGGTACGACACATCCGATTACCCTAAAGATTCACCTTTACATTCAATTACTAATAAAGAGGTTTTAGGAAAGATGAAGGATGAATTATCTGGAGGGGTGATTAAGGAGTTTATTGGTTTAAGGTCGAAAATGTACAGTATTTCGAGCCAGGAGAAAACCATTAAGAAAGCAAAAGGAATATCTCGCAGTGTTGTGCAGTCAAACATATCGCATGACAACTACAAAGAAGCATTGTTCAATAAACATACTTTTCATCATGACAACGTAAAACTACGATCTAATCTACATGAGATCAACACAACAGTTGTAACAAAAAAGTCATCAGATAGAACAAACACAAAACGTGTGTTTGTTAATCCAGAGTTTTCATATGCAATTGGACACTGGAGAACGGCATAATTATATACATTCTTGGGGTTTATATTTTTCCCGAAGTTTATCTATAAGCTCAATCGCATCAATATCCAATTCATCCAAAATTTTTCTCATGTTTGCTTGATGTGCTCGAATTTTTTTTACTATTTCAAGATATTCTTTATCCCATGTTTGATAATCAAAATTTGGGATTTTGGGCTGTAGGTGATCTGGATGCATTGCCATGTGCCGATGAGTCCTCGCAAATGTTGCCCTAATAGCAGAATTCAAATTAAATGATTCCCGCATCAATTCCAAGGTCTCTGCATTTATCATTCTTGCTTCCGGTTTAGTTCCATGTAAGAATTCTTTCTTCTGTGCCTCAATACGTAAGGCTTCTTCGTTGTGAGCTTCCATTTTAAACTCAAATATATTTACGTAAATTAATTAAGCGGAACTGTGTCTGGTGGGGTTATCTGCAGTTCTTCTTTCACAAAAGATCTTTGAGGAGCTGGTTGTTTTGTTGTGTCAGTTTCTCGTAAATAATACACGGGCGGATTCATTTTTACAATTCTATTTATTTCATATGGATCAACACTCCAAACTGGATCGGTTGCCCTAATGCGAGTGTCCCCTTCTGCTTCCCCTGGTAAATAAAGGTACCTTACTTTTAAACCAAACGGTAATAGTTTGCTGGTTGTACTGGTGTCTTCAGCAACATTCATTGTTTGTTTTTTGATTGCTTTTACTGGTTTTAGCCCCGTTAATTTAAATTCTTCATTATTCATTGCGCGCAAAACTGAGGGCAGTCTTCTAACCCATTCTGTGTTGCGAGAATTGTCAATAAGCTCTCTGTGATACTGGTAGGAAAAAAGTCTTTCAGCTAACTGTTTGTTAAAGTTTTCGACTAAAGCCTGTGATCTGTGAACTCCTGGAATGCCTCTTTTAATGGTAACTCTATGTTTTAACAATAATTGATTCACTTGACCTTTAAATTCTTTTCCATCATCAACTTGAATCATGCGAGGATAAGTTAGCGGGCCTCGTTGGTATATCAGCTGTATAGCGACAGCAACAGCAGAAGCACTCTTTTGTGTTAATGGTTCCGCATCTTTGTATCTTGAAGCCATGTCAATTACTGTGAGTGCGTACTTAAATCTTTTTCGTCTAATCATATCATGGGGTAAATATAGAAGGTCCATTTGATGGGTGTCGTTCGGTATTGTATTCACAAAGTGTGGTCTCTGTATTCGTCTAGGTGCAGGTAAATAAATTTGCCAGATTGCTTGTTTAGATAACCATTCTTTTGCTGTTTGTTCGCTGACTCCCGCTGCTTGGCTTAGCTTTTTAATTGCCGTGATTCCCTTCCAATATCCTTTGGGCGAATAATAGATTTTGTTCATTTTTTATTCAGCCAATATTATGCGCAACAAAATACACAACGGTCATACCAAAGACAATAAACGCGATTTCTTGCATCTTTTGTTTTTCTGATGGCTGATAAAAGTCACTGAATTTTGGTGGGGGCAATGTCTCGATTGGTTTGCCTGTTACAAGATAATATTCTTTTATTGCCTGGTCAATGTCTTTAAATGTGTAAGCTGCATGTCCCTGTTTTTTCGGTTTGTCGTTAATAAAATCTAACTGCTCAATTCTCTGCTTTTCATAGTAATCTTGTGCTGCGGCTAGTTGCTCCATAGCTTTGTTATGTCTTTTTCTCTCACCGTCATCCCGTAGTTTACTAAATGCGTAATTACTTCCGCTAAAAGCAAGCGCATTCACCACTGCACCACCTATCATCATTACGAGTGAAGCCATTTTTATAAATGTATTTTTTATTTTACATATTTATACTGTCTGGAATTATTCCTTGCTTAACTAGAAAATCTTTCGTAGCAAATGAAGCTGCAATAACAGCAATCAGTTTTGCTGAGTCTTCAAAGTCTAGTTTGCCAAGATCTGCTGGTTTAATTTTTAACAGGCTTTTACCAAGCATTGTGTATCCTACACTTAGGCCTCCAATAACAGCAGAATGGTATACAAGGTTGGTAACAGTTTTTTCGGTGCTCATTTTTAAAAAATAAAATAATTATAATTAATAAAAAACATGAACAGCGATGATCTGCTAGAGCTACAGAGCAGCCTAAACCGTCTTGGACTTACAAATGAAGAAGTTGATGACCAAGCTATTATGCCCAAAAAGGAGAGGCTGTATTCTTTGGCAGCATGTGGAAAAACAAAACAGTTCCTCGGAAATGAATTCAGCATAGAACAGATTCAACAGATGTCGCCACAAGACATTGTAAAGTATCATAACAGGTATGAAGCGCAACTAGGATCAAGAATGGTGAAAAACGTCGGGCAAACGGTTCTTAGTTTGTACACTAAACTAGTCAGTAGATTTGCTCCCATTGATTCTGAACAAGACTTTATGTATGATTTAACGCAGGATCCAGTTTTAACAAAGTCATTAGAGTCTCTAAGCTGTGATCTATATTACAGATTTGGAACATTATTATCGCCATTAATCATGGGATTAATTACTTTTAATCATATAGATTTTATTTCCCTTCAAAATGACCAAGCCAGAAAATCAGCAGAATCAGAATCAGAAAACATTGATTCAGGCGGAGAAAGTAACCAGTAAAAAGAGTAGCAAAGTGGAACAAACAAAGAAAATTAAAAGTACAATCATGGGATTAATTACTTTTAATCATATAGATTTTGTTTCGCTTAAAAATGACCGAGCTAGAAAATCAGCAGAATCAGAATCAGAAAACATTGAATCCGGTGGAGAAAGCGACCAGTAAAAACCCTCCTCATCCTGGACGTGTTGCAGCAGGAAAAAGATTAGCAGAGTGGAACAAACAAAAAAAATTTAAATTACAAGCACCTAATATAATTCATAATGAAAAAGTGCTAGAGCCGCAGCCAGTTGTTTCAATGCCAGCTATAAAAACACCTGAACAAGTTGATTCAAGCCCTACAACAGGGTTGCCAACACCTCCAAAGTCTTCATGGAATTTTCTTAAAGGCGTCATTTTTGGCGGCATTGCTGCTGGGGGTGGTTATTACGGTTATAAAATATATAAACAAAGACACCAAAAACCAAAGCAGTCCAAACAATCTCCACCACTAAATACAGAAGCCGAACACAAAAGCATGCCAAAACCACCAACAACAAAAGATCATTTTGATCCATTTCTAATGCAATAATACTTTATTGATACTGCAATCCTAACATACTGGATTGGTTTTGATTTATTATAAATAAATTTGTTTCTTTGATAAAAATAGATCATGACGGATTATTATTTGTTTAAAATGATGAAGTCAATAAATAAAGACATGGAGTCTATAAAAGGCATTTCCATAGACCAGAATTATAATCAATGCGGTTGCTTACAATGTAAGAACTTCATTAAGATCTATGCTGACCAATCTCGCGCCAAGGACGCTGAGCAAGACATCCTCGACAATGACGCGTTTTTTGAAGCGTGTGTGTACTATATTAGACATCTACTATTTAAGATAAAAACATAGATTGTATTGTTTTTTTTGATAATTATAAGATAACTTAAATAAGAACTTGGTTGTACTTAAAGGATGACTTAATTACAATCTTGAGGTGACTTGAGTAAGAACTTGAGGATGACTTGGGGACGACTTGAGGATGACTTGAGTAAGAACTTAGAAGTGACTTGAGTAAGAACTTGAGGATGACTTGAGGATGACTTGAGGATGACTTGAGTAAGAGCTTAGAAGTGACTTGGGGTGACTTGAGTTAAGAACTTAGAAGTAACTTGAGTGTGTGCATGCGTGGGGTGGGGGTGGGCAGGGTGGGGTGGGACAAAACACACACACACAAACACCAACAAACAACAAACAAACAACAAACAAACAACAAACAACAAACACACACAACAAACAAACAAACACACACACAATAGACGGGACAGTGCTTGTGTGGGAAAGTGAAGGAGCTTTTTGTTGTTGACACTTGAACGACGTAGACAGCCGCCAAAAGCACTTATCAGAGTCCTGAATCAATAATCACAGGATCTCTTTCAAAGTTCTTATCGGCGGCCGTCTGAAAAGGAGGTGTGCAGGGTGTTGAAGCAGGTTTTCAGGAGAAATGTTTGCCAGCCGGTTACAGCGTAACCGTTACTATTTTTAGAAGCCCGTCATACTATCGTCAGTAGTCCAAACCCTGCCACGCAGGCCAGCACGCTGTTAGGCCATCCCTAGCAGGGCTTTGTGGGTCAATCGGCAGACTCTGCTGATTGGCCTAGTTTGTTGGGCGCTTTCTGGCAGCCAGGCTAGGAAAACTACCGCTGTGGAAGTAACTCAATTACTCCTGCCACGCAGGCTCAAGCACGTCATGTGTATCCCGCCTATAGGCTATGATGTGTGCCTGTTTATTATTCATTTCACGCAGTCTAGCTCAACCGCGGCTGTTTCCTACTGTAGGTTTTGGACTACTTGGTAATTAGCGAACAGTGCTACACCCACTATAATTAGCCAGTAACAACACCAGCCCTGTCTAGGGCCCAGCCTGAGTCGTGTTCCGTGTCGTCTGCTTTGCCGTTGTGTCACAAACACCACAAGGTGGGGAAGTTTTCTGAACTACTGTGACGGGCTTCTAAAAATAGTAACGGTTACGCTGTAACCGCCTGGCCAGCAGCGAAGGCTGGGCAATAGCCTGCTAGTACGCGGGGTTATTATAGCGGTGCAGTAGTATTAGCAGTGTTCGCCGCAACACATGCCTCTCACCTATTTCACAAAGAGTTTCACAAAGAATTTCACAAAGAGTTTAACTCTCCTCTTTTTCATCCGGGCTTAAGACCAGCATTGGCGGAGTTAGTGTTTTTGGCGGCTCTTGATTGCCATGTAGTACACCTATCACCGAACATTTGGAGCTTTTTGAATAAAACAGCGCCATTTTTTAGAAATGGAATCATTTCTTCAAAAGTTAAAAGCTTTTCAAAGTTAACAACATCTCTTTCAAATATATCAGCTAAATCTCGGTCTTGAATTAACAAGCTTTCAAGGCGCTTGTGTAGTTCATCAATAGTAGGTTCTTGTTTTTTTCTTTCTCCTCACCTTCCAAAAGCAATACTTCTCTTTGGCTTAGGAGGTAAAGAACTGGACCCGCCTGATTTTCTTTTGTTTAGATACTCCGCCATACAGTTGTAATAAAACACAATCACCTATAGCAAGAAACTATTCCTCTGTGAACAAACACGTCCGTCTGCATTGGAAGCCATGGCTAAACTGAGAGGCGCTGGTTGGAGGGCGCTAGTTCAAGATCGTCATGTCCGGTCACGTCATAAGACCCAACACCACAAATTAAGTAATCTGGTGTCGACCTAATGATGGGTCTCTGCAGTATTCTGATAGTGCGGAGTCCTTAGGCAGGTCGACAATTAGCAATTAAAGGCTTACCTGCTCCACCGTTTGTGTATGGGGTGTGTTCAGCGACTGCTGCTTTTCCCCTACGTTACTCTATGGGGTGTGTTCAGCCACTGCTGCTTTCCCCCTATGTTACTCTCTAGAAAGTTTAGTAAATTAGTATTGAAAACGGATAATCCTACACAGTATGTTTGTTTGTAGATAATCGTTATTTTTTTGGTTATTGAAAGAGAATGTGTGATGGATTATCATTTTTAATTCATTGTTGAAGTCTTACTTGTCAGAGAACGTAAAAACACCGATTCTGGAGTCAACCGGTCGAAACTGGTTGAGACCGGTTGAGCCAGAATCGGTGTTTTTACGTTCTCTCCTTCTTCATTCTGGCCCAGATACTGACCTCATTCCTGTTGATGCATTCCTCAACAAAGTTTGCATACTTCTGCTGCCCAATGTCTTCTTGGTTGCACGCATCTTTCTGCACCTCACCTAGCATAACAACCTTTGTGATGATGTTGGGCAGGTCCTCACCCTCGTACTTCATAGGATTCATGGACGATATGAGTACACTCTGAGTCGAGCACTGTTCTCTTCCTGTCTTGTCCAGACAGTCAGTGACAGTGTCACGGACAAAAAAAAAGGAAAACCGAAATCGTGGTCAGTCGCCAGCCAGCTCAGTCGGAGTTAAGCCGAACTCAGACTTCCTGACGCCGGACCGACGACTCCATACGTCGCCTCAGCCAATTAAAGACTATTTTTAGTTCTTGCAGAGATGGCAGACAGGCCGAGCGGCTGACCAACATCTCAATAGGTCTGGCCAGACGGATCGCAACGTCTGGGCCAGACTGATCTAGCCAATTTACGACCAGTGTCCACAGTCAAAGCCAGACACCACCAGCTAAAGTAGGAAGGGAGGAGGTATCGTGTGGTGGGGGTGAAATCAAGCTAATTAATTAAATGATCCATTGACCACCACAGAGAGTAAGGCGTGTAGGCGTGACTTTCATGAGTCACATGTCCAATGGAATCAAGGGGAGGTAATCTCGTTACGAGGCGGGAAAATTCTGACCAATGGCACTCGCCCTTTGACAGGTGAGAACACGATAAGAAAAGTCGACAGAACAGGAGAAGGGGAGGAGAACACAGAGAGAGAGAGAGAGAGAGAGAGAGAGAGAGAGAGAGAAAAGAGAGAGAGAGAGAGAGAGAGAGAGAGAGAGAGAGAGAGAGAGAGAAGAGAGAGAGAGAGAGAGAGAGAGAGAGAGAGAGAGGTTCTGAGAGCAGTCTCTGCTCGAGAGAAAAGGGGAGAGAGATGAGAGGAGTCAAGAGAACCGAGGGGAAGCATTAGCACTAGATAGTCTGCAGAGGAAGGACTAAGGAGAGATGTTGAGAGAGAGAGAGAGTTGCTAATCGATGAAGAAAAAAAAAAGAAAAGAATAAAAGGCAACTATGTCCATCTGATAGAGCAGACTAGAAGAGAGAGAGAGTGCAATGCGTTAATGCAGGAAGAAAGAAGAACAGATCAATGTCTGTATGGTAGTCACTGTTCGACTTGAACCGGGGTTCGACTTCATACCTGGCGGCGCCACTTTCATCAGGCCAACGCCAGTAACCTGACCAATGCCAGCAGTCTAAACCTGACCAACGCCAGCAGTCTAAACTTGACCAAAGCCAGCGGTCCAAGCTGACCAGTGCCAGCAGTTGTGTCGTGACTGGTGTTTGTGAAAGTGACAGTGAAAAGAAAAGAAAAAAAAGAAGAAAAGGAAAGACAGTGATTCGTAAATAACTTAAGATCACCTGGCCAGGTAAAGTAGAAAATCTTTTATACCCGGGTTAGTTATGATGATTTAGATAAATGGTTTTATGAAGTTCATGGAAAAAGAGAATGTTTTATTTTGTTTGATTCCATGCGCATTGATGTTTTCTATGATCATGTGTAGTAAAGTTATAGACTTTACTAGTGGTTTGATGTGACGAATGCATGACATATGAATGAGATTGTAAGCAAGCTGTGAGTGTGTTTGGGCTGTGCGCTAGTCCTTCCTCCACTGACATAACTTGCGGTTGACAATTTATTGGCGAGCCTGCCAGGAATTCTGGCCCATTTATTATAATTGTTCAACTTCTCAAGAGGAAGCTGGGTGGGATTCAAGTGTTGTAATCCTAAGACAAGGTAGTGTCTTAGTGTAATGTTTCCAAGATAGTTAAATACTAGGCTTGGCATTGCTTCCAAGATAGTTAACACTAAGGCTTGGCATTTCAGCCCCAGAATACTTATTTCGCACAGATTGCCTATAATTCGCTCTCATAGTTGGGTCAGGCGCTAGGCGTCTTATAAAAACTAATTACGTTGTCCCAAGCTAATATTATCATTCATAGGATTGGTGCTATCACGTCCACTCGTGTCGGTAACCACCAGTTTGGCTGTCGTAGTAATAAAATCTTGTTCAAAAAAAAAGAGGATATAATGCGGACGAAAAGAACACCCTATTGAACAACTTGTGAGCGTCGCTTGTGATTTAGGCTACTCGGGAGAAGAGTTGTGAGCATTCGTTGAAGCCCAACAAAGGATGGAAAGAGATGACGAGCGGAAAGACGCCGTATCGCAGTAGAAGCGCAGGAAACAGAAAGAATAAGGCAGGAAACAGAAAGAATAAGGGAAGCGCAGGAAACAGAAAGAATAAGGAAGCGCAGGAAACAGAAAGAATAAGGGAAGCGCAGGAAACAGAAAGAATGAAGCAGGAGACAGAAAGATTAAGGATTCAATTAGAGTTGGAAAAAGTGAGAATACAGAGGGAGAACCACTGATGATGGTAGTTCAGTTTCCAGTGACCCTGTGCGCAGTTATGCCCCCCGACCAAAGTTGCCAAAATTCCGGAAGGGTCAGACTCGATTGATGCGTACATCAGTCGTTTTGAAACGTTTGCTACTAGTCAGGGGTTGGCCTTCAGAGTGAGGGGCAGTCATTTTGTCAGCGCTATTGACGGGTAAAGCATTGCAGATTTTCACTGCGTTCCAGCAGACCAACAATCTGATTTTGGTGCTGTGAAGAGTCGTTGATGAAGGGATTTGACCTCACAGAGGAGGGGTTCAGAAAGAAGTTTCGATCAGCTAGATTACAAGCAGGTGAAACGTACACTCAGTTTGGTGCACGTTTAGATCACTATTTTGAGAAGTGGTTAGAGTTGAGTGGTACGAAAAAGGAGTTCGCTGAATTGAAAGAGCTGGTTATGAAAGAACAGATTTTGTCAGGTTGCGGCCCTGAATTAACTATACATTTGAAAGAGAGACAAGCCAGAGACAGCAGGGAGTTGCTGAAGTTAGCAGAGGGTACAGGGAGGCACGTTTGGGCACTAAGGTGCAGGAGAAACAGGTGCCAGGCACAGGTGAGAAGAGTGCAAGGAGACTAGGGGAGTTTTCTGCAAAGTCTGCAAACCCAGTGGTGGGGCAGAAGGAAGGGCAAAGGGACAATAGGTGTTTCATTTGTCACAAGAGGGACACGTGGCGAGGATTGTCGCATGAGGTTCCAGAAGGCAGCAGCCTTGCAAGAGGTTGATAAGGGTCGCCAGGGGAAACGACCGGTAGTGGAACCAAAAGGGATCCAATCTGAAGAGGGTAGAGTACGGCCTATGGCTCAGTACTGGACAGCAGTCAGTGTCAGGGTTGGAGGGCACTAGGCTGAGTGGTTCGTTACCAGTGGAAGAAGGGTGGATTGGCCAGCAGGGTGAAAGTGTTACGAGACACTGGTTGTTCATGTGGTGTGATAAGAACAACGCTGGTCGAGAAAGGGGATTTGACAGGGCAAATCCAGACCTGTACTCTAATCGATGGCACTGTGAGGGAGTTCCCAGTTGCTAAGATAGAAGTACGTACCCCTTACTTCTCAGGCGAGTTGTCTGCGCTGGTGATGGAGAAACCCCTTCATGATTGATCATTGGGAATAATTCCAGGCGCAAGGGATCCAGGGAATCCTGAGTTGTTGACTGCTACAGGGGCAGCAGTTCAAACACGGAGCAAGAAGAGGAAAAGGTTGATAAACCGTTAGTCGTTTCCAGCAAGGAAGTCAGGCATAGATGTGTTGCCTGATGAGTTTAGGGCAGCGCAGGAACAAGACCCTTCACTCGTAAAGTCTTGGAGTTGGCAAGAGGTGGAGAGAAACAGGTGGTTAGAGGAGGTGAGACAGAATTTCTGGTGAAAGGCGGGTTGTTGTACCGAGTGTTTACCAAGGGGAAGACAAGTAAGGTAACAACTCAGTTAGAGGTACCAGCATGTTATCGTGACACTGTCATGTCAGTGGGTCACAAGTCGCTCATGGCGGGTCATCTCGGCACCGTAAAACGGCTGACCGAATCTTTGATGATTTTCATTGGCCAGGAGCAATGGCAGACATAAAGCGGTTCTGCATGTCATGTGATGTGTGTCAAAGGTCAGCCACAAGAGGATGAAGAGGAAGGCGCCTCTTAAACAGCACCTACGCAATAGGCTAGAGGAGACATGTAAGGTTGCAAGGGTTATGGCAAATAGCCTTGAGTGAGGATTCAAAGGAAGTCACAGCATTCTCCACTCCTATGGTTCTATACCAGTGGCGAGTACTTCCTTTTGGTATGGTCAACGCACCTGCAGTTTTCTCTCGGATGATGAGGAAGTTATTGACGGGTTTGGAAGGCGTAGTGAATTTCATGGATGACATTCTGATAGCATCTGAGACATGGGAGGAGCATATGAGGCAGCTAGGAGCAGTTTTGGAGAGGTTGAGACAAGTCAATCTCACAGCCAGACCAACAAAGTGCCAGACTGGTTTTCCAAGCCTGGAGTTCCTAGGTTTTGTCGTCGGAGGCGACACAAAGCAGCCCAGAAAAGGGAAAGGTGGAGAAGATGATGAATTCAGAGAGACCAAAGACCAAAACAGAAGTCAGGAGTCTGCTAGGTTTTATTGGCTTCTACAGGGAGTTTGTACCAAATTTTGCAGCAATCACGAGTCCTCTCAGTGATTTGGTCAAGGCAGGGAAACCGGCAGTGGTCGAGTGGTCAGACGCTGCAGAGCAAGCACTGCAGACGGTGCTAGAACGACTAGGTTCCCGTCCCATCTTGAAGCTACCTGATATTCGAAACCGTTTTCTGTTGCGTACGGACGCATCAGGTGGTGGGATAGGTGCAGTATTGTTGCAGGAGCACGAAGGGGTCGAGTTTCCTGTGTAGGTATGCTAGCAGGAAGTTGACGAAGTGTGAAGAAGGGTACGCAACTGTGGAGAAGGAGTGTTTAGCTGTCATGTGGGCCGTGCAGAAATTTCACAAATACTTGTATGGGAAAAGAGTTCGTGATCGAGAGGGATCATCAACCACTCAAATTCCTACAGGAGGCGCAGCTGAAAAACAGCAGGGTGCTGCACTGGGCAATGGCACTGCAGCCCTACAGTACCGAGTGCAGTACATCCCAGGCCGACAGAATGTAGGCGCTGACTATTTAAGCCGTGTAGTCTAGCAAGCTGCAACTCAGAGGAAGTCAGTCATATCCGGGGTGCTTTGTTGATAATATGTGTTGATTACAGTTTATGTTGAGTGGATATGGGTTCATTCCCATTTGGCTATGGTTCATATTTTCTGTGTGAGATTTGTTCATATTTTCTTTGTGAGACTTATTCATGTGAATGTGGTTATGTTTGGAGCATACAGTCGCTTGTGTAGTGATGCATTATTTGCGATAAGTGAGGATGGAGATTCCTCAGTGAGGTGTCACGGATCATGGTCATATTAGATTGTGCTCTTCAAAGTAGTTGTGAAGAGAGAAGATGGCAAATCCACAGGTAGGCGAATTGCATAGGTGCGCACAGAGGTTATCAGAAAAAGAGTTGAAATAAGGCAAAAGCGCACACCAATGATAAACCGTTGGGGGATATCACTAGTGATATATGCTTATAATTTGTAAACTGGTTGTTGTAAATAATTTTTCAAAAAGACTTGCACGTGTAGCTGTGGTGTCAGCAAATTCGGGTGTTGTTTTTTTTTACCGTTGTTTTGAGACAATGCCGAGCATAGTCTTTTGCAAGGGGGAAATTGTCACGGACAAAAAAATAAGGAAAACCGAAATCGTGGTCAGTCGCCAGCCAGCTCAGTCGGAGTTAAGCCGAACTCAGACATCCTGACGCCGGACCGACGACTCCATACGTCGCCTCAGCCAATTAAAGACTATTTTTAGTTCTTGCGGAGACGGCAGACAGGCCGAGCGGCTGACCAACGTCTCAATAGGTCTGGCCAGATGGATCGCAACGTCTGGGCCAGACTGATCTAGCCAATTTACGACCAGTGTCCACAGTCAAAGCCAGACACCGCCAGCTAAAGTAGGAAGGGAGGAGGTATTGTGTGGTGGGGGTGAAATCAAGCTAATTAATTAAATGACCCGTTGACCACCACAGAGAGTAAGGCGTGTAGGCGTGACTTTCATGAGTCACATGTCAATGGAATCAGAGGGGAGGTAATCTCGTTACGACGCGGGAAAATTCTGACCAATGGCACTCGCCCTTTGACAGGTGAGAACACGATAAGAAATGTCAACAGAACAGGAGAAGGGGAGGAGAACAGAGAGAGAGAGAGAGGTTCTGAGAGTAGTCTCTGCTCGAGAGAAAAGGGGAGAGAGATGAGAGGAGTCAAGAGAACCGAGGGGAAGCATTAGCACTAGATAGTCTGCAGAGGAAGGACAAGGAGAGATGTTGAGAGAGAGAGAGAGAGAGAGAGAGAGAGTTGCTAATCGATGAAGAAAAAAAAAAGAAAGAATAAAAAGGCAACTATGTCCATCTGATAGAGCAGACTAGAAGAGAGAGAGAGTGCAATGCGTTAATGCAGGAAGAAAGAGAAACAGATCAATGTCTGTATGGTAGTCACTGTTCGACTTGAACCGGGGTTCGACTTCATACCGGTGGCGCCACTTTCATCAGGCCAACGCCAGTAACCTGACCAATGCCAGCAGTCTAAACCTGACCAACGCCAGCAGTCTAAACTTGACCAAAGCCAGTGGTCCAAGCTGAACCAGTGCAGCAGTTTGTGTCGTGACTGGTGTTTGTGAAAGTGACAGTGAAAAGAAAAGAAAAAAAGAGAAGAAAAGGAAAGACAGTGATTCGTAAATAGCTTAAGATCACCTGGCCAGGTAAAGTAGAAAATCTTTTATAACCGGGTTAGTTATGATGATTTAGATATATGGTTTTATGAAGTTCATGGAAAAAGAGAATGTTTTATTTTGTTTGATTCATGCGCATTGATGTTTTCTATGATCATGTGTAGTAAAGTTTGTGACTTTACTAGTGGTTTGATGTGACGAATGCATGACATATGAATGAGAATTGTAAGCAAGCTGTGAGTGTGTTTGGGCTGTGTGCTAGTCCTTCACACTGACATAACCTGAGGTTGACAGACAGGCCATGATGTTCGTTACGTGTAGTTGTTGGTGAGCCAGCCATCACATGTGCTCATCAGCAAGCCTACTAAGCTCTGGAGCTGTAAGGAAGAATCTCTCCCGTACACTGGCATTTTGTGTAATGCCCACGAGTCCTCCAGTGACTTTCATAAAACGGTTGATGTGCTCAAGAGCATGCTCCCCCCAATGGCACAGAATGTGATCTGGTTTTTGTTGACTACAAAGTTTCAATCCATGAACTCTTAATGTATGTCTGGATCTGCGATCTGGACGGCTGTTATCTCCGCAAGGTAAGTGGAACCAGCCTGGAATACTTCTGTTTGTCGTAAGCAAAGACGTACTTGCACAGAGCATCAGGGACGTCTGGTGCAGCTCCTAAATACCACCACAGGTGGCATGGGTGAATGCACACACACACACACACACACACACACACACCACACACAACACACACACACACACACACACACACACACACACACACACACACATATATATATATATATATATGTTGTAGTCTGTATGGTAAAAACATAACTATGATTGAGTTCCTAATCTTTTTATATTCCTAAGCAGCCTAAACTTGGTGTAGACCATTTTGAGCTACGGTACTTTCTTAAAAACAAACTGTTACCTCGTTTTTATATCAAATGAATGAGTAGTGGAATTTTATACCTGTAAAAGAGGAGTTCAAGGCACCACAATGAACAGAAAGAAAACTATTTCTGCTGATACCCCGCGATAGCAAGAAGCCACGAATAATCAGACAAATGTACCCTGTTATCAAAGGGGGGTGCGTTAAAAAAAGGGGGGTTGTATTTT
>CM031626.1:36989138-37012146 GCA_018398815.1 Conus ventricosus | reverse complement strand
GGATTCGAATCATGATGGCAGTTTTGCAGCCCTTTTTAAATCATTAACCCAGCCCTCCCCAAGAGGAAGACTTAGAAAGACGGATGACTTTTGGGCTATGAACGCCACAACTACTGAGGAAGGACGATCTAAGCGTGCTAACAGCACAGGATTCATCTAATGAGAAGACTTTCCAATATTCTGTGAAGACTTCTTAATTGCGGTTGAAGTTGCTGAAACATGGTAAAGATGCAGCATTGGCTTTGTCACGGACAAAAAAAAAAGGAAAACCAAAAATCGTGTCAGTCGCCAGCCAGCTCAGTCGGAGTTTAAGCCGAACTCCGACATTCTGGGCGCCGGGCGACGACTTTTAAGCATGCCTCAGCCAGTTTGGGCAAGCGAGGAGGCTAATCCTAATCCTCCACGGAGACAGCACGTCCCGTAGACAGTCGGAGTGGCTGACCAACTTTCTCAATAGGTCTGGCCAGACGGATCGCAACGTTGGGCCAGACTGAATTAACTAATTTGCAGGACCAGTGTCCACAGTTAAAGCCTACACCGCCAGCTAAAGTAGGAAGGGAGAGGTATTGTGTAGTGGGGGTGAAATAAAGCAAATTTAAATTTAAATGCCCCATTGACCACAAAAGAGAGAAAGGCGTGTAGGCGTAAACTTTCATGATTTGCATGTCCAATGGAATTATAGGGGAGGTAACCACGGTAGAAGGCGGGAAAATTTGCCCAATGGAAACTCGCCTTTGACAGGTGAGAACACGATAAGAAAGTTCAAAAGAGATGTGGGGGGACAGAACAGAACAGACAGAGAGAGAGAGAGAGAGAGAGAGAGAGAGGAGAGAGGAGAGAGGAGAGAGAGAGGGGAGAGGTTCTGAGAGTGTCTCTGCTCGAGAGAAAAGGGGAGAGAGATGAGAGGAGTCAAGAGAACCGAGTGGAAGCATTAGCACTAGATAGAGTCTGCAGAGGAAGGACTAAGGAGAGATGTTGAGAGGGGAGAGTTGCTAACTGATGAAGAAAAAAAAAAGGGAAAAAGGGAAAAGGAAAAGAAAAGCAACCATGTCCATCTGATAGAGCGACTAGAAGAGAGGAGAGAGAGTGCATGCGTTAATGCAGGAAGAAAGAAGGAGAGCAGATCAATGTCTGTATGATAGTCACTGTTCGACTTGAACCGGGTTCGACGTCATACTGGCGGCGCCACTTTCGTCAGGCCAACGCCGTAACCCGACCAATGCCAGCAGTCTAAACCTGACCAACGCAGCAGTCTAACTTGACCAAAGCCAGTGGTCCAACCTGCCAGTGCCCGCAGTTGTGTCGTGATTGGTGTTTTTGAAAGTGACAGTGAAAAGAAAAAAAAAGAAAAGAAGAAAAGGAAAGACAGTGATTCGTAAATAGTTTAAGATCACCTGGCCAGGTAAAGAAGAAAAATCTAATTTATACCCGGGTTAGTTATGATGGATTTAGATAAATGGTTTTGTGAAGTTTCCAGGAAAGAGAGTATTTTTATTTTTGTTTGATTCCAAGCCGCTTGATGATTCATATCATGTGTAGTAAAGTTTATAGACTTTACTAGTGGTTTGATGTGACGAATGCATGAATAATAGAATGAGATTTGAAGCAAGCTGTGAGTGTGTTTGGGCTGTGCGCTAGTCCTTCCTCCACTGAACATACCCCGAGTTGACAATATTATTGGCGAGCCTGCCAGGATTTCCTGGCCCATTTATTAAATTGTTCACCTTCGCAGAGAGAAGCTGGGTGGGATACAAGAAATTGTAATCCAAAGAACAAGGTAGTGTTCTTACTGTATGTTCAAGATATTGAGTTAAATACTAGGCTTGGCATTTGCTTCCAACGATAGTTAACACTAGGCTTGCATTTATCACCCCAGGAGTACTTATTTCGCACAGATTGCCTATTAATTCGCTCTCATAGTTGGGTCAGGCGCAGCGTCTTATAAAACTAATTACGTTGTCACAAGCTAATAATATCATTCATAGGATTGTGCTATCCGTCACTCGTGGTCGTAACCACCAGTTTTGGCTGTCGTAGTAGTAAAATCTTGTTCAAAAAAAAAAAAAAGAGATATAATAGGCAGACGCAAAGAACACCCCACTTGAACAACTTGTGAGCGACGACTCGTGATTTAGGCTACCGGGAGACGAGTTGCGAGCATTCCAGTTGAAAACCAACAAAAGAATGGAAAGAGAATGAGCGAGCTGAAAGACGCCGTTCCAGTAGCAACGCAGGAACACAGAAGAATAAGGAAACGCAAGAGACAGAAAGAATGAGGCAGGGAAACAGAAAGATTAAAGAAACGCAGGAAACGGAAAGATTAAAGGTGTCATTAGAGTTAGAGAACGTGAGAATGCAAAGGAGACCACCGATGATTGTAAGGTCAGTTTCCAGTGGACCCTGTCGCAGTTTATGCCCCCCGACCAAAGTTGCCAAAATTCTCGGAAGGGAGTCGGATTCGATTGAAGCGAAACATCAGTCGTTTTGAAACGTTTGCTACTAGTCAGGGTGGTGGCCTTCAGAGGAGTGGGCAGTCATTTTGTCAGCGCTATTTGACGGGTAAAGCATGCCGATTTTCACTGCTTACCAGCGACCAACAATCCGGATTTTGGTGCTGTGAAGGAGTCCTATTGATAAGGGATTAGACCTCACAGTGGAGGGGGTTCAGAAAGAATTTCGATCAGCTAGATTGCAAGGGCAGGTGAAACGTACACTCAGTTTGGTGCACGTTTAGATCACTATTTTGGAGAAAGTGGTTTTAGAGTTGAGTGGTACGAAAAAGGAGTTCGCTGAATTGAAAGAGCGGTAGAACGAAACCAGAATTTTGTCAGGTTGCGGGCCCTGATTAACTATACATTTGACAGAGAACAGCCAGAGACAGCAGGGAGTTCTGAAGTTAGCAAGTGTACAGGAGGCACGTTTGGGCACTAAGTGCAGGAGAAATCAGGTGCCAGGCACAGGTGAGAAGCGTGGCAAGGAGACTAGGGAGTTTTTCTGCAAAGTCTGCAAACCCAGTGGTGGGGCAAAGGAAGGGCAAAGGGACAATAGGTGTTTCTTTTGTCACAAGAAGGACATGGCGAGGGATTGTCGCATGAGGTCCAGCAGGCAGCACCCCTTGCAAGAGGTTGATAAGGGTCGCCGGGGGAAACGACCTGCAGTGGAACCCAAAGAGGGATCCAATCTGAAGAGGGTGGAGTGCGCCTATGGCTATACTGGACAGCAGTCATGTCAGGGATGGGGGGCACTGGGCCCTGGGGTGGTTCGTTACCAGTGGAAGAAGGGTGGATTGGCCAGCAGAGGTGAAAGTGTTACGAGACACTGGTTGTTCATGTGGTGTTGGTAAGAAAAACGCTGGTCGAGGAAGGGATTTGACAGGGCAAATCCAGACCTGTACTCTAAACGATGGCACTGTGAAGAAGTTCCCCCGTTTTCTAAATAGAAGCACGTACCCCTTACTTCTCAGGGGAGTTTGTCTGTGCTGGTGATGGGGAAACCCCTTTTTGATTTGAAACATTGGGAAAAATTCCAGGGGCAAGGGATCCAGGGGATCCTGAGTTGTTGACTGCTCCCAGGGCAGCATTTCAAACACGGAGCAAGAAGGAGGAAAAGGTTGATAAACCGTTAGTCATTCCAGGAAGAAAGTCAGGCATAGATGTCGCCTGATGAGTTAGGGCAGGCGCAGGAACAAGACCCTTCGCTCGTGAAGTTTTGGGGAGTTGGCAAGAGGTGAGAGAACAGGTGGTTAGAGGAGGTGAGACAGAATTTCTGGTGAAAGGGGGGTTGTTTGTACCGAGTGTTTACCAAGGGGAAGACAGAAAAGGTAACAACTCATTAGAGGTACCAGCATGTTATCGTAAACACCTGTCATGTCAGTGGGTCACGAGTCGCTCATGGCGGGTCACTCGGCAAAAGGCAAAACAGCGACCGAATCTTTGATGACTTTCATTGGCCAGGGGCAATGCAGACATAAAGCGGTTCTGCATGTCATGTCATGTGTGTCAAAGGTCGCCACAAGAGGGGTGAAGGGGAAAGCGCCTTTTAAACAGCCCCCTTTTAATTTGACACACCATTCGGGAGAGTGGCCGTTGATCGATTGGCCCAATCTCACCCTGTTTCCAAAGGTGGGCACAGGAATGAGACATGTAAGGTTGCAAGGGAAAGTTTGCAGGAGGCTAGGGTCGTGCAGAAGAAGCAATAGACAGGAAGGTGAGGAAGCAATCCCTAAAGGTGGGAGATCAAGTCCTGTTACTGCTTCCCACGGATCACAACAACGCTGAGCATTGGAAAGGACCATTCACCATCATTGAAAAGGTAGATCAGGATTACTGGTATTGATGTGAATGGGAAACCAAAACTTTTCCATGCGAATTTGCCCGCAAATATATTCAGCGTGAGAAATCGGCACATAGGGGCCCGCTGAAAAACAGCAGGGTGCTGCGCTGGGCAATGGGACTGCAGCCCTACAGGTATCGAGTTCAGTAAAATCCCAGGTCGACAGAATGTAGGAGCTGACTAATTTAAGCCATGTAAATCTAGCAAGCTGCAACTCCAGAGGAAGTCAGTCATATCCGGGGTGCATAGCTATTTTGAAAAAAATATGTGTTGATTTCAGGAATTGATGGAAAGGGTTCATTCCCTTTTTGGCTAGGGTTTTCCTATTTTATTTGTCAGACTTGTTCTGTAAATGTTGTTGTTTGGAGCATACAGTCGCTTTGAAAAGGATCATTATTGCGATAAGTGAGGAGGGGAAAAATCCCTCGTGAGGTGCAGGGGACTGGCATATCAGAGTGGGCCTTCATATAGTTAAGAGAAGAAGGGGCAAATCCGCGGGTAGGGAATCGCATAGGGCGCACAGGGGTTTATAAAAAAAGATTGAAAAAGCAAAAGCGCACCCAATGAAAACCAGGGGGGATATCCTATGTTTGTTTATAATTTGAAAACCGTTTTTTTAAATTTTTTTGCAAAACCTTGCACATGTAGCTGGGTGTCAGCAAATTCGGTTTTTTTTTTTTTAACCTTGTTTTGAGACAAGCTGACATATCTTTTGAAAGGGGGAAATTTTCCGGCAAAAAAAAAAAAACCGAAACGTGGGCAGTCGCCACCACCAGTCGGATTAACCGAACTCAGACATTCGGCGCCGGGCCGACGACTTTAAGCACGCCCACCATTTTTGGCACAGCGAGGAGGCAAACCTAATCCTCCCTGGAGACAGCACCGCCCCGTAGACAGTCGGGTGGCTGACCAAAAGCTCAAAGCGGGCCCAAAGGATCGCAACGTCTGGGCCCGACGTCTAACAAAAATTTTCAGGACCATGTCCACAGTTAAAGCCAGACACCACCAGCTAAGTGGGAAGGGGGAAGGTTTGGTATGGGGGTAAATTCAAGCTAATTAAAATTTAAATACCCTTGACCACCCAGAGAGTAAGGCGTGTAGGGGTACTTTCATGATTTGCATGTCCAAAGGAAATTATGGGGGGGTAAACCCCGGTAGAAGGCGGGGAAAAATTTTGACCAAAGGTACTCGCCCTTTTACAGGGGAGAACACGATAAAAAGTACAACGAGAGATGTGGGGGTGGGGGGGGGGGGGGGGGGGGGGGGGGGGGGGGGCAGAACAGAACAGACAGACAGAGAGAGAGAGAGAGAGGTTCTGAGAGTAGTCCTCTGCTCGAGAGAAAAGGTGAGAGAATGAGAGGATCAAGAGACACCGGTGGAAGCATTAAGCACTAATAGAGTCGCAGAGAAGGACTAAGGAGAGATGTTAGAAGAGAGTTTGCTACTGATGAAGAAAAAAAAAAAAAGAAAAAGAAAAGGAAAGAAAAGCAACCATGTCCATCTGATAGAGCAGACAAGCAAGAGAGAGAGAGAGAGTGCAATGCGTTAATGCAGCAAGAAAGAAAGAGAGCAGATCAATGTCAGTATGATAGTCCTGTACGACTTGAACCGGGTTCGACGTCATACCCTGGCGCGCCACTTTTCTCAGGCCAACGCCAGTAACCTACCATGCCAGCAGTCTAAACCGACCAACCCAGCAGTCTAAACTATGACCCAAAGCCAGTGGTCCCAACCTGACCAGTGCCAGCAGTTGTTCGTATTGGTTTTTGTGAAAGTGACAGTGAAAAGAATAAAAAAAGAAAAAGAAGAAAATGAAAGACAGTGATTCGTAAATAGTTTAAGATCACCTGGCCAGGAAAAGTAGATAATCTCTTAATTCCCGGTTAGCTTAAGATGATTTAGATAAATGGTTTGTGAAGTTCAAGGAAAGAGGACTATTTATTTTGTTTGATTCCATGCCATTTGATGTTTTCTATGATCAGATGGTAGAAAAGTTATAGACTTTACGCTAGTGGTATGATGTGACGAATGCATGATATATGAATGAGATTGTAAGCAAGCGTGAGTGTGTTTGGGCTGTGCGCTAGTCCCTCCTCCACTGACATACACCGAGTTTGACAGGCATTCCGTAGTAACTCCCGAACAACACTACAGAACGATCCAATAACTGATATCCTAATTTCATCTTCAAACAATTTTGGCACACTGGGGCGAAGTGGTCACCATGCCACTGACTCCAATGGATACAGAACTTCATCAAAAGCGCAGACATTCCCTTGCTTTACAATAAGAAAAATATTACTGACCATTGCGTATTCAAAATGACAGGTACAGCAGCCTTTTGCTGTCCCTCTTCAGTTTAACAAGAAAGCCGTCAAATAATAAAACGAATGAGTGAGACTGTTTATCAATGATTCAGAACTACCCTACTTCACATGTTAAAACACAAAATACTTTTTAGTATTGATGCATAAAATAGCATCCAACGACTGCAACCCCTGCAGTTTCGTCCCCCCATAATTTGTACAAAAAAAATTTCATACAGAAATCTCGGGGGGGTTTTTTAATTAACAGTTTATTGAAACCCCATGCTTTCGCACTGAATACAGCGCTGCATAAAGATAGTATAGTGCGAAGCACAAAAGTAGTACGTGGTAAAGCTTTACTACGGGGCACACTTACCATGTATTTAAATAGGTATGCTGTACACACACACACAACATTACTTACAGAAAAAAACATATACACATAACATATTACAGTAAACGTCTATCTGGACTACAGCTTTAACAAAAAGTAAGAAAGCACGTGAGCTCGCAGCGCACGTACTCGCACACACACAACACAACACTTCCTCTCAGGACACAGTTTTAACAAAAGTAAAGTGGACGCGCGCGGCGCTCGCACACACAACACACACACACAACCCCACACACACACACACACACACACACAAGTGTCCATCGAGGGGTCAAGGAGGCACAACAACGCAGACCACCAACCCCCCCCCCGCCGCCCGCCTCCCTTCCCCGCTCAACAGGGACCTGGGGCCACTACATCTTGCCTCCCGGTTTAAAGCCCTCACTGATTCGGTCACGTGACCAGGATACGTCCCCATGTCACGTAATCTGAATCGAGAGTTCACAGCAGTCCGCAACAGCATCGATGAGGGAATATGGCCGGATGGCTGGACGAAAGCAACGAGTGAATAGTGCATTTTCCTTTTGTTGGCAGACTATGTCTAACTTCAGTAGCACATGTCAAGGCTGTCAACCGGAAGTCGAACTCACAAGCCAATCTTAAAAGAAGTAAAAAACTCATTCACACAACTCTTTAAAAACATGCGTTTTCCAAAAACACCGGAAAATATTGTTAAAAAATTACCTCCGTAAAAAAGGAAGTGAACCTCCCTCATAAATTCAATAGATCACATTCGGGTGGCACATCTCTAAAACAGGGTCTTATATGGAGTCTTGTGTCTCACACTCATGCAAAGTTCTCAATTTCTCCCCGGGAAGTGCCAAGTGTTGGGTATAGTACTTAACCTCACACAACTAGATCAGAATATACTATTCATATAACTATTCTTAAAAGAAACCAATGCGCAAAGTAATTTAGCGTGATTAATAGATTGTGTCGGATCAATGGAAAGAACGTTTCCATTAGTATGTAAGTAAAGCCAGCATCTTAGCTTTCTATACAGAATATCAACGACTGCCACCAAAAGGTTAAGGACGACTGCTATAAAACACTGGTTAGACCAGTACAGGAATATTGTTGCTCAGTTCAGGGAACCTTCCATCTAAAGGATATTGATAACCTCGAAAAGATTCAGAAGAGAGCAGCACGGTTCGTAACAGGAACCATATCAAGATTAGGGAATACTAGAAGAACCATGAGGAAATTAGAATGGAAACCCTTAAAGAGACAAGAGCTAATCAAACATAATATCTCGTCCAAAAGGCAGAGCTAACAAATTAATATCCCAATGGAACAACTAGTATTGAATAAAAAGAAGCACCAGAGTGGCGGTCAATGCTATGCCATACCTGCATCAAATATTGACACAACTTACTTCAGTTTAATCCTAGATCTGTCCGGCTGTGGAAGCTCGCTTGCCGGTGCCATCAAGTTGCCAACAGGTGCAGTCTCATTTAAAATCAAATTGAGTACGACAGTTTTAGAGATCTGCATGTTGAACGATTTTCTATTTTAACTTCCCCAGATATTTTATGGTTCCAACCTGGGGCCTGATCTGGGCATTGCTTTAAAAACTTTTTTTGAATAGCGTGTGCGACCCCCATGTTGCCAAAATTTGCCCCAAGGGGCCAACAGGCGAGTCCGCCAGGCTTATAGTAAGGGTTTGTATTTTATTTGAGCTTTTTAACAGCGCGCTGTGACCTACCACGTTTCTGATGAAACCATCTCTGAGAATAACAAGAAGATAAATAGTATATATATATATATATATATAAATATATATATAAATATATATATATAATATAAATATATATATATATATATATTTTTAAAATAAGGTTTTTAAAAGGGAGTAATCTACAATTTGTTTCGAGCGCGTTGGCGCTTCATCAGGATGGTTTTTGGTATGCCCACCGCCGATGTATATAGCGAGTGGGCGCCCGTTTGGGGTTTTTGCACGTGCGGGTTGCTGCACGTGTTTTTTGGGGCGGTTCAGGTGATTTTTTGTTTTGGGTGTATTCAAAAACAACGATTTCCATTTATCCCTGCATTTGTTTCTATTTCTTTTTTGGTTTTAAAAAGTTGCTAAGGGGGTTTTGCATAGTTTTAACCATTTTTCAGTAAACAAGGTTCCCCTTTTTTGGGGAAACATTGCGTAGGGATGCTCTTTTTATGATTTTATAATAATAATAATAATTGCTTTTTCTTGCCCTAATCTTTAAAAGCCCTAACGCTTACAATAAAGAAAAAAAAATAAAAAAGGAAAAACCAATATGAAAACCCAACAAAAACAATCTTCCAAACCACACCAAAACATTTCTACATGCTTAACTGAGCGCAAAACAGCACACACACACGCACACAATCACAAAAACACACACACAAACCCGGGTGTAGGTACATCGCTTTCGACAAAAATTTTTCCAGGATATGTACTTGTTTTTGGTCTTTAAGTTCCAGATATTTTTGCTCATTCTGTTGGTTTTTAATTTTTTTCTTTAAAAATGACGTTTGGGGTTTGCATACGGGTTTTTGAAGTGTTTTCAGTGATCCCATTAGGTTTCTTTTCATTTCGATGTCAAGAGCCGGTATACAAGTTGTTGTGAAACATTTATTTTTTTGGGGCCTGCCCCTTTCTGGTGAAAATTGCAAGTTTTCCCTTTTCCTCACCCTTTTTGCTTGTTGATTTTCATTTTGTTGGATGCGTAAATTATTTTTTTGGGGTTGGGCATACATGAACATAGTTTGACAGTTTTTTTTAAAAATTTTTTTGACATTTTTGTTTCTTTTGGAAATGAATTGTTGGGTTTTTTGAAAAATTCTTTCCCTATGTTTTTTTTGACTTCCCGCGTAGGGGGGGTTATACATATAAATTTTTTTTTTCCATTTTTCTTCTTTTATTTGTTTTTGTTGCTGGGTTGTATTGAATTTAAAATTTGAAACCACTTGTTTGCAGGCCTCCTGGTTTTCTACGCTGAAAATTTGTTGAACACTCTCTCACGCTGACAGGTTTATAGTCTCTTTTTTAGGCCATGGGGTAGGGTTTTTAATACAGAATGCAGCAACAATTTCTTACATAGAAACGTTTTGGTATAATGACAAAAAAGTAAAAATTTGGTCACCATACTAAATTTTTTTTCTAAATCCTGCTTTGATTCATTTAGGTTTTTTTTTTCCACCCAACTCTTTAAATTTCGTTTGTTAAGAAAATAAGTTATATTTACTGCTAATATTCGGAAAAAAATGCTTCTATAGTACAGCGAGTTAATACCCCTTTTTTTTAAAGGTCGAAAGTAACAGCCCAGCAGGGGAAACGCCCAGCATACATAAGTTATTAAAAATTTTTGTCAAAAACGAAATGTTGGGAACCATTTTAAGAACTCACACTGAACTCATCAGGTCCACAGCTTTCCCCATTTTAAACTTTGAATGCATCTTACCTCGTACATAATTTCTACATCTGTATAGACACCTAAATTTGAATATCTAACACGTCAACACCAAAAATCAACTTATCCGATCTATTCTGTAATCAAAACCTTTTTTCAAATTAAACACAGTTGGAAAGGGTCGTACCAGTGTTTTTTTTGAAATTGTATTGTCTCCCAACTTTTGCTGATTCTAGTTTTAATTGTTCCATAAAATTTTTTTGGGCCCTTTTCGTTTGCTTCAAGAACCCAAAAGTGACGGTTTTTTCTTTTTGTTTGTCTTTTATCTTTTAAATTTCAAAAGTTTTTTTTTTACTTGTCGCCTATCTTTATTAATGTTTTTCTGATTTTTTTTCTTTTTTCACTTTTTGTTATACTATAACAAGTCCAAAGAGAGACACACCTTTGACTTTAAGTTCACATTCGCATCAAACCATGGTTTTAAAGGCATGCCTTTTGCAAACACTTTTTCATGCATTGGCTACAAGGTAAATCTTCACTAAATTTTACAATGGCAAGATCACATCGAACTTTTAAATACAATGTTTAAATAAAGGGGGGGATTTTTGCTTCTTCTGAACAAGTGTCCTGTATATTCATTCACTTTGTCTTGGTCCCAGAAAAATTTTTCTAAAATAATAGTTTTCTGGTAAGTCATAAGTCTTTAAAGTTGTTTTGGCATTAAAAGCTTACCCACAGCATTTTTTTGGGCTTCAATTCTTGGAAAAAACACGAAATTTCATTAACACATTTAAAAGCAGACGCGGACACCAAGAATAATCAAGACGCTTAAACCCATTACAAAAATAAGAACCACCTTTCATTCTCCAAAAGACCCATTTAGTATTAAAAAGGGAACATTTTTCGCACAATTTTATCAAATAATCCCAAAAATCTTTTTTATACCATCTTTAGAGTTTTTTGATATTGGACCCTGGTACATTTTTATCGTAAAAGGAGAAATCAAAGGGAAAAGAGAATGTTGCTTTGGGAATTCCCAGTCCTGGCATGAAACCCCCATAATTATCAAAGGGTAATCCCCAAAAACCTTTTCCAAAATCGAAATACTTGTTCAAAATATTTTATACCATTGAAATCCATTTCCGCAAAAGGGCTTTTTTGATGGGGGAAAAGTATATGCTATGATTATTGCACCACATTTAAAAATTACATATTAAATAATCTCAACAAAACGAAATTTATCGCATTCTATACTTTCCTTACAAAAAAGCCACGCCACCGATAGTCGTATAAACTTTCCTGAAACTTTAACCCGGGAAAAAATAAACATAAAGGGAGGGAAAAGGTGAACAGGGAAATCAACGAAATGTTTCTGTAAGAAAACTGCTCATAACGGAAAGAAAAAACTGAAAACGGGGTCATAAATTGTGCGTAACCTTCATTTTAATAGTACAAATAAACTAAGCGCTTGTTTGCAATGCAAGACGAAAAAGGGACGAGTTTTTAATGACAGCCAGGGCCAGCCCTGGGTGATTACGGGTTTTTTGTAAAGAGTCAGGCTGCGGACCCATCCCACTTGGGGAACATTCAGTAACATGCCTTGCCTTTTTTGATGTCCCGACTGGCTGTTGTCTTTGCTGTTGTTTTCTTCTTTTGACTCATTTCGTGTCACACCCTGAAGTATAGGAGTCTCAAGCCCAGTGAAAAACACTTTCTTCTCCCCCCCCCCCCCCCCCCCCCCCCCCCGAAAAGGAAAGCTTTTTGGTTTTTTGGCTGCCTTCAGAAGGAGTTATCTGGTCTACCCCCATCTGTGGGGTTTTATAGAACGGGTTCCCAAACCCATCGGGACGGCCAAGGACATAATTGTTTAAAAAAATGTTGACGGGATTTTTATTTTGACTTATAGATAGGGGGGGAACGGGGGGAACGGGATAGCGGTCAGCTGCTGACGATAAACTGTACTGACACTCGCAAGTAAGTGCTGTGAGACGCACTGAATTCCCCAAAAATCTTTTCGTTTCTCTTAAAGTCACTAGAATATCATCTCACGGGGTGTTAAAAGCGTCAAACGACCACAAACACCAGACAGTGTGGACACCAGGACCCCCTTTGGGACGAAGGGGCACCACCATGGACATAAGGGACACCTCTGTAAAACTCCACGGGCACCAGCGTAGACACCAGGAGTAACGCCGCGTGTGCACCAGGGGAACACCGGAGAAAACGAGCATCATGGCACCATGTGAACATCAAAAGCCCCCAGTGTCGACCCAGCGGGGACACCAGGAGTAACTGAGCACAGGCACAGCGGGGGCAAAGCACTAGTGTGGACACCAGCGGAACACCGGGCAGACTCCAGGAACACGGGGATACAACATTGACATTACGGGACACACGACACACATGGGAAACCGGGAACCCCGGGGAAAAAACACGGGGCGAGACACCATAGGGGAACCATGTGAACATCAGGGACACCAGTGCAAACCCCATATGAACTCATGGGGGGAACCCTTTAGACATCGGGGACACCACGGGGACTTCGGGGACACCAGCGTGAACACCAGTAGGGGAACCACGGGGCATCAACCCCATCGACACCAGCATTAACAACAGTAAACACCGTGCAAACACCAGTATGAGGACCTGTGGCAAATGGACACCAGTGTAAACACCAGGTGAAACAGTAGGAACCAGTGGGGACATCAGAAACCCCAGCGGGGACACCGGGGACACAAGCGGGCATCAGAGACACACCATAGAAAAACCAGCATGAACATCAAGAACCACCAGGGAACCAGCGGGGACATCGGTACACCAGTGAAAACACCATGTAAACACCAAAAAGAACCAGCGTAGACATCAGGGACACCACGGGGACATCAGGACCCAGCGTGGACCGGGGGACAAAATTTATGGACACCCATGGCACCAGGAGCAGCGTGGTCACCAAAGACACCACCGGGGCCCCCATTGGACACCGGGAACGCCAAGTGGACACCAGCGTAAACCCCCGGGAAGAGTGGACCCAGGGACGAGCGAAGATACTCGGGGTAGAAGGGACTCAGGGGCAGAGTGTTGACACCAGGATAGCAGGGGCATCGGAACACTGCCGTTGACATCAGGGACAGGTGGCCACCGGGGGCACTGTCTGTTTGTCCACAGTCAAAAGGGATCCTAAAATGTTTCCGTTCACCCTCATTTGCTTGACAACACTGTACACCCCACTGTTGGTGACCATTTCTTTCCCCTGGGGGGCCTAAAGGGGCGGGGAGGAGAAATGGTTGTGAAGCAGCTTTTTTCCTGAAGCTAAAGCAGCGCCATTCTCTGCAGGAGAATAACACGATCGAACTAGCCCTAGAGTGTCACTGTGTTTGAGTAAGGGGAAATGTACATGCGTAGTCCAAGAAAAACCCGTTCTAAATAAGCTGTTGGAGGGGACTCAAAGGCAAGTGTGCCGAGGATTCACGTCATACCCTCGCCCTCTCGGCTCATACTGTTCCAAGGGGGAGCGTTTTTTGGTTAAATTTTAAAAGAACCCTTTGTATTATCTTAAAGTGAACGATGTGTGCCTCCCCCTGTAAATGGGCGGCGTTACGAAAAGGCAAACTCCTAGCTCTTCTTTCTCTTGGAGAACCTGGCTAGGCTATGTCGGGCCCCCCGGGTCAGAGGCCACACTTTCCCCAACCTTTGGCCATCCCCCTTTTTGCAGTCTTGATTGCGAGAATAAATAACTTTCTTCCCAAACGACACAAACCGCAAAAAGGGGAAAGGGGTGCTGGTTGTCTTTTCCCCTTTTTGTCGAGACGGTGAGGCGATCGGTGGGGTGCCGTGGGTTAAAGGAAGGTGGGATGATGTGTCAACCAGACCAGGTTAGTCAATCTTTTTGGGGCCAAATCAACTGTTTCATATTCCAGCGTCCTTCCCACAGTGGACTGTGTCATTCGCTTCCCGTGTTTAAAGGGAGCTAAAGGGGGGCCCAAAAATTTTAAAAACTCACATATATATTGAATCCACACAAACACCTCGTGAAAGTGCTCATCTTGAAACGCTGCCATTCTCTTTATTTGGCTCCTCTCCGGGGAGATGTGGATAAAACCCCGGCCATTTGGTCAACCCAACGTTTGCACGGCATTGACTCCTCCAACTACACACATGGGGATTAAACTCCCCAGCATTTCTTCACAACGAATGGGTGCAATTCCTAAATGTGCGGGATCATTTCTGGAAACAGTACAGAGGAAAATGATTCCAGGGCGGGAAACCCCCCAACATCAGACAGTTTCAAAAATGAATAAACCCCACAACCCCTACAGAAGCAAGGAGCAAATGACTTGACATCACGTTCAAGCAAACAAATGCCATTTTCAGAACAAAAGTGCAATTTTTTATGACGGGAAGGAATTTTCTGGATACGTGCCATAAGAGGGAGAAAAGGGGACAAACTTAATCGTTTTCAAGGCGCAACAATGTCAGTTTTTCATTTGTCTTTGAAGACCGAAGAAAGGGGGCGATCGGCATCCGAAAGTAATTCAACTGCCACAACTTTTTTTTCGGAAAAGATGGACAACCCCGAACAAAGAGAGAGAAGAGAGAGAGGGGGAAAGAAGAGAGAAAAGAGAGAGAGAGAGAGAGAGAGAGAAGTCCCCCCCGACCATCTCACTTACCGCACACCTGTTCGGGTAGGGAGCACTTCAAAATCTGTGGCTGGCATGTGAACCCCAAACCAGGACGTGAAAACGTCAGGGGGGCAGACCCAAGGATTTAAGGTCACAGGAACACCCCCTCCATTTTTCAGTGGCTCCCTTTAAAGTTACCCTCCGCTAAACCGTGAAATTAACATGTCAGAAGTCCTGTGTTTCCACCCTTTTTGGGAGGGGAATTCTGTGGTGCCCCCGTTGATAAACTATCAACATTAAAAAAAAGAAGGAGAGAGAGGAGAGAGAGAGAGAGAGAGAGAGAGAGAGAGAGAGAAAAGGGAGAGAGAGAGAGGGAGGGGGGGGGGGGGGGGGGGGGGGGGGGGGGAAGAAGAAGAAAAAGAAGACCATCAACGATGATACTGAAGAAACAAAAAAAAAGATAAAAAGAACTAAATGCCACACGTGTCAAGGGGTACAAAAAAAAATAAACTGATGGTGATAAACCTCATCATATCCCAAGAAAGCAACTCCAAAAAAAAAAAAGAGAAGAGATGAAGACGCAAGAAAGGATGACAAAGGAAGAAAGAAAAGAAAACAAAAGACAAACAATGAGTAAGAAAGGAGAATAAAAAGACAGAATGAACAAAAAAAGAAAACAACCAAAAATGACAAACAAAGCAATAAACGAAATCCCCCGTTTTTTCCTGAATACGCGTGAGATATTCCATAAAGAGGAAAAACCATCTTGGACTGGGGTAACCCCTTGGAATGCTTTCGGTAAACATTGGCCTCGCTGTGACCTAAAAGAAAACTTACAAATTTTAGAAAGATCGGCCAAGTACATCTGAGAATACCATAAAGAAAAAAAGCTTACATGCCGTTTCAGCCGTTGAACGGGGTAACGGAAACTAAAACCGGGATCATCCGTAACCTAGTGAAATACCCTAAGTTCACAAAACACCAATACTTTTGAGATATTCTATAAAGAAAAAAAAGTACAGGCCGTTTTACAGCCCTTTTGAATGGGTAAAAACGGTAACTAAAAAATCGGGCATCACCGTGACCCATAATCCAAAATACTTCTAATTTTCAAAAACGGGCCCAAATACTTTCTGAGATATTCCATGAAGAAAAAAAAAATTGAAACCTCCAAAAGATTCAGAAAAGCACACGGTCTAACAGGAACCACACAGAGAAAATTGGAATACTAGGGAAAACATGAGGAAATTAAGTGGGAAACCCCCTTTGAAGAAGAAGAGCTTTTTCAAACTTAACTCTCAAAGGGAGAGCTAAACTAATTATATTCCAAGGAACAACTAGTATTGAATAAAATACACCAGGAGGCGGTCAATGTTTACCCTACCTCACAAAATTGACACCACTTACATTTATTTTTTCCCAGTTCGTACGGCTGTGGAACCACTGCCGGTGCCATCAAGATTTTCCCCAAATGCAGTCTCATTAAAAAGGGAAATTTATATGACAGTTTTGAATCTGCATATTGACATTTTCATTTAACCTCCCCAATATTTTTATGGTTTCCTGGCCTGAAATTTTGGGCCCTTGCTTCAAAAATTTTAAAGGAGGACTTTGGGGGCCCGAGGAAGAAAACCAAGCATGGATCTCAAAAAAGACATCCTTTACCTCTGCGACAAAAGAATCACTGAAGAATACAAAAATTCCAGCCCTGAACAAAACCGCACATATCGAAAAAAAAACCCAAAAACCCTTTTAAAGAAGAAAGATTGAAGCCAAAGAAAATGGATCAATAACAGTGCGAGAACATCGGAAAGGGAGGAAAAGGGAAAAAGCAAACATGCCTTCACCACACAAAAAAACCTCACCAAGAAACCCGCAAAACAGATCGTCAGTCATCGAGGATACCTCAAGGAGCGCTGACAGAAAGCTCCGTTTTTGAACAATGGACACAGTACTGCCAAAAAACTTTACAACAACCCTAACAGCCAGACACAGTCTGTTTTAAGGGGGGCCCAAAACCACAAGGGGAACCTCACCACACCCGGATGAGAGAAGAAGGGAAGAACCATCGGCAGCCTTTCCGGGAGGGAAACACCTGGCAACAATATTTCCCGCAGAGCGCTCAAAAATGGGGGAAGGAAATTTGGCACTCTATAACACGATTTGTCAGAAGATCGGGAAAAAAAACAGTGGGCCCCCCCAAAAAGGACTCAAACACTCATCACCCCCTGCCCAAAAAGGGAAATCTACGCCAAGCCAGAACACAGAACATAAGTCCATTAGCCCACCATAAAAACATGCTCAAGTCATCTTAATCGACTGAAAAAGAGGGGAAGAACACCGGGGGGAAGAAAAAGCGGATTCAGGGGACAGAAGCACAGTAGAACAGACTTCACCTCCGGATACGATGAGAAACATCGCAACACAGAGAGACCTGTTTTCCCCAAATTTATTGACTTTTGGAAAGCGTTTGCAGGGTTGGCCAAGGGGCGGGCAATGCCAGAAAGTTTGGCATGAGGGGGGCCCTCCAAACCTCCGCGCTGTATAACACCGCACAGCGCAGTTTTTCCCCCCAACAAAACCAAAAGGGGAACTTCAAGACCCCATTTGGGGCCGCAAAGGGGCCCCGCTTTCTCCCGTACTGTTCAATCTCTTTCCGGAAAATATCATGCGTGAAACCCCCATGACTTCCATCCACTGTCTCCATCGGGGGAAGAATCATCAATAATCTGAGGTTCGCAGATGACATCGACCGATGGAGGCAGCAACGAAGAACTACAAGACCTACAAAGAACGGAAGAAAAGGCAGGGGCATATGGAATGGGAATGACACAGAAAAAAGCAAAGCCTGTCAACAGCACAACCAACACCCATGCTGAAATCTACATAACGGACAAAAAGCTTGAAGAATGGGCGCTTTTAAAAACCTTGGCCCACCTCACCCAAAAACGGGCGCTCACAACAAAACAAGACCCCAAAACGATCGCAACAGCACAATGGCAAAGCAAACAAACTTGGGAAAAGCAGGGGGATCACTTTCCTACAAAATGAAGCGTAAATCCCTGGGGCGTCCACCGCTTTTTGGCTGCGAAAGCTGGACCATACAGCAAAACCACCAAGGAATCCCAAATTTTGAAACTAAATGCTTCAGGCGCTTGCTCGGATCTCTTGGCAAACCGGAAGACAAAAGCCTTGGAGGACCAAAAAACATCACTTTCAGGCCCCCAAGAACCCCTCTTGAAAGCAAAAAAGGAACTGCGTGGTTCGGCAGTCAACCCAAAAAATCATGCCCAAAAAATCACCAGGGCACGCTGGAAGCGGGAGACAAGGGGACGACAAGCCAAATGCTGGAGGACAACATCAAAAATGGGCCCGGATGGAGGCCCTACGCTGATCGACAGGCAAGGACAGGGGCCCGGGTGGCGGTGCCCGGCTTCGAGAGTGTCTCTCATCTCTCCCTACGGGCCCCCTGGAAGAGAATGAAGAGATGATGATCAACTTCTTGAATATCGAGTGCGACCCCTTTTTGCCAAAATTTCCCAGGGGCCAACCCAAACCCAGTCGCACTATTTAGTTATTTTCTTTTACTTTTAACATGCGCGCTGGGACCTACTCATTTTTGAGTGAACCATATTTTAGGAAGAAAAAAGAACCTTACAGGGGTTAAAGCCTTAGTAACGGTAAGAAGAAGAAGAAACCCTTTCAGGGAGTTAAAACTGTTTGTAAAGGTATAACGGGAAACTAAAAAATCGGATTATTCGTGACCCATAAGAACAACCTGCAATGAACAAAGACCCAAGACTTTCTGAATATCCCTGAAGAAAAAAAAGCGTTACAGCCCAGGCAACGGTATATAGGGGAAACAAAAAAAAACGGGCATCATCCGTGACCCAAAAAGAAAATCCCCACACTTTCAAAAAATCGGGCCAAGTATTTTTGAGATAATTTTATAAAACAAAAACCATTACAGGCTGTTACACCGTTGTAACGGGTTAAAGGGGGAAACAAAAAATCGGGGATCACCTTTACCCATAATGAACATCCCGCTAATTTTCACAGGGAACAGCCAAGTCTTTCTGAATATTCCATGGGAAGAAAAAGCGCTACAGGGCCGTTCAGCCTTAGTAACGGCTGTACGGGAAAAAAAAACATCGAGCATCATCCAGACCCATAATGAACTACCTGCTAATTTTCACAAGACGGGCAAATGCTTTCTGAGATACTTTAAAAAGAAAACCCGTTTCAGCCGTTGTAACGGCATAAATGTGAACTAAAATACAGGCATTATTCGTGACCCATAATGAACATACCTACAAATTTTCAGAACATCGGGCCAAAATCATTTTAACGGTGAAAAGGCATCCGTGACCCATAAAAACATACACAAATTTTTAGAAAATCGCCCCCGTACATTTTGGAAATATTTTAAAAGAAGAAAAAACCCTTTAAGCCTTAAGCCCTTACTAACGGCTGTAACGTTTTCTTCATATGGAATATCTCAGAAAGTTTGGGCCCATCTTTTTAAAATTACAGGAGTTTAATATGGGGCACGAATGAGCCATTTTAAGTTTTCCCCGTTTTAGCCGTTACAACGGCTTAACAGCCTTAAAGGGTTTTTTTTTTTTTTTAAGAAACTGAAAAAGTCTTGGGCCCACTTTCGAAAAAATTTTAGGTATGTTCATTAGGGTCACGGGTGACCCCGATGTTTTTGTTTAAAAAGCTTTTTTTCTTTATGGGTATCTCAGAAAGCATTGGGCCCATCTTTTTTTTACCCCGTTATAGCCATTACACGGCTTTTTAACAGCCTGTAAAAGGGTTTTTCTTCTTTAGGAATACTCAGAAAGTACTTGGGTGTCGTCGGAAAATTAGCAGGGAAATTCATTAGGTCCGGATGGCCCCATTTTAGTTTTTCCCCGTTATAGCCGTTTACTAACGGTTTTTTAACAGCTTGTAACGCTATTATCAAACAACTACTAAACCCTTGTTATGGACAATGGAAAAGGTAATTTTTTGCTGAATTCTACAAAATTGCCCAAATTTGGGGATTTCACAGTATACCGTCAGAAGGAGAAGCCTTCCGCGCTGCTCAGACAGCAAAGAAATCGAGTCAGAGTTATCCACTGTTTGACTTCTACATACCGTGCAACCCACTTCAGCAACAACGAATAACCCCCGCAGAACTTATTTATGGAGGAACACAAAACTACTCGTCCAACCTTCTTGTTCCCTTTTTTTTTTCCGTCTTTTCTTCCGTCTACTTCTGTGGCTCTACCCCACGCTGCTCATTTTGGTTCTCGATCTACCACTGCATATGGTTTGTCCCCCAACACCCAGCATTGGCAATCCACAGAAACATCACTGTTGGTCATCATAGGCAACACACCAGAGGGGGAAAACTGCACTCCCCCACGTCACTTTGGTGGCATTCAGTGGCACCTGTTCTGATCCAAATACGCAGAAGATACCGATTAAACCCCCTAATGACAACACAAACTGCGAAATGCGGGGCCATGTGGGGAGGCACCTTACTGGAGAGTGTCTTTAAAGTCCATAAAAAACAACTCTCCACGATCCACCCGCATTCACCAAAGGGATTGACATGGAAGGAAATCAAAACTGAATCACCATACAGCAGAACAAAAAGGGTCACGGGGTTTAGAAATTTTTCTAGGCGGCGGGAAGGCTAAGTGGTGGGGGTGATGCGCAAATTTTTGTCGGGCCGGATCACGCTGGGGGGAACTGACGCTTTCATCAGGTTCTTAATAATCTAAACATCAACCAAGCCCCCAAAACGAAGGACATCGAAGTGCGACACATTTGCAGAGGCAATGAAACTCCTGTATGGTTGAAAATCACTGATGGTTCCAATCTTCCCAGCAACTTACGCAATCTGAAAGGTGGGTAGAAAACCGGGCAGAGCCAAAAAAAACTGCAAAAATTTAGGTTTTGGGGAAACAAACCCACAAACCACAACCGGGAAACTCAAGCAAACCACTGCACCCAAAGGGGCAGGGGCCTTTAAAATATTAAACCTCTGTATCATGGCAGAGCATCAAGTGAGACATGAGGGGGGAGGAAAAGAAAAAAATTAACAGTATTTTAACTGGTACATGAGTACATCAACTTCTGTACCATGGCAGGGAATTGTATTCACAAATGGGCAAAGGAAATGGTGAAAAAACAAATCCTCAAAAACTGAGGGGCTCCAAGAGCTTACATGATCCAGTATCCATGGGACTGAAAAGGGATTTAACAGAAAAAAAAAAAGAAAAAAAAGAGAGACGTTTAAACCCAACCCCTCAACTACGTTTGGATAATGTTAAACAAAACAGCTTTCAAAGTCCTCGAGGTTCTCTGTTGGGCCCAAGGGAAAAAAGTCAAAACCCGCACCTATCCCAAAACTACTTTTCTGCTCAGGACAGAACAAAGAGGCTTAAACCAAAATTATGTCCCGCCAAAAGCCAGAGCAACAATCCCCACCTTTCACACTATTCTTGTAAAACCACAAGACCCAAAAATAAAAGGTCCCATGTCATCTTTTCCAAGCACCTTTCAGCAGCGACCGGAAAGTTCATTCAAGCATCAAGATGAAATAAAGAACTTTCTTTGCCTCTTTTAAATCTGACTAGTGCGCATTTCAATTTCATCAATTCTTAAAGGGCGGGGGATGTAGAATACTACTTTCGTTTTTTAAAATACTGGATATACATCATTTCTCCATGTGGTAAACCTCAATATGTTTACCAATGGACGCCCGTGTAACAGGGCGTGCGATAGCAACTCTGAATTTGTACTGATATCATTACTGAGTCCTTGTTTTAAAGATTTGTTTAACCATCCCTCGAACAAGACCGAGCTTGCTTTTGTTAAAGAAGGGTTTGTAGCGTGGCTCTAACGTCACTAGCAAGACGTTGGCAGACACGGGGGTGGCCACTTTGTCATTCAGAGACTGAGAGACTGGTGCTACAAAAGTAAATGTAGAACGACACCAATCGAGGGGTCAAGAATGAATCCAGACCAAAATTGCTACCTTGCTGCTCTTTGTGAGGAACAACCGCCACTGCCAGTGGGCAAAGATGTAGCTTCTGACAGCCAGTAACATTAACACAAAACCCCAAACCCCAAACTACTTACATGAAGCGAACCTCGATTAACCAACCCAACAATGCACCTCCACTCACAATGCCGTCTCTGTCGATCCAACGTGACTGGCTTGAACAAGCATGTTCCCAGCGTATTTTTAGGATAATCCAACGAGGTAAATTGCGTCTGGGAAAAGTCAGATGAACGCTCCATCTATTGAGGGAGAAAGCCCATTGGGGAAAGGGGATGGATCACGAATAAAGCTGGCTTTTATTCTGAAACGTAAAGCACGGGTACAGGGACGGCATTCTGCGATCAATACATGCAGTACACAGACCCCTGGGACAAGGTACTGTGCTACAAAACTACGCCAACCGCCAGAGCTCTGCTGTCAACGCCTTTTTCAGCAGCAGCAAATGAGAGGATAGACGTTTAGCTTGTTCCTTGGGTTTTACCGAACAGAGCATTGGGGGGACAAATCACAGGCAACCCTCAGCAGCTAACCTTTTAAGCCTCATAAACATCTCACAGAGCATCTCCAAAGGGTGCCAGTCATGAAACGGCGTAGTTTAGGAGTAATAAAGCTGCATTGAGTTCTTTATTGCATATTTTTTTGCTACGAATTTCCCAACAAGGGGTGTCCATTAAGATCATTGGGGCATTGTTAATCAGTTTTTGTTGGAGAAATCAAAATTTTGGTTTAAATTTATAATCTATGAAATAAAGGTTTTCATTCTTATTTTTTATGTCTGTTTTCTTTCAAATGCTGAAAAAAAGCTAGGCAACCCTTTAAAACCAGGGTTTGTATAAAAAAAATTAAAGAACAAACAGATGAGGGAAACCCCTCGTCAGTTTTCATGCATTCAGCCACCATTCGTTTCACTT
>CM031626.1:36969648-36989038 GCA_018398815.1 Conus ventricosus | reverse complement strand
TGAAATGTGGTTGAATTTTGACTTTAGTGAATGACAGAGATGCAGATTCAGAAATTTCATGTTTGTATTTGGTGTCTTCTCTCGTTTTTGATGAAAATTCATTTTTTTTTCCCAAAAAACTTTGAAGAAACCCTCAGAAAAAATATAAAATTTTTTGACTGAAGCAGAATAGACTAAACCAAAGTCATTAAAGAAAGTAACATTTGATCTCTTCACGAAACAATCAAGGGCACACGACTCTGGCATAAAGTTGCAGGGAAACAGGTTTTGACCAGCTGCAACAGCTCTGACTATACAGTATTTCAAGTTTGCAAGATTCATTCTTTTATATGAACGTCTGATTTAACACACACACACACACATACACACACACACAAAACACACACACACAAACACACACACACACCAATATTTTATTTTAAAAAAAAGAAAAAATATTTATTGATACATTCAGCAATTTGCACGTCAAAATGAAGGGCCCCTGTGACCACATCATACCGCTTTCCCCTGAAACAACATTGCCGGGCGTCAACAACAAGACGACGTTTGCTTCTGCTTATCTTGACAATGACGTCACTTACATTCTGTGATGATTGGCCTCCTGTGTTTCTTGGGGTTTGGGGTTTTTATGGCAACACGATGACCATAGTGGGGATGCGTGCAATGCGGGCTTCAGAACCACTGGCTGTCTTCGGTACTTCACTGCACTGGCTGTGTCTGACCTCTTCTGCTCTGGACCTATCGTGATGTGGTATGGGCCCGAGATGGTTTTGAAATTCTCTCTGTCGTATTTCCATGATCTGTCTTTCACAGTTCCCTTTTTTGTCATTATGCGTCTTCCATGACGTCAGCATGGTTTCTAGTGGCTATGAAAGTGTCAGCGAAAGATTTCCCTGATTCTGGCCCCATCGTGTGGAAGTTTTGTGCACAGTGAGCAAAGGGAAAAAACCACTGCCGCCATTTTGATTTGTCCTGCGTGGCAAACGTACACATTTTCCCTTTTAAATTTTCCCGCTTGAATACTTGGAGGAGGGAACCCATCGTGTACAAGCAAAGACAGAAACATTGCAAACATGTTTTGGGTTTCCTTTACCTATGCTTTGGGGTTCATTGATTCCCTTTCTTTTCCTGATTGTTGCCAATTCTGTCCTGATCTTCGCTGCTTTTAAATCCATCAGAATGTCTGGTAAAAATGGCGAGGCAAAGGCGGTTCCCAAAAACCACACGGCTGGCTACAGTCTCTTCCATGACTACAACACTGATTCTGATTTCTCTGGCATTCCCGTTTCTTACTTGCCCAACTGTATTATATGGATATATTTTGCAATGACTGGTTACTATGAGGTGGAATCGATGACGAACGTGATCAAGCAGTTGGCTTTGGCAGACACAGGGGGAAATTAATGTTGATTGGCACAGCAGTAAACAATTTTTATATTTACATTTTGATGGCAGGAAATTCAGACAGGAAGCCAGACGATATCTTTGCTTTTGTTGAAACGACAGTAGAAGTCTGCAATTAAAGTTTGAATGAAGTAGTTAAAGACATTGTGTGTGTGTGTGTGTGTGTGTGTGTTTTGTGTGGTGTGTGTGTGTGTGTGTGTGTGTGTGTGTATGGGGGGGGGGGGGGGGTTGTTTTTGTTTTGTTTTGTTTTGTTTTTCGTGGGGCCGGTGTGGCTGTGCAACCCAATTTTGGAGTGACAGGCTCTGTTGCAGTTGGTACAGACGAAAGCCGGACGACTGGGAAGAAGCAGAGGCTGCCCGCTGTTTGCGGCGTGTTCGTTTCTCCTTTCTTTCCGCTGGGGTTTTCTCCTCCTCCCTGTCTGATTCCTCTCTGCACCATTTACGCCAGCAGTCACGGTCGTCGGCGCTGTTTCCCAGGCTTCGGGGTCAATGTTGCAACACTTTCATTCACGTTTGCACACATCCTTGAACCTAGAGTGGGGCCCTCCTGTGGCGTCTGGTACCAGTGGCAAGTTGGCCGTTGAGTAGGTCCTTGGGAATTCGCCCATTCATGCCCTTACATGCCCGAGCCAGCGAGACGTCTCTGGCTCGCATGGCGAACATACTTGGGATTCCAGCCCTGGCCAGGATGTCACTGTCGGTACTCCGTCCCCGCCCGGTGATGCCCAGAATGCGTTTGAGGCAGGGCATGTGGAAGGTGTTCAGACAGCGTTCCCTTTTTAACTACTCAGAGTAGGAGCATAAATGCGAAGATGTTGACAAATCCTGCATCGGTAGCCAAGCGGATTGACAGGATATCTGTGCCACCTGTTGGGGGTTCCACTGATGCCAGAAGGCTGTTCTTTACTGCAAAACCAACTCCATGTATTCGTGGTTCATTGGGTTCTTTCCCTTTCCAGAAAAACGTGTAGTTTTCTTCCCTGGGAGAGCCACTAGAGGGTAACCTGGTTTCTTGGAGGGCCACAATGTTCACGTTGAGTCTTGTAAGCTCCCTGTCTATGATAGCAGTCTTCCTGGAGTGTTTTACCCGTGCAAGGTCGTCTGAGATTCCTGGGCACATGGTTCTCACATTCCACCTTGCGAAACGAAGTGCTGGAAACTTCTTTGGTTTTCTTGAATTGCCTGGTGCGATGTTTCCGTCTGCTTGTCATGCCTAAACATTTGAGCTCCAAGCACCCATTGAAGCAGGCAGACATTGGCGAGTCAGCACCTTACTAGCTGGGGACTGCCCATCTTGAGACGGGCAGTAACTGACCAATGGGACACGATGATCCCTCCCACCGTCAGAGACAACCCGTGGCATCCTACTCTAAGCCAGTCAAGTGCGGACTTATAACCCGTAACTGCTGTCTCCAGTGTTGGTTCTTCGCTGAAGCAGTGAAGCTGGAATGACCTCTCCAGGGAGCAAGCCTGGGCGAGAAATATGGAGATGCTGTGTTACCCATGCATCAGTATCCCCCTCTCAGCCTCGGCAGTGGGCTCCAAAGGAGTGCGGGGCATGCCGTTTGGCACTGGTCTGGCTGCAGGAGCTGTCGGAAAGAAGTCAGAAGTTGACGTCCAACCGCCTTAGGGGCTCCACTCCGGAGTTTCTCTCTGGGTTTACTCCCATAGCCTTTCCTTCTCCCGAGGGTGTCCACAAGGCAGTAGAGCCATCATCCAATGGCCGGAGCATGGATGCTGGATGCTGGGGCGTCCATGGACCCAGGGTCTTCCCAGTCTGTCCAGCACTCCTAGGCACTTCGTGGGTTTAGCATCAGACTTGTTCCTTGTCCTAGATGAGTGGCCTGCCAAGGCTGCCGGGTCCCATCCACCCGGGTTTTGGAATAAGAGATTTCCTTCTCCTAGGCAGATTCGCAACCAGGGTTGCAGGCTCAGCCCACCCGCCCAGTTATACTGCCGGGTACTCGGTCGCGCCAAGACACAGCAAGCTTTGTGGAAACAGGGACGCCACAGGAAGGCATTGCTGTGGGCACTGTAATGTAGGAGAGGCCATTGCAATAGCCTTACAGCCTGGCGAACCAGACAGTGGCTTCACGGCGATCACTACACCTGGAAAGGAGGGGTGATCGAGTTGCACATCACTTTCCTCTAGTGAGCGGGACATCCGGCACCAGACCTCACGATCCCATTTTGATTAGTTACGACTTACATTTCGATTTTGTTTTTTTGGCTTTCTTCCATGTCCTTGTTAAGTCCTTTGCCGGCATTTTGTGGTGTTTTCCTCGTGGTTTTGGAAATGCCACAGAATGATGGAGGGTGTTCTGTGTTGAATATCATGGGTGGACGGCCACGACCACTGAAGACCGTGACTTCCAATGATCTTTCATCCAAGAGAAGATAATCGACTCTGGTCGGCCATAAACAAATGGTTCTGTTCAAAAGACGCAAAGCAACGATTCCCATTGCTGTCAGTGAACATCTGTGATCCAACGTCGTCCTTCTCACCTCATCTGTCCCCCTCCCTCCCCCGTCTCCCAACCGTATTCCCATGAAACCTTTTTTCGTAGTGACTGACGACCTGCTTGTCACACTGTCACTTTTGCCCGCACGCATTCATGACAGCATTTACTCCATACGCATACGCAATCTTTCCAATCAACCAAAAGGCGCACTACCGAATGTTTTTCTCTCCCCCTCTCCTTCAGGGAAAAACACTTTACTAAATCACATCAAACAATTTATAAACGGATTTTATACATGTAGCTCTCTTTCCACTGAGAGGCAACTAACTCATGCAAGACTTCATAAAGTTACGGCCTTCACACAACATTGGCCCACAAAATCCAGACCAGGAAATAAATAATTCCAGTACTCACTGATGCCACGCCTGCATCAAACACAAGACTTCATATGGTCGTGCTTTCCTGTCTCTCACAGACATCGTATCACCCCTTTAAATTCTCCCGTCACTGGAGATAGGATTTCCAACTTCTCTTCCTCGCCTTCTCCTGTCCCTGGAGAAGTGACGAGTTCCGACTCCTCTCCCTCGACTTCTCCTGTCCCTGGAGAGATTACGAGTTCCGACTCCTCTCCCTGGAGTCTTTACTGGTAGGGGCTGAACTACCGGTGTGTTCCCCACACCATGGCCATCTTCAACCACCTCACGGGTTGCAAGGTGAAGAGTAAAAGGTGGAGGGTGAAGGGCTGAAACACGAATAAGGTTCGTGTAAGTAACCTGCTTCTTAATTCAACATATGAATTCTTTCTTTCTCTTTTCTTTAAGTTTCCCCCCTGTAGCTTTCCCCAACTATCTATGGCTCACCTGGTAATGACTGGTCAGCAGAGAGGACCAACGTCCTGACAGGTTCGAGTCTCTAGGCCATCTGCTGGGTTAAAACTGATTCTTTCCTTCCTCCTCCTAGTGAGTGCATACTCAGTGTTCAAAACACATGACCAGCACCTTACCAACCCTTATTAAACTATCTCTCAGTGGTCACTTTCACCCAATGACCACCCTTGTTTCTTGAATGAGTATAACTCACAATTATTTGGGGGACGCCCGCTACACTAGTCAAGCCACACGAATATTCTTCCTTTTTAGTCGTGGCATGGGGAAATGATTCATATCACTAACTACATGTGATGGAGCGTCACATGCCTTGATGTGAGGCTACGTCACATGACACTGCTCACCTGCACCTTTCTCGATTACATGTTTATTTCTGTTGTTTGTTTGCTTGTTTGTTCTTGTCGTGCCTGAAGAAGGTCAATAGGTCGAAGGTCGTTACCTCAGTTTACTTTAAGTTGATCTTGTGGCTCGGTACGTCAACATCATGTCTTTACTATACTACATTTTGAAACTATTTTTTTTTCAAACTGACCATAACCTTTTAGCTGAGTTGTCTCTTGAAACCAGGTAATTTCCCTTTGATCTGTATTGGATCCTCGAGTATAGACCTACATATGTTCTTTCATTGTTGATTTATTCATTGTTTACATTTGGAAAGTTGTTTCTTTCCATTGCATTCTTTCATTTCCTTTTATTTGTTTGAATCCTTCGCCAGCCCCATTTGGGAATCAATCGAATTGTCGTGCTCCCCCCCCGCCCCCCCCCGCCTCCCCCCCTGCCTCCCCCGCGCGCCCCCCCCCCGCTCCCCCCCCCCCCCCCCCCCCCCCCCGCCCATGGTGTTGTAGACGCCACAAAATGATCAGTAGTGTTTTGTGTTGGATGCCATGGGTTGACAGGCAGCACTGCTGAAGGCACTGACCACTGAAGAGTCCTTAGCCACAACAAGAAAGTCCACCCTGGTCGGAGACCGTGACACTGAACAGTTCCTGTCCAGAGACGAAGTTCGATTCTGGTGAGGCATGAACGAATGGTTCTGTTCCAAACACCGAAAAGTAATCATTCGCACTGCTGTTGGTGAAGAGTTAGATTAAGAAATGATGTACACGCACGCGTCATAGTGGTGCCGTATGCTTCGGAATAGTCTTTTAAGTGCAAAAACACTTCCAAAGGGTTCTAGACAGTGTTTCTGCAATGCTCCATATAGTTCATTCGGTCGTAGCACGACATGGTTCTCGAGCCATCTTGAATGTTCTGAGAATTTTGATTTCCACAGAGCGTCATGGTTCCAGAACATTCTGGAAAGTTCCGTGCGTTTTGACTTGACTACATCACGTTTTGATGCCCGAGGTTTAAGAATATTCTAATTTTCCTGACTGGTATGCTGCGCCATGTTTCTTGAACATTTGAATCCATGAACTTTCAGTGAAGGTGTTTCGTCATTTGAGAGAAAAACCCCGTGAAGTATTCCAATAAGAGGACACATCTTCAGTATATGCTACTTTAACAGTTATATGAATATTGTTTTTTCTTTTTCTGTTGGAAATACAGACTTTCATTTGACTCAACAACAGTTTAGACCCAGCTTTCATTGCCAACTCTAGTCAGCATTTTGGTGTCTACATTAGTGTCAGGAACAAAAGTTGGATTTTTCGGCGTAATATCTGTGGGTTAAGCCAGGCTCTTTCAGTTTCAAATTCGTTACACAGAAGCTTATGACCTTGGTCCTAAAGTTTCAGCCCACCTACTTTTCACGACTGCAATTGTGAGAACACACAGAGAATTTTTTCTGTGGATCTGGTACTGATTCACAATTTGTGATGAGAGTTTTGCAGTATTTCAGACATCATAGTCGGTCGGACGACCTCGATTATCTTTCACTCTGTGGCACATGCTTGAGGCAAAAAAAAAATTCAAATGAAACACGTTCATCAATCCATGTTATTATTAAATCAAGGTTGTTATATTGCCGATATGGGTGGATTGGTGCATAAAATGAGTTTGAAAAGTCATAAAATTGCCGAAACCTGTCTTACCTGTGCGCCCCACTCAAACTCGCTGACAAAGTGTGTCGAATGGTGTTAGCCAATCAGAACAACGCGCATCGTTCCACACTTGACAACAACAAAGATGGCGGCGTTGGGCTGGGCCCGGTAGTCCGACGTTTCGATAGTCCGACACATCGGTAGTCCGACACCCCACGTTCAGATGTTTCGATAGTCCGACACATCGGTAGTCCGACACCCCACGTTCAGATGTTTCGACAATCCGACACTGTAAGAAAAAGTAGCGATAGTCCGACATCCCACGATTCCGACAATTCCAACTCGTTTCGATAATCCGACACACATTCGAAACGTCGGAATCGTGGGTTAGGGTTAGTGTTAGGGTTATGTCGGGCTATCGAAACGTCGAAATCGTGATGTGTCGAACTATTGGCACAAAATAAAACATTACAAAACAAGTTTCGTTGGTCCGACAAAATTTGTCGGATTGTCGAAACGTCGGAATCGTGATTTGTCGAACTATCGAAACGTCGGAATCGTCGGAAGTGTCGGACTATCGGACCCAAACCGTGGCGTGCGCAGTCAGCGGTAATGATAGCAAAACTTTGAGATGTTGTCTGCATAATTCGAACAACAAGGATCAAACGGCAAAGTCATTCACAGTTATTATTTTTGAAAAATCATGTTCGTTTGCGCGAGAGTAGATAAAGTATCCATGCCAACAGAGAGACGCTGCAAAAAGATTTCTTTCCACTACATCAAGTTTAGAAGATGTGCTGGAGAAGGGATACGATTTCACCGATACTGTTACCAACAATTCACACGAAAGGATCGGTAAATGGGACACTTTCATATGTTGAAGTGCTAATAAAAATATTTAAACTGCATTGTAGTTAGTTAGTTTCTTCAGTTTAACGTCCTTCCACTAAAAGTGATTTCAGACGATGTGTTGAAGTATATGGAATGTGCGTATTAACTGTGTGGTTGTTTCTTGAAAATGTGTCGTATGAATAAACATTTCTTATAATATGAGTTAAGATTGGAGATGGCCAGATACAGGGACAAATTGTGGATGTGAGTGTATGTGTGTGTGTGTGTGTGTGTGTGTGTGTGTGTGTGTGTGTGTGTGTGTGTGTGTGTGTGTGTGTGTGTGTGTGTGTGTGTGTGTGTGCGTGCGCGGGCGTGTGTGTGTGTGTGTGTGTGTGTGTGTGTGTGTGTGTGTGTGTGTGTGTGCATGCGGGCTTGTATGTAAATGTGTCAATTTTTCCGGAATTAGGCAAGTACGCTTCAAATTGAGTGTAGCATAGCAGCAAGAGTACTGTAAGTAATGCAAAGTAATTAACAATTTAATATTAAAGGATAGAACATCAAAGGTAAATGCCCACTGGGCTGTGTAACAAACATTTACAAACTGAGGAAAGAAAAGAGTAGTCATTCAAAATCTTGGGCACAGATGACGGACTGGATCCGTCAGATACTGCATTGTACTTTCAGCCCAGGTGTTTATCGTGTTATCAGCCCAGGTGTTTATCGTGTTGTCAGCCCAGGTGTTTATCGTGTTATCAGCCCAGGTGTTTATCGTGTTATCAGCCCAGGTGTTTATCGTGTTATCAGCCCAGGTGTTTATCGTGTTATCTGCCCAGGTGTTTATCGTGTTATCTGCAAAATGTCTCCATGTAGATAGGCCACCTTTGTGGCTACCCATTGAGATCGAAGAAATGGAAGATTGTTAGGGAAAGTAGTGGCTTTTTAGACTATTCTTGCGCTCTCCTTCTTCCGTCGTACTTATAGCCGTTGACTGGCTTCTGCGACGTACTGACGTACTGATCCAGATCTATCCAGATCCAGATGCAGTCTCTGCTTCCAAGTAACACGTTCCCACTTAGGAAAGAAATGTTTGTGTACATTGTGTCTGCAATTGTCGTTTCACGTACTCCGACATGTTTGTGTCTCGGTAAATTATGTATATTGTTGTATGTGTTTTGGAAAAAGTGTGTGTATGCAAGAGTATACATGAAATTATCACTAGCTGAGGTTTAATTAAATATTAGTTTTGTGTGTGTGTGTGTGTGGTAAATTTTGTTCTTCTTCTTCTTCTTCATGGTTGAATGTGAAAATCTAATGGTGTTGGGCATCAATGCACATTTGGAGTTGGGCATGTGGCATTGTGATCTGGGCAGCTTCTTAATTTACACTGCAATATTAAATCACACCCGTCCATCCAGGCCCCACTCACCCATTCACACTCACTCTCATTCACCCATCCCCTCTATAAGGAGTAGGGAGGGATTTACAGAGGGAAAGGGATAACTAAATTGTTTGTATGTAGTGTGTGAAACATAACATTTCTTTTTGTGCTGTGAACGTGTGGTATAAATATTTAAATACACTTTATTTATGCGCATTTATTAATTACAGGTTGGACCAGCTTCAGCGACAGAATGAAAAGGGCTTAGGAGAGGCATCTGATGACAGTGAAGATTTTCAGCCAATGAAAAGACTTAGAAGTTCAGACATCCTCATCACAGATGCAAGCATTAAAGCCAACCAACGTAGCCAGCACATTCTGTCACCTGTCTGCATATTTTGCAAGAAGGAAAGAAAGGCCAAACTAGACAAACACACGGGTAAAAAAAAACCTGACCAGCGCCTTCAGCACTGTGAAACGGTGCACAATGAAAAACTCATTAGTGCTGCTTTACTTATTGTGAACATTGTGACAGGCCAGGTTGTACCAGATCAAGCCAAAGAAGACATCCTCAGTGAGACGTGCTTCTGACTTACATGCTTCTGACTTACATGCCAACGTTGTGATCAAAAGTCCTGACACTAATGTGTTTCTATTGTGTGTTGCCAGTGTGAATCATCTTTCGTGCAGACTCTACTTCTCCACTGGATCTGGAAATAACTCAAGGCTGTTGCATGTCAATCCTATCATGGAAAAGCTTGGTCAACATAGTTTCAGAAGCAATAGCTGGCTTTCATGCATTCACAGGATGTGACAGCACCAGTTCACTGAAAGGAAAAGGGAAAGTCAAACCTTTTCAACTCACGGTCTCCAGCGCACATTGCAACCTTTACTGACTTAGGTCAAAATTGGGTGCTCACCACATTGCAGATGCAGAACCTGGAAGCCTTTGTATGCAGCCTGTACAAGATCTGTCAATGAGGCTCGGCACAGTATCTTCAGAGTGACATGCAAGTTGGACCACTCACTACCACCAAACAGTGACTGTCTTACGCTTCATTCTCAAAGGGCTAATTACCAGGCAGCAATCTGGCGACATCGTTTCAGCACAGTTATATCCGCTCCATCACCTCTGGAACTTGGATGGCAGATCGACAAGACTGACCAAAAGTCTCTATACTTATCCATAAAATGGATGGCAGTGCCAGTTTGCCCAGTGTGCCAGCATCATGACAAATACTTTGTACAAGACCGGCATAGTTAGCCAATTCGATGACAATGACAGCGACTCGGAAAAAAACAGTTCAGATGTGGATTATATGTTTGAGTTCATCATTCTGGGATGACAGTCAGCAGAATTTGTATTTAACACGATTTGCTTGTGGATATGAGACAGTTTCTAATTAACTCTTGCGTGCTAACGTATGGAACTATCATTTCCTGTGGATTACTATCGTCTGTGGGTTAGACCTGCTTCTTCATCTGTGGATTACGTAACTGTGGAAGTTGGATGCAGGCAACATCACTTTGTGATGATTAACATCATGTTTAATACATGTCTTAACATGTGTCGAATTTAATCTCTTTATCGGGAAATTTGGCGGTTTTACTTTCCGAACATTCATGACTTACAGTTAGGAATTAGCCACTTTTTCAATTAATTATCAGAAGCTTTTATAGAAAAAATAAAACAATTCTGAATCATCAATAAATTTTAACTGCTTTGGCAACATAAACAAGCATTAACATAACTGCTGGTAAGACACCCCCTGTATATGCCAAACTTGTCTTATAGCCCCTCCCTATTTACATACTTAATTTAGAAGGTATTGGCAAAGACTAGTTTGGTCAGAAGCAGCAAGGAAGAATGATAGATTTAATTAAAAAAAAAGAGCGTCCCACCTATGAAGGGGTCAGGTACTCAGTGTCATCATATAGGATAGCCAACTACACCATCACGGAGAGCTTATGGAGCCAGTTCCAATGATATGTGTATCTTGAAAATTGGCCCAGCGGTTCCCGAGATATTCCCAAATCAAAATTACAATACAGTGACACCATTATGTCGCACAACAGCACAGATACGCCAATCGTGAAATACCATCCCTACTCAATATAGACTTCCACACAAAAATTCTTCAAAATAGACCCATAAACACCAAAGATATTAATATGCACACACACACACAAACACACACACACACACACACACACACACACACACACACACACACACACACACACACACACACACACACACACACACACACACACACACACACACACACACACACACACACACACACACACACACACACACACACATTCAAACTAGGCAAGTCCAAGAACCCCCATTCCCCTTTAAAGTGGGTTGGGGTGTTATATGAATGCTTGTCAGAGTATAAAATCAAAATTTTGATTGAACTGATGTATGACATCCTATCCTGAAGATACCAGAAAAAGGACGTAATTACTCCACCTATATCCACAATGTAACACATTGATTTATTGATATATACTGTTAAAAAAAAGTTAAGGACCAACATTGAGAATGCACAAAAACTTTTAAAAATTCACAAAAATTCAACTGTACCGCCTTTGTGGTCCAAACAAATTGAACCACACACACAAATTGATAGTGAATGCGGCAACTGCAATTTTGTGGCACACATTTCTCACGCGCCTTGAAAAACACGTGTCATGACTTGTCATTTTTGGAACAAATTGGGGTGAATTTCTGATGTGTTTGGGATCCGAGGAGCATGTGCTGAATCAAAATCATGTAAAGCACGAGCTATATCAGGCTGTAGGTTATAAAGTATGCTCAACCAAATGTCTTTAAAAGCCACTGTACTGGCGAAAAATGCAATGCAACAGCATGCCTCTACGTCGAAGACTGAACGAGCTGGATCGAGGAAGAGCAATAGGATGGCTCCAAGAAGGGGTTGCAGTCCGGGAAGTGGCACGAAGACTTGGGGTATCACACTCTGTTGTTATCAGACTCAGACAACGCTTTCAAGACACAGGAAGAGTGCAAGAACGACCACGCTCTGGTCGACCCAGAAAAACAACACCACGAGAGGACCGATACATTGAAAGGCAGGCCACACAAGAAAGAACAGCAAGTGCAAACATCAGACGTCGCCTTAGAGATGCCACCAACACTGTTGTCAGTGATCAGACCATACAAAACCGCCTACACGCCGCTAACCTCCGTGCTCGACGACCAGCCATAAGACCTCGTTTGACCGATGCCCACAGAGCAGCACGCCGAGTATGGTGCATGCAGCACGTGAGATGGACACATGAACAGTGGGCTAACGTGATGTTTACAGATGAGTCGCGGTTCTGCCTGGATCTCACCGATAGATGGAACAGGGTCTGGAGACGCCGTGGGGAGCGTTTTGCAGAAGAAGCTGTCCTGGAAAGGAACCGCTATGGTGGGGGATCCGTTATGATTTGGGGCGGCATAAGCACACGCTACAGAACGGTTCTCTACAATGTGGCAGGGAACTTGAATGGTGTTCGCTACCAAACAGAGATTTTGCAACCCCTGGTGCCGCCAGCCCTTCAACAGCTTGGACCTCAGGCAGTCTTTCAAGACGACAATTCACGGCCCCATCGCACCAGAGCAGTAAACACGTTTCTCCAAGCTGCTGGTGTCAACAGAATGCAGTGGCCCGCAAACAGCCCAGACCTGAACCCCATCGAACATCTTTGGGATGAGCTGGGCCAGAGACTGCAGCAGCGTCGTCCTCCTCCTGCTAACCTGGGTCAGCTGTTTGAGTCACTCCAACAGGAGTGGGCTGCTGTCTCCCAGGCCTTTCTGCGCACACTGGTGAACTCCATGCGACAACGCTGCCTTGAATGCCTTGCCAGTAACGGGGGACACACACGTTATTAACCATGACATTGAACAAACACTCCTCCTGTGTCTTTCAAATTTGGGGGTGGGGGTGTTTGTACTGCGCTCGATTCCAGTTTGTTGATTCCTCGGACTTGTCATTGTCTTCACACACTTTTGAAATATTCAATAAATTCATGTTACACTTGGAGATTGATCACTTCCCAATTTTCTTTTTTTGTATAAGTCAGTGAAATGTTGGTCCTTAACATTTTTTTAGCAGTATATATACCAAAAACCCTACACAGAACACCAATTGTTTTCTTATCTCAACGAATTTGCCACACTTTAGAAAACTAGGCAATTTAGACCTCCTTGGCCCAAGGACTATCAGTGTGTTTCTGTGAGAACCAGGGAACATCGTGAATGGGGGTTGACAGCCCAAGGACCACAACTCTGATTCTTGGCCCAAGGACTATCAGTGTGTTTCTATGAGAACCAGGGAACATCGTGAATGGGGGTTGACTGCCCAAGGACCACAACTCTGATTCTTGGCCCAAGGACTATCAGTGTGTTTCTGTGAGAACCAGGGAACATCGTGAATGGGGTTGACTGCCCAAGGACCACAACTCTGATTCTTGGCCCAAGGACTATCAGTGTGTTTCTGTGAGAACCAGGGAACATCGTGAATGGGGGTTGACTGCCCAAGGACCACAACTCTGATTCTTGGCCCAAGGACTATCAGTGTGTTTCTGTGAGAACCAGGGAACATCGTGAATGGGGGTTGACTGCCCAAGGACCACAACTCTGATTCTTGGCCCAAGGACTATCAGTGTGTTTCTGTGAGAACCAGGGAACATCGTGAATGGGGGTTGACTGCCCAAGGACCACAACTCTGATTCTTGGCCCAAGGACTATCAGTGTGTTTCTGTGAGAACCAGGGAACATCGTGAATGGGGGTTGACTGCCCAAGGACCACAACTCTGATTCTTGGCCCAAGGACTATCAGTGTGTTTCTGTGAGAACCAGGGAACATCGTGAATGGGGGTTGACTGCCCAAGGACCACAACTCTGATTCTTGGCCCAAGGACTATCAGTGTGTTTCTGTGAGAACCAGGGAACATCGTGAATGGGGGTTGACTGCCCAAGGACCACAACTCTGATTTTTCACCTGTAGGTGAGATCTGGCGTTAGATCTACGTTGTTGGTATTTCTGAGGAATCTGCACATTCAATTCAAGGGCGAGTACATAAGACTGAGATACTGTGGAAAAGCATACGTCATACTGAATTGTGACGCCAGTTGCTGTCCAGAAGTGACGCAAAACTTCCAAGGTCTTACAAAATTACTAACAAGAGAGAGTTGTGCATTCATAGTAATACGTTTACATGCCCATAGATCCAAACAGATGCTGGTCATGGAATCAACTTGTCTGACAAAAATGCTTTGTGTGTGCATTTGTATTGGGTGACTAGGTTTAAACATTTTTCAAAAATCTTAATTTCGAAATTCGGAGGGTACAAATCAGATGTAATGAACAAAAATACGAGTGCATTTTCGATTAAGTACAACGAAATGATTGGACATAACTCATTACCAAGTATTCACAATTGTTTGAACCTCAAATCATACACATTTACGAACAAGATAGTGAATAACAAAATCATATTCATATTCGATTAATTTCAACGAAGTGATTGGACATAATTCATTAACAAGTTACCATTGTTGTTTACACATCAGATCACAAACATTTATGAACAAGACAATAACTGACAAAGAAATAAAACGAATTATTTTAAATCACAACAAGGTCCAGGAAGAGAAATCAGAAAAGCATAAGCAACAAAAAACGCACACAAAAAACAAAGAAAAAGACAAACACACACACACACACACACACACACACACACACACACACACACACACACACACACACACACACACACACACACACACACACACACACACACACACACACACACACACACACACACACACACACACACACACACACACACACACACACTCACACACACAGTTGGCTGTTGGCATAGCCTTTGTATACAATGTATAACTTGTGTTTTATTCCAATAACGTCAAGTATGGAATCCATTGTGCCACAAAATTACCATGGGACATGTTAAGAATTGCAGCATACTTTTCTGTTTCATATCTGGCTTTCAAAATTACAATAAAGATTTGAACTGATGGTAAACTCTTTCATATTTACATTTATAAATATGAACTTTGGCGAGTAGCAGGATTAGGTCAAGCGTTCTATCAGATTTAAAGTTACAATCACAACCAAACAGAACAATATTTTCATCAAGCAACAGTTTTATAATTTTGCAGTTTCTGTTCACCACATTTTGAAACTCTTGCCAGAAGTTTTGTACATACTGGCAGTACCAAAATATATGTTGAATATTCTCTTTTTGTCTCTCACAAAAAGAGCATTTTTTAAAAATTCTTCAATTCCCATGTTTTGCAAAATAACATTGGTTGCCAATAATTCTCATTTGAAACCATCTTAATTTAATGTCTTTTATCTGTCGGATTTTGTGAAAAGTTTTAATCCACATAACCTCCTTCTGTAGTCTTACATTCCATTTATTGCAAAAACCTGGTTTTGTTGGGTCTTGAGTTAATAAATCGTAATAATGTGAAGCTCCTCTTGAAACTGAACAGATTTCAGTTAATAATGTGAAGCTCCTCTTGAAACTGAACAGATTTCAGTTAATAATGTGAAGCTCCTCTTGAAACTGAACAGATTTCAGTTAATAATGTGAAGCTCCTCTTGAAACTGAACAGATTTCAGTTAATAATGTGAAGCTCCTCTTGAAACTGAACAGATTTCAGTTAATAATGTGAAGCTCCTCTTGAAACTGAACAGATTTCAGTTAATAATGTACTTGTCTTACCTTCCTCACAGTATTTCATTTCTAGTCCAGTTTCTCTCGAATACTTTTTCACAGCAGTGGAGAGGATTAAAACCGCATGGTCTGACACAGCATGCATCAAGGTGGGGACAGTGGCAGACTATGTGGGTTTTTATCCCCTGCAAAAGTTCATCCTGTGAAAGAAGGCACAAGCAGCTTAAAGTGTAAAATAGAAGGCATAGGTTTTGGGATCTTCCCTGCTTCTACGGGCTCAATTAAATGTCATAATCATAGACCACCTTCCAGATTCCAGCCATCTCCTGACTTTGACATGTTGATGCAGATACAAGGCCCACCTGAATCCCAGAACATTCGGTCGCCAGAAAGGCCTCAAATGTTTTCCGTTTAGGGAAACGCCTGACCGAATTAAATAATCTGGTATGCATTCTGAGTCAGTAGAGGCACATTCTGGTTCCCTCGTTCCAAACGGCTTCCAACTGTCTCTTTTGGTGACATACCATGGGTAAAACTTGAATTTACATGATAAAAAATGCTGATAAACAACAAGAGCAGCAACAGCAGTAATGATAGAAGTAATGATGTTATTGATGAGAATAGTTATAATGGTAACATCATCAATACAATCATTATCATCATCATCATCATCATCATCATCATCATCATCATCATCATCATCATCATCATCATCATCATCATCATCATCATCATTATCAACGTCGTCGTCGTCGTCGTCATTGTCAATAACAACAACAACAATAACAACAGAAACAGCAAAACCACAGTAATAGTAGTAATGATAGTAATGCTAATAATAATGATGGCAATAATAACAATCTTATCACAAACACTACTAGTACTACTGCTACTAGTTCTACTACTACCCTACTTCTACTACTACTCTTACTACTACTACTACTACTACTACTACTACTACTACTACTACTACTACTACTACTACTACTCTTACTACTATACTCTTACTACTACTACTACTACTACTACTACTACTACTACTACTACTACTACTACTACCACTACCTGGAAAGAGAAACGCAAGTCTGCAAGAATTTGGCAGAGAGAACAAAGAAAACCTTGCCCTGATCTAGCTATTAAAGCAGACATGTATCAGAAGACTGAACAATTCGAAAGAGTAGCTGAAGAAGCAAAAGAAACCAGGTGGTAACAGTTTTGTCTGTCACTTAATTATGACACAACACTGACTCAGTTCTGGCACTTCTTTAGTCGCATGGAAGGAAAAAACAAAACAAACGCAACCCCAGATATCTTGGTCGCTGATGGGATCACAAAACGGAAGACAAATTTAGAGAAAGGGTTGGCTCTACTTAAACGTTCCATAGAACAGAGTGATCAAAGAAATTTGGAGGAAAAGAAGGAATATTTGACGAAGCTAAACCAACACCTAGCTCAGAGTGGCATTGATGATGAAATCACAGCATCTGAACTGGATGACGCAATAGCTAAATGCACTAAGGATAGTGCTCCAGGGCCAGACAAAGTACGGTATGCAGATATTAAACAGCCCCCAGAAGAGGAGAAAGCCAAACTCTTCAGTCTCTACCAGGAGAGTTTCGATAAAGGCTATGTCCCAGAAGACTGGACACACAGCTACCTGAAAGCTTTACCAAAGCCAGGAAAAGATCATAATCAGCTAAATGGCTACCACATACTCACCATGCAAAATATAGCAGGAAAGCTTATGGAACGAATCATAGCAAGAAAACTCGCATGAGATCTTGACAGTCGACAAATCCTCCCATCAAATCAAGGAGGCTACAGAACTGGTAAAAGTACATGGGAAAATGCGGCCGCTTTTGCCTATGAAGTGTACGAAGGATTCCAAAGAAAGGAAGAAACACTAGCTGTTGCAATAGATCTGGAAGATGCATACAACAAAGTCCAGGTCTCGCTTCTCATGGAACTATTCTTTGACTATGGAGTCAGTAAGACACTAACACGATGGATAGCAGCGGCACTTCGGGAGCAAACCGTCATCCTACGATTTAGAAATTGGACTTCTGAGCTTCATAAACTTTGTATGGGATTACCTCAAGGTTCTCCTCTTTCCCCTGTTTTGTACAATGTTTACACTAAAGACCTAGCTGACCTCAACAGAAACGGAATTGCTCGAGTGTTGATATTTGCAGATGACGGCCTGATCTACAAAACATCAAAGAATGCTGAAGAAAGAACGAAAGCAGTTCAACAACAGTTGAACAACATTGCTCAGTCGTATCAAGAAACTGGATCGTCCATCAATCCTACACACGCCCAGACATTAGTCTGCGCTCTCAACAACAAGACATCAGGACAAGTACCCTCACCAGTCTCCTTCAATGGAATACCAATTGAACCAACTAACAGCCTACGCTGTTTGAGTGTAGGCTTTGACAGAATGCTAACCTTTAGAAAGCATGTTGAGAATATTGTTCTTAAATGCAAAAAAGGCCTATCTGCCGTAAAAGCAATGGCAGCTAAAGGCATTGAACAGCGCCATATCTACTGACTGTATCACGCACTTGTACTCAGTGTGATTGATTATGGATTAGGGCTTACAACACTGTCCAACAGCAACCATCTCAAATTAGAAAGAATTCAAAATGAAGCAATGAGATTGATCCTGGGAACCACAAAGGACACACCAGTTCAAACTATGCGATACCTGCTCAACCTTCCTTCAATGCAGACAAGACACAAGCTGGAACAGGTGAAGGCATATTTCAGAGCCCTTGAAAATCCCCAAAACACACTTCATGCGGCAGTCAAGAAAACAAAAGGCACTCGGCTAGGACGTGGAAATCATGGATGGGACAGGCAGAAGACAGTATACAGCTTGTGTGCCAGTTAGCAGTAGTCAAAGAAACCAAGGAATGGGAAATATCCAGATCACTTGAAGAACCTCTACCAAACTGCCATCGCTCCAGAACTTGGAAGACACACACACACACACACACACACACACACACACACACACACACACACACACACACACACACACACACACACACACACACACACACACACACACACACACACACACACGTGCACACACACACACACACACACACACACACACACACACACACACACACACACACACACACACACACACCACACACACACACACACACACACACACAAAAGCGCGCACGCACACACACGCACGCGCGCGCACACACACACACACACACACACACACACACACACACACACACACACACACACACACACACACACACACGCATGCGCCAATGCACGCACATAGGCCCATGCCCACACATCATACACACACGTGTACATTCACTACACACACACACACACACACACACACACACACACACACACCACACACACACACACACACACACACACACACACACACACACACACACACACACACACACACACACACACACACACACACACACACACACACACACACACACAAACAAACAAAAAAACATGGTAGGTAGGCACTCAAGATCTGACCCGCACGTTGGGCTAAGGTCAGACATCTGCTGAGTTGTATCCACGAGACCCTCTTCTTCACTTGTCTCATCTTAGTTATTAATTCATTTATCCATCAGCTTCAAATCATGCGTAGTGTGGTCTCAAAACGTAGCGGATCTGGTGTTGCGTATATGGCCTAGTCGACACGCAGTGACGCCTCCTTGATGAAAC
>CM031626.1:36947148-36964648 GCA_018398815.1 Conus ventricosus | reverse complement strand
GTGTGAGGATTGACCTTTAGTATCTGTACTCCCCTGATGTTCACACCTTACCTTCCAGATGGCTCCAGGTGTGTTGTGTGTGTGAGGATTGACCTGTGGTATCTCTACTCCCCTGATGTGTCACACTTTACCTTCCAGATGGGTCCAGGTGTTGTCGTGTGTGAGGATTGACCTGTGGTATCTGTACACCCCTGATGTGTCACACTTTACCTTCCAGATGGGTCCAGGTGTGTCGTGTGTGAGGATGACCTGTGTATCTGTACTCCCCTGATGTGTCACACTTACCTTCCAGATGGGTCCAGATGTGTTGTGTGTGTGAGGATTGACCTGTGGTATCTGTACTCCCCTGATGTGTCACACTTTACCTTCCAGATGGGTCCAGGTGTGTTGTGTGTGGTGAGGATTTGACCTGTGCTATCTGTACTCCCCTGATGTGTCACACTTTACCTTCCAGATAGGTCCAGATGTTTTGTGTGTGTGAGGATTGACCTGTGGTATCTGTACTCCACTGATGTGTCACACTTTACCTTCCAGATGGGTCCAGGTGTGTCGTGTGTGTAGGATTGACCTGTGGTATCTGTACTCCCCTGATGTGTCACACTTTACCTTCCAGAGGGTCCGGGTGTGTCGTGTGTGAGGATTGACCTGTGGTATCTGTACTCCCCTGATGTGTCACACTTTACCTTCCAGATGGGTCCAGGTGTGTCGTGTGTGAGGATTGACCTGTGGTATCTGTACTCCACTGATGTGTCACACTTTACCTTCCAGATGGGTCCAGAGTGTTGTGTGTGTGTGTGAGGATTGACCTGTGGTATCTGTACTCCCCTGAGTGTGTCACACTTTACCTTCCAGATGGGTCCAGATGTGTTGGTGTGTGAGGATTGACCTGTGGTATCTGTACTCCCCCTGATGTGTCAAACTTTACCTTGCAGATGGGTCCAGTGTGTTGTGTGTGTGAGGATTGACCTGTGGTATCTGTACTCCCCTGATGTGTCACACTTTACCTTCCAGATGGGTCCAGGTGTTGTTGTGTGTGTGAGGATTGACATTTAGTATCTGTACTCCCCTGATGTGTCACACTTTACCTTCCAGATGGGTCCAGATGTGTTGTGTGTGTGAGGATTGACCTTTAGTATCTTGTACTCCCTGATGTGTCACACTTTACCTTCCAGATGGGTCCAGGTGTGTTGTATGTGTGAGGATTGACCTATAGTATCTGTACTCCCCTGATGTGTCACACTTTACCTTCCAGATGGGTCCAGGTGTGTTTGTGATGTGTGAGGATTGACCTTTAGTACTGTACTCACCTGATGTGTCACACTTTACCTTCCAGATGGGTCAGGGTGTGTCGTGTGTGAGGATTGACCTGTGGTATCTGTACTTCCTTGATGTGTCACACTTTACCTTCCCGATGGGTCCAGGTGTGTGGTGTGTGAGGATTGACCTGTGGTATCTGTACTCCCCTGATGTGTCACACTTTACCTTCCAGATGGGTCCAGGTGTGTTGTGTGTGTCAGGATTGACCTGAGGTATCTGTTCCTCCCCTGATGTGTCACACTTTACCTTCCAGATGGGTCCAGGTGTGTTGTGTGTGTGAGGATTGACCTTTAGTATCTGTACTCCCCTGATGTGTCACACTTTACCTTCCAGATGGGTCCAGGTGTGTCGTGTGTGAGGATTGACCTTTAGTATCTGTACTCCCTGATGTGTCACACTTACCTTCCAGATGGGTCCAGGTGTGTTGTGTGTGTGAGGATTGACCTTAGTATCTGTACTCCCCTGATAGTGTCACACTTTACCTTCCAGATGGGTCCAGGTGTGTTGTGTGTGTGAGGATTGACCTTTAGTATCTGTACTCCCCTGATGTGTTCACACCTTACCTTCCAGATGGGTCCAGGTGTGTTGTGTGTGTGAGGATTGACCTGTGGTATCTGTACTCCCCTGATGTGTCACACTTACCTTCCAGATGGGTCCAGGTGTGTGGTGTGTGAGGAATTGACCTGTGGTATCTGTACTCCCCTGATTGTGTCACACTTTACCTTCCAGATGGGTCCAGGTGTGTCGTGTGTGAGGATTGACCTGTGGTATCTGTACTCCCCTGATGTGTCACACTTTACCTTCCAGATGGTCCAGATGTGTTGTGTGTGTGAGGATTGACCTGTGGTATCTGTACTCCCCTGATGGTCACAACTTTACCTTCCAGATGGGTCCAGGTGTGTTGTGTGTGTGAGGATTGACCTGTGGTATCTGTACTCCCCTGATGTGTCACACTTTACCTTCCAGATGGTCCAATGTGTTGTGTGTGTGAGGATTGACCTGTGGTATCTGTACTCCACTGATGTGTCACACTTTACCTTCCAGATGGGTCCAGGTGTGTCGTGTGTGTGAGGATTCACCTGTGTTATCTGTACTCCCCTGATGTTCACACCTTACCTTCCAGATGGGTCCAGGTGTGTCGTGTGTGAGGATTGACCTGTGTATCTGTACTCCCATGATGTGTCACACTTTACCTTCCAGATGGGTCCAGGTGTGTCGTGTGTGAGGATTGACCTGTGGTATCTGTACTCCCTGATGTGTCACACTTTACCTTCCAGATGGGTCCAGATGTGTTGTGTGTGTGTGAGCATTGACCTGTGGTATCTGTACTCCCTGATGTGTCACACTTTACCTTCCAGATGGGTCCAGATGTGTTGTGTGTGTGAGGATTGACCTGTGGTATCTGTACTCCCCTGATGTGTCACACTTTACCTTCCAGATGGGTCCAGGTGTGTTGTGTGTGTGAGGATTGACCTGTGGTATCTGTACTCCCTGGTGTGTCACACTTTACTTCCAGATGGGTCCAGGTGTGTTGTGTGTGTGAGGATTGACCTTTAGTATCTGTACTCCCCTGATGTGTCACACTTTACCTTCCAGATGGGTCCAGATGTGTTGTGTGTGTGAGGATTGACCTTTAGTATCTGTACTCCCATGATGTGTCACACTTTACCTTCAGATGGGTCCAGATGTGTTGTGTGTGTGAGGATTGAGCTTCAGTATCTGTACTCCCCTGATGTGTCACACTTTACCTTCCAGATGGGTCCAGGTGAGTTGTGTGTGTGAGATTGACCTGTGGTATCTGTACTCCCCTGATGTATTCACACTTTACCTTCCAGATGGGTCCAGGTGTGTCGTGTGTGAGGATTGACCGTGGTATCTGGACTCCCCTGATGTGTCACACTTTACCTTCCATGGGTCCTAGTGTGTCGTGTGTGAGGATTGACCTGTGGTATCTGTACTCCCCTGATGTGTCACACTTTACCTTCCAGATGGGTCCAGGTGTGTTGTGTGTGTGAGGATTGACCTTGCTATCTGTACTCCCCTGATGTGTCACACTTTACCTTCCAGATAGTCCAGATGTTTTGTGTGTGTGAGGATTGACCTGTGGTATCTGTACTCCACTGATGTGTCACACTTTACCTTCCAGATGGGTCCAGGTGTGTCGTGTGTGTGAGGATTGACCTGTGGTATCTGTACTCCCCTGATGTTCACACTTTACCTTCAGATGGGTCCGGGTGTGTCGTGTGTGAGGATTGACCTGTGGTATCTGTACTCCCCTGATGTGTCAACACTTTACCTTCCAGATGGGTCCAGGTGTGTCGTGTGTGAGGATTGAAACTGTGGTATCTGTACTCCACTGATGTGTCACACTTTACCTTCCAGATGGGTCCAGATGTGTTGTGTGTGTGTGTGAGGATTGACCTGTGGTATCTGTACTCCCCTGATGTGTCACACTTTACCTTCCAGATGGGTCCAGATGTGTTGTGTGTGTGAGGATTGACCTGTGGTATCTGTACTCCCCTGATGTGTCAAACTTTACCTTGCAGATGGTCCAGGTGTGTTGTGTGTGTGAGGATTGACCTGTGGTATCTGTACTCCCCTGATGTGTCACACTTTACCTTCCAGATGGGTCCAGGTGTGTGTTGTGTGTGTGAGGATTGACATTTAGTATCTGTACTCCCCTGATGTGTCACACTTTACCTTCCAGATGGGTCCAGATGTGTTGTGTGTGTGAGGATTGACCATTTAGTATCTGTACTCCCCTGATGTGTCACACTTTACCTTCCAGAATGGGTTCCAGGTGTGTTGTATGTGTGAGGATTGACCTATAGTATCTGTACTCCCCTGATGTGTCACACTTTACCTTCCAGATGGGTCCAGTGTGTTGTGTGTGTGAGGATTGACCTTTAGTATCTGTACTCACCTGATGTGTCACACTTTACCTTCCAGATGGGTCCAGGTGTGTCGTGTGTGAGGATTGACCTGTGGTATCTGGACTCCCCTGATGTGTCACACTTTACCTTCCAGATGGGTCCTAGTGTGTCGTGTGTGAGGATTGACCTGTGGTATCTGTACTCCCCTGATGTGTCACACTTTACCTTCCAGATGGGTCCAGGTGGTGTCGTGTGTGAGATTGACCTGTGATATATCTATACTCCCCTGATGTGTCACACTTTACCTTCAGATGGGTCCAGGTGTGTCGTGTGTGAGGATAGACCTGTGGTATCTGTTCTCCCCTGATGTGTCACACTTTACCTTCCAGATGGGTCCAGGTGTGTCGTGTGTGAGGATGACCTGTGGTATCTGTTCTCCCCTGATGTGTCACACTTTACCTTCCAGATGGGTCCAGGTGTGTCGTGTGTGAGGATTGACCTGTGGTATCTGTACTCCCCTGATGTTCACACTTTAACCTTCCAATGGGTCCAGGTGTTGTCGTGTGTGAGGATTGACCTGTGGTATCTGTTCTCCCCTGATGTGTTACACTTTACCTTCCAGATGGGTCCAGGTGGCCGTGTGTGAGGATTGACCTTTAGTATCTGTACTCACCTGATGTGTCACACTTTACCTTCCAGATGGGTCCAGGTGTGTCGTGTGTGAGGATTGACCTGTGGTATCTGTACTTCCTTGATGTGTCACACTTTACCTTCCAGATGGTCCAGGTGTGTGGTGTGTGAGGATTGACCTGTGGTATCTGTACTCCCCTGATGTGTCACACTATAACCTTCCAGATGGGTCCAGGTGTTTGTGTGTGTCAGGATTGACCTGTGGTATCTGTTCTCCCCTGATGTGTCACACTTTACCTTCCAGATGGGTCCAGGTGTGTTGTGTGTGTGAGGATTGACCTTTAGTATCTGTACTCCCCTGATGTGTCACACTTTACCTTCCAGATGGGTCCAGGTGTGTCGTGTGTGAGGATTGACCTTTAGTATCTGTACTCCCCTGATGTGTCACACTTTACCTTCCAGATGGGTCCAGGTGTGTTGTGTGTGTGAGGATTGACCTTTAGTATCTGTACTCCCCTGATGTGTCACACTTTACCTTCCAGATGGGTCCAGGTGTGTTGTGTGTGTGAGGATTGACCTTTAGTATCTGTAATCCCCTGATGTGTCACACCTTACCTTCCAGATTGGGTCCAGGTGTGTTGTGTGTGTGAGGATTGACCTGTGGTATCTGTACTCCCCTGATGTGTCACACTTTACCTTCCAGATGGGTCCAGGTGTGTCGTGTGTGAGGAATGACCTGTGGTATCTGTACTCACCCTGATGTGTCACACTTTACCTTCCAGATGTGGTCCAGGTGTGTCGTGTGTGAGGATTGACCTGTGGTAATCTGTACTCCCCTGATGTGTCACACTTTACCTTCCAGATGGGTCCAGATGTGTTGTGTGTGTGAGGATTGACTTGTGGTATCTATACTCCCCTGATGTGTCACACTTTACCTTCCAGATGGGTCCAGGTGTGTTGTGTGTGTGAGGATTGACCTGTGGTATCTGTACTCCCCTGATGTGTCACACTTTACCTTCCAGATGGGTCCAATGTATTGTGTGTGAGGATTGACCTGTGGTATCTGTACTCCACTGATGTGTCACACTTTACCTTCCGGATGGGTCCAGGTGTGTCGTGTGTGTGAGGATTGACCTGTGGTATCTGTACTCCCCTGATGTGTCACACTTTACCTTCCAGATGGGTCCAGGTGTGTCGTGTGTGGGATTGACCTGTGGTATCTGTACTCCCCTGATGTGTCACACTTTACCTTCCAGATTGGTCCAGATGTATTGTGTGTGTGAGGATTGACCTGTGGTATCTGTACTCCACTGATGTGTCACACTTTACCTTCCGGATGGGTCCCAGGTGTGTCGTGTGTGTGAGGATTGACCTGTGGTATCTGTACTCCCCTGATGTGTCACACTTTACCTTCCAGATGGGTCCAGTGTGTCGTGTGTGAGGATTGACCTGTGGTATCTGTACTCCCCTGATGTGTCACACTTTACCTTCCAATGGGTCCAGGTGTGTCGTGTGTGAGGATTGACCTGTGGTATCTGTACTCCCCTGATGTGTCACACTTTACCTTCCAGATGGGTCCAGATGTGTTGTGTGTGTGTGTGAGGATTGACCTGTGGTATCTGTACTCCCCTGATGTGTCACACTTTACCTTCCAGATGGGTCCAGATGTGTTGTGTGTGTGAGGATTGACCTGTGGTATCTGTACTCCCCTGATGTGTCACACTTTACCCTGCAGATGGGTCCAGGTGTGTTGTGTGTGTGAGGATTGACCTGTGGTATCTGTACTCCCCTGATGTGTCACACTTTACCTTCCAGATGGGTCCAGGTGTGTTGTGTGTGTGAGGATTGACATTTAGTATCTGTACTCCCCTGATGTGTCACACTTTACCTTCAGATGGGTCCAGATGTGTTGTGTGTGTGAGGATTGACCTTTAGTATCTGTACTCCCCTGATGTGTCACACTTTACCTTCCAGATGGGTCCAGGTGTGTTGTATGTGTGAGGATTGACCTTTAGTAATCTGTACTCCCCTGATGTGTCACACTTTGCCTTCCAGATGGGTCCAGGTGTGTTGTGTGTGTGAGGATTGACCTTTAGTATCTGTACTCACCTGATGTGTCACACTTTACCTTCCAGATGGGTCCAGGTGTGTCGTGTGTGAGGATTGACCTGTGGTATCTGTACTTCCTTGATGTGTCACACTTTACCTTCCAGATGGGTCCAGTGTGTCGTGTGTGAGGATTGACCTGTGGTATCTGTACTCCCCTGATGTGTCACACTTTACCTTCCAGATGGGTCCAGGTGTGTTGTGTGTGTCAGGATTGACCTGAGGTATCTGTTCTCCCCCTGATGTGTCACACTTTACCTTCCAGATGGGTCCAGGTGTGTTGTGTGTGTGAGGATTGACCTTTAGTATCTGTACTCCCTGATGTGTCACACTTTACCTTCCAGATGGGTCCAGGTGTGTCGTGTGTGAGGATTGACCTTTAGTTATCTGTACTCCACTGATGTGTCACACTTTACCTTCCAGATGGGTCCAGGTGTGTTGTGTGTGTGTGAGGATTGACCTTTAGTATCTGTACTCCCCTGATGTGTCACACCTTACCTTCCAGATGGGTCCAGGTGTGTTGTGTGTGTGAGGATTGACCTGTGGTATCTGTACTCCACTGATGTGTCACACTTTACCTTCCAGATGGGTCCAGGTGTGTCGTGTGTGTGAGGATTGACCTGTGTTATCTGTACTCCCCTGATGTGTCACACTTTACCTTCCAGATGGGTCCAGGTGTGTCGTGTGTGAGGATTGACCTGTGGTATCTGTACTCCCATGATGTGTCACACTTTTCCTTCCAGATGGGTCCAGGTGTGTCGTGTGTGAGGATTGACCTGTGGTATCTGTACTCCCCTGATGTGTCACACTTTACCTTCCAGATGGGTCCAGATGTGTTGTGTGTGTGTGAGGATTGACCTGTGGTATCTGTACTCCCCTGATGTGTCAAACTTTACCTTGCAGATGGGTCCAGGTGTGTTGTGTGTGTGAGGATTGACCTGTGGTATCTGTACTCCCCTGATGTGTCACACTTTACCTTCCAGATGGGTCCAGGTGTGTTGTGTGTGTGAGGATTGACATTTAGTATCTGTACTCCCCTGATGTGTCACACTTTACCTTCCAGATGGGTCCAGATGTGTTGTGTGTGTGAGGATTGACCTTTAGTATCTGTACTCCCCTGATGTGTCACACTTTACCTTCCAGATGGGTCCAGGTGTGTTGTATGTGTGAGGATTGACCTATAGTATCTGTACTCCCCTGATGTGTCACACTTTACCTTCCAGATGGGTCCAGGTTGTTGTGTGTGTGAGGATTGACCTTTAGTATCTGTACTCACCTGATGTGTCACACTTTACCTTCCAGATGGGTCCAGGTGTGTCGTGTGTGAGGATTGACCTGTGGTATCTGGACTCCCTGATGTGTCACACTTTAACCTTCCAGATGGGTCCTAGTGTGTCGTGTGTGGAGGATTGACCTGTGGTATCTGTACTCCCCTGATGTGTCACACTTTACCTTCCAGATGGGTCCAGGTGTGTCGTGTGTGAGGATTGACCTGTGATATCTATACTCCCCTGATGTGTCACACTTTACCTTCCAGATGGGTCCAGGTGTGTCGTGTGTGAGGATTGACCTGTGGTATCTGTTCTCCTGATGTGTCACACTTACCTTCCAGATGGGTCCAGGTGTGTCGTGTGTGAGGATTGACCCTGTGGTATCTGTTCTCCCCTGATGTGTCACACTTTACCTTCCAGATGGGTCCAGGTGTGTCGTGTGTGAGGATTGACCTGTGGTATCTGTACTCCCCTGATGTGTCACACTTTACCTTCCAGATGGTCCAGGTGTGTCGTGTGTGAGGATTGACCTGTGGTATCTGTTCTCCCCTGATGTGTTACACTTTACCTTCCAATGGGTCCAGGTGTGCCGTGTGTGAGGATTGACCTTTAGTATCTGTACTCACCTGATGTGTCACACTTTACCTTCCAGATGGGTCCAGGTGTGTCTGTGTGAGGATTGACCTTGGTATCTGTACTTCCTTGATGTGTCACACTTTACCTTCCAGATGGGTCCAGGTGTGTGGTGTGTGAGGATTGACCTGTGGTATCTGTACTCCCCTGATGTGTCACACTATACCTTCCAGATGGGTCCAGGTGTGTTGTGTGTGTCAGGATTGACCTGTGGTATCTGTCTCTCCCTGATGTGTCACACTTTACCTTCCAGATGGGTCCAGGTGTGTTGTGTGTGTGAGGATTGACCTTTAGTATCTGTACTCCCCTGATGTGTCACACTTTACCTTCCAGATGGGTCCAGGTGTGTCGTGTGTGAGGATTGACCTTTAGTATCTGTACCTCCCTGATGTGTCACACTTTACCTTCCAGATGGGTCCAGGTGTGTTGTGTGTGTGAGGATTGACCTTTAGTATCTGTACTCCCCCTGATGTGTCACACTTACCTTCCAGATGGGTCCAGGTGTGTTGTGTGTGTGAGGATTGACCTTTAGTATCTGTAATCCCCTGATGTGTCACACCTTACCTTCCAGATGGGTCCAGGTGTGTTGTGTGTGTGAGGATTGACCTGTGGTATCTGTACTCCCCTGATGTGTCACACTTTACCTTCCAGATGGTCCAGGGTGTCGTGTGTGAGGAATGACCTGTGGTATCTGTACTCCCCTGATGTGTCACACTTTACCTTCCAGATGGGACCAGGTGTGTCGTTGTGTGAGGATTGACCTGTGTATCTGTACTCCCCTGATGTGTCACACTTTATCTTCCAGATGGGTCCAGATGTGTTGTGTGTGTGAGGATTGACTTGTGGTATCTATACTCCCCTGATGTGTCACACTTTACCTTCCAGATGGTCCAGGTGTGTTGTGTGTGTGAGGATTGACCTGTGGTATCTGTACTCCCCTGATGTGTCACACTTTACCTTCCAGATGGTCCAGATGTATTGTGTGTGTGAGGATTGACCTGTGGTATCTGTACTCCATGATGTGTCACACTTTACCTTCCGATGGGTCCAGGTGTGTCGTGTGTGTGAGGATTGACCTGTGGTATCTGTACTCCCCTGATGTGTCACACACTTTACCTTCCAGATGGGTCCAGGTGTGTCGTGTGTGAGGATTGACCTGTGGTATCTGTACTCCCCTGATGTGTCACACTTTACCTTCCAGATGGGTCCAGATGTATTGTGTGTGTGAGGATTGACCTGTGGTATCTGTACTCCACTGATGTGTCACACTTTACCTTCCGGATGGGTCCAGGTGTGTCGTGTGTGTGAGGATTGACCTGTGGTATCTGTACTCCCCTGATGTGTCACACTTTACCTTCCAGATGGGTCCAGGTGTGTCGTGTGTGAGGATTGACCTGTGGTATCTGTACTCCCCTGATGTGTCACACTTTACCTTCCAGATGGGTCCAGGTGTGTCGTGTGTGAGGATTGACCTGTGGTATCTGTACTCCCCTGATGTGTCACACTTTACCTTCCAGATGGGTCCAGATGTGTTGTGTGTGTGTGTGAGGATTGACCTGTGGTATCTGTACTCCCCTGATGTGTCACACTTTACCTTCCAGATGGGTCCAGATGTGTTGTGTGTGTGAGGATTGACCTGTGGTATCTGTACTCCCCTGATGTGTCACACTTTACCCTGCAGATGGTGTCCAGGTGTGTTGTGTGTGAGTGATGATGATTTGACCTAGTGGTATCTGTACTCCCCTGATGTGTCACACTTTACCTTCCAGATGGGTCCAGATGTGTTGTGTGTGTGAGGATTGACATTTAGTATCTGAACTCCCCTGATGTGTCACACTTTACCTTCCAGATGGGTCCAGATGTGTTGTGTGTGGAGGATTGACCTTTAGTATCTGTACTCCCCTGATGTGTCACACTTTACCTTCCAATGGGTCCAGGTGTGTTGTATGTGTGAGGATTGACCTTTAGTATCTGTACTCCCCTGATGTGTCACACTTTGCCTTCCAGATGGGTCCAGGTGTGTTGTGTGTGTGAGGATTGACCTTTAGTATCTGTACTCACCTGATGTGTCACACTTTACCTTCCAGATGGGTCCAGTGTGTGTCGTTGTGTGAGGATTGACCTGTGGTATCTGTACTCCTGATGTGTCACACTTTACCTTCCAGATGGGTCCAGGTGTGTCGTGTGTGAGGATTGACCTGTGGTATCTGTACTCCCCTGATGTGTCACACTTTACCTTCCAGATGGTCCAGGTGTGTTGTGTGTGTCCAGGATTGACCTGAGGTATCTGTTCTCCCCTGATGTGTCACACTTTACCTTCCAGATGGTCCAGGTGTGTTGTGTGTGTGAGGATTGACCTTAGTATCTGTACTCCCCTGATGTGTCACACTTTACCTTCCAGATGGGTCCAGGTGTGTTCGTGTGTGAGGATTGACCTTTAGTATCTGTACTCCACTGATGTGTCACACTTTACCTTCCAGATGGGTCCAGGTGTGTTGTGTGTGTGTGAGGATTGACCTTTAGTATCTGTACTCCCCTGATGTGTCACACCTTACCTTCCAGATGGGTCCAGGTGTGTTGTGTGTGTGAGGATTGACCTGTGGTATCTGTACTCCACTGATGTGTCCACCTTTACCTTCCAGATGGGTCCAGGTGTGTCGTGTGTGTGAGATTGACCTGTGTTATCTGTACTCCCCTGATGTGTCACACTTTACCTTCCAGATGGGTCCAGGTTTGTCGTTGTGTGAGGATTGACCTGTGGTATCTGTACTCCCATGATGTGTCCACACTTTTCCTTCCAGATGGTCCAGGTGTGTCGTGTGTGAGGATTGACCTTTGGTATCTGTACTCCCCTATGTGTCACACTTTACCTTCCAGATGGGTCCAGATGTGTTGTGTGTGTGAGGATTGACCTGTGGTATCTGTACTCCCCTGATGTGTCACACTTTACCTTCCAGATGGGTCCAGATGTGTTGTGTGTGTGAGGATTGACCTGTGGTATCTGTACTCCGCTGATGTGTCACACATTACCTTCCAGATGGGTCCAGGTGTGTTGTGTGTGTGAGGATTGACCTGTGCTATCTGTACTCCCCTGATGTGTCACACTTTACCTTCCAGATGGGTCCAGGTGTGTTGTGTGTGTGAGATTGACCTTTAGTATCTGTACTCCCCTGATGTGTCACACTTTACCTTCAAATGGGTCCAGATGTGTTGTGTGTGTGAGGATTGACCTTTAGTATCTGTACTCCCCTGATGTGTCACGCTTTACCTTCCAGATGGGTCCAGATGTGTTGTGTGTGTGAGGATTGACCTTCAGTATCTGTACTCCCCTGATGTGTCACACTTACCTTCCAGATGGGTCCAGGTGTGTTGTGGTGTGTGAGGATTGACCTGTGGTATCTGTACTCCCTGATGTATCACACTTATACCTTCCAGATGGGTCCAGGTGTGTCGTGTGTGAGATTGACCTTGTGGTATCTGTACTCCCCTGATGTGTCACACTTTACCTTCCAGATGGGTCCTAGTGTGTCGTGTGTGAGGATTGACCTGTGGTATCTGTATTCCCCTGATGTGTCACACTTTACCTTCCAGATGGGTCCAGATGTGTCGTGTGTGAGGATTGACCTGTGGTATCTGTACTCCCCTGATGTGTCACACTTTACCTTCCAGATGGGTCCAGATGTGTTGTGTGTGTAAGGATTTGACCTGTGGTATCTGTACTCCCCTGATGTGTCACACTTTACCTATCCAGATGGGTCCAGATGTGTCGTGTGTGAGGATTGACCTGTGGTATCTGTACTCCCCTAATGTGTCACACTTTACCTTCCAGATGGGTCCTGGTGTGTCGTGTGTGAGGATTGACCTGTGGTATCTTCTCTCTTTTTTTTAAATTCAATTATTTCTGTGTTATTTTTCGTCCTTTCTTTTCCAAATCGCCAGGATTGTTGATCACAGAAAAAAATGCTTCTACCATATTTTTGGTCAGCTGAACCTGACCGCTGTTCCCTTCCGACCTTCGAACACACACACACACACACACACACACGCACACACACACACACACACACACACACACACACACACACACACACACACACACACCACACACACACACACACACACACACACACACACACACACACACACGGAAGCCCGCATGCGCGCGCACACACACACACACACACACACACACACACACACACACACACACACACACACACACACACACACACACACACAACACACACACACACACACACACACACACACACACACACACAACACACACACACATACACACACACACACAGACACACACACACATAAACACACACATACACACACACAAACACACACACATAAACACACACATACACACACACAAACAAACAGACACACACCACACACGGTAAGGTAAAGTAATGTTGCTTATAGCCCAGCCGACTGCAAAGAGCCATATCAGGGCTGCCACCGCGTTGAAATCAACTCATAAGTTACTAAAAAAAACAAACAAACAAAACAAAATAAACAGAAACTAATAAAGAAACAAAACAAATACACCTCAGTCAAACAACACCTTTCAAATACACTTAAGAACCCACCGGAAATTTTGTTTACAATCTTTCTTCTGTAAAATCTTACATCAGATGAAAAATGTTGATCTGTTTCTCAAATTCAAACATCACATCAGGTGGGACATCTCAGAACAAGGTTTTCATGGGGTCTGCTGTAAAGAGTTTATGTCTCATGCAAGTCCCGACACTCCAAAAGAATATGTTTCGTTGTGAGTAGTACATGACATGGACACACATCTACATACATACATACATACATACATACATACATACATACATACATACATATACACATACATACATACATACATACATACATACATACATACATACATACATACATACATACATACATACATACATACATACAAAAGGCGAATTAAAAAAATATCTTTCGTGTGTAATGCAACCTAGATTATTTTGACTGAAAATAGAATGTTGTAGAGTGTAGTGCAATGATAAAATGCTGACCCGTTCATTTTTGAGAAGCATTTATTTTATTTTTCCCTATTCACCCATTCAAACACATACTTTTAGCTAGGCGGAATTATCTACCACTGCAGATATGAATGCTTATCTCGCCCTATTTCTTCAATCTAAGACATAAGAGCAAGCTTTGTTTATAATTCAATATAATTCAATATTTGTTATATTATATATATATATATATATATTATATATATATATATATATATATATATATATATATATATATATATATATATATATATATCACGAACAGTATAAAATGTCCTTTAAGAATCCAAAAGAGCTCAACCGTCTAGGGAGCAACATCTGTTAAAAATATTTCTAAAATGAAGTGCTAAAATCAACAAGCTTGTTTCGAGCTTCTTGCTTGCTCTCTTCAGGATATCCTTTTGGGGCACACTGTCGTTCTTTTATAGCGTGCGGGACCTGATTCCGTTTCTGCATGTATAACTTAATCTCATTCGCTGCACGTGTGGTCTGTGGTTCTTGTTGGGGTCTGTTCAGGTGGAGTGTGCTAACAAAGATTTCCATTTGTGCCTGCAATTGTTTACTATTTCTACTTTTGTATTCAGAGTTGCTAGGTGTGGTTTACATAATATTAACCATTTTTCTGTGGAGCATAAATTGCATTTTTTAGAAATATTGTTGTATGGTGTTGCTCTTTTATGATTTTCCATGATATGCTGTAGTCTATTTTTTTATCTTTGAGTCTCCAAATGTATTTACTCAGCTCTGTTTGGCTTTTGTATTTTTCTTTTCTGAATGACTGTTTATGGTTTGCGTATCTGGTTTTGAAAGGGTTTTCAGTGATCCCTATATATGTTTCTTTTTCATTTTCTGATGTTACCGTAGCTTGGTATACAATATTGCTGTGAAGATATTTGTTGCTTAGGGGGCACTGTTCATTTTTTAGTGCAGTTGCAAGATGTTTTTCAAGAAATCAAATAACAACTTTCAAACATCACTAGCAAATGAAATAAACAAATCCAAAATGATAAGAATATATTCGTAAAGGCCGATAAAAACAGCAATTTTTACAAAATGGAACTAAATGAATACTCCCAACTCCTAAACAAAAACATCCAGAAAAATTACAAGAAAGCTGATAGAACCACACATAACAACATCCACAGAAAAGAAAAAGAACTTGCACACCGCATGGAGTTAAGCGACAGGGTAGAGGCAACAGCAACCAAAGAAGCCTTCATAACACTCAAAGACCACAAGCCTAACTTCCAAAACAACCCAACATGTAGACTAATAAACCCATCCAAATCCGAACTGGGCAAAATAAGCAAGAGAATTTTGGAAAAGGTTATAGAAAATGTAAAGTCAAACACCGAATACAACCTTTGGAAAAACAGCTATGACGTTATCCAATGGTTTAGGAAACTCAACAAACAGAGAAACACAGTGTTTATCACATTTGACATAGTAGACTTCTACCCATCCATAGATGAAGAACTACTCACCAAAGCTTTGAAATTTGCCAACGAACACACAAAAATAACAGAGACAGAAATTGAGATTATTTTCCACACCAAGAAAACCCTACTCCAGCAGCAAAATGAAACTTGGATTAAAAATACGAGCAAAAAACTCCACATTTGATGTGACCATGGGATCGTATGATGGCGCCGAAACATGTGAACTAGTCGGACTATTCATGCTATCCAACATCCAAAAACAACTCGGAAAACAGGTCGGTTTGTACAGAGATGACGGCCTTGCTGCATTAAACAATAATCCAAGGACTATTGAAAACAAGAAAAAAGAATTATGTAAAATCTTCAAAAACCACAACTTAAAAATCACAATAGAAGCAAACAAAAAAATAGTGAATTACCTAGACATAACATTACACCTCAATGATCATGTGTACAAACCATACAAAAACCCAACGACATACCAATCTACGTAAATATCAAAAAACAACCACCCACCATCTATACTAAAAACAATACCCAATGGTATAAACAAGAGACTATCCAACCTGTCATGCAATGAAAAGGTATTCGATAATGCAGCAACAGAATACCAAGAGGCACTACAAAAAAGTGGTTATAATTACAAACTGCAATACAGCCCAGACAATAACACAAACAGAAATAAGAAAAACAGGAAAAGGAAGATCATATGGTACAACCCCCCATACGATGGACAAGTAAAAACAAACGTAGGAAAAGAATTCTTCAAAATCTTGACAACATCATTTCCAAAAGAACACAAACTGTTCAAAATATTCAACAAAACACCATCAAACTATCATACTCATGTATGCCCAACCTTAAAAACATAATTGACTCATCTAACAAAATGAAAAGCAACACAACAGAGAAGGGTGCCGAAAGGACATCTTGCAACTGCACTAAAAAAGAACAGTGCCCCCTAAGCAACAAATGTCTTCACAGCAATATTGTATACCAAGCTACGGTAACATCAGAAAATGAAAAAGAAACATATATAGGGATCACTGAAAACCCTTTCAAAACCAGATACGCAAACCATAAACAGTCATTCAAAAAAGAAAAATATCAAAAACCAAACAGAGCTGAGTAAATACATTTGGAGACTCAAAGAGAAAAAAAATAGACTACAGCATATCATGGAAAATCATAAAAAGAGCAACACCATACAACAATATTTCTAAAAAATGCAATTTATGCTCCACAGAAAAACCACACCCAGCAACTCTGAATACAAAAGTAGAAATAGTAAACAACTGCAGGCACAAATGGAAATCTTTGTTTGCACACTCCACCTGAACAGACCCCAACAAGAACCACAGACCACACGTGCAGCGAATGAGATTAAGTCACACATGCAGAAACGGAATCAGGTCCCGCACGCTATAAAAGAACGACAGCGTGCCCCAAAAGAATATCCTGAAGAGAGCAAGCAAGAAGCTCGAAACAAGCTTGTTGATTTTAGCACTTCATTTTAGAAATATTTTTAACATATATATATATATATATATATATATATATATATAGATCAGTATATTTAAAATGCCTAAAACAATTTTTTAAGTGCTCAACCCCTTGGGGAGCAACATTAGTTAAAACAAGTTAAAAGAGGAATCTTAAAACTATCTACAAATTTGTTTCAAAACAAATTTGTAGATAGTTTTAAGATTCCTCTTTTAACTTGTTTTAACTATATATATATATATATATATATATATATATATATATATATATATATATATATATATATATATATATATATATATATATATATATATATATATATATATATATATACAATAAACTAATGACTTCCAAGGATAAGTACCGAGCACCATTCCAGCAACTTACAGAGCAGCTTGGTGTTGCAATGGCTGCAAGAATATTCAATTATAAACAAAGCTTGCTCCTATGTCTTAGATTGAAGAAATAGGGGGAGATAAGCATTCATATCTGCAGTGGTAGATAATTCTGCCTGGCTAACAGTATGTGCTTGAGTGGGTGAATGGGGAAAATACAATAAATGCTTCTCAAAATGAGCCTTCAGCAAGCTTATAATCTCCAAGGGGGAGACAATCTCCAATGGGGAGGAAACTCACTAACATATAACTCTTGGTCAGATACTGATATTTCGAAACCTG
>CM031626.1:36937148-36942148 GCA_018398815.1 Conus ventricosus | reverse complement strand
TCAAGCAAATGGCTTTGGCAGACACAGTGGGCAAATTAATGTTGATTGGCAACAGCAGTATCAATTTTTATATTTACATTTTGAGTGGCAGGAAATTCAGACAGGAAGCCAGACGATACCTTTGCTTTTGTTTGAAACGACATTAGAAGTATATGCTTCAAGTTTTGGGAGTAAAGCAGTTAAACATATTCTGTTATTTTCGTCTGACACCTCCATATTCTAATGGAGAAAACCGTCAATAAATAATTGATAATTGGTTGGTTGATCGTTCAGAAACAGTGTATGTATGATCATGAACGCTGATGTTTCCTTACTCTTTCCATATTCTGATTGAAGAAAACTTTCCACAAATAAATTGTGGTTGATCCTTCATCGATAATGTTTGTATAGCCGTCAGTACTCATAATCTAAAACTCTATATATCATCAGTTTTTATAATGTGAGACTAGATAAAAGAAAAAAAAAACAACTTTTGCAGAATCACCAGATTAATAGTCCCAGTATCTGTACAGAAATGTATGTTCTTCAGAATCATCACATTAATAGTCCAGCATCTGTACAGAAGTGTATATATCTTCAGAATCACCGCATTATAGTCCCAGTATCTGTACAGAAACGCATGTTCTTCAGAATCAACACATTAATAATCCAGTATCTGTACAGAAACGCATGTTCTTCAGAATCATCAACATTATTGGTCCAGTATCTGTACAGAAATGCATGTTCTTCAGAATCACCACATTAATAGTCCAGTATCTGTACAGGAATGCATGTTCTTCAAACATCACATTAATATTCAGTATCTGTACAGAAATGCATGGTGTTCAGAATCACCACATTAATAGTCCAGTGTCTGTACAGAAATGCATGGTCTTCAGAATCACCACATTAATATTCCAGTATCTGTACAGAAATGCATGGTCTTCAGAATCACCACATTAAAGTCCATTGTCTGTACAAAAATGCATGGTCTTCAGAATAAACCACATTAATAGTCCATATCTGTACAGAAATGCATGGTCTTCAGAATCACCACATTAATAGTCCAGTGTCTGTACAAAAATGCATGTTCTTCAGAATCACCACATTAATAGTCCATATCTGTACAAAAATGCATGTTCCTTCAGAATCACCCACATTAATAGTCCATGTCTGTACAGAAATGCATGGTTTTCCAAATCACCACATTAATAGTCCAGTGTCTGTACAGAAATGCATGTTTTTCAGAATCACCACTTTAATAGTCCAGTGTCTGTAAAAAAAAGCATGTTCTTCAGAATCATCACATTAAATCCATGCCCTGTACAAAAATGCATGGTCTTTAGAACACCACATTGATAGTCCAGTATCTGTACAAAAATGCATGGTCTTCAGAATCACCACTTTAATTGTCCAGTATCTGTACAAAAATGCATGTTCTTCAGAATCACCCATTAATAGTCCAGCATCTTACAGAAATGCATGTTTTTCAGAATCACCACATTAATAGTCCAGCATCTGTACAAAAATGCATGTTCTTCAGAATCATCACATTAATAGCCCCGTGCCCTGTACAGAAATGCATGGTCTTCAGAATCACCACATTAATAGTCCATTGCCCTGTACAGAAATGCATGGTCTTCAGAATCACCACATTAATAGTCCAGTGTCGTACAGAAATGCAGGGTCTTCAGAATCACCACATTAATTGTCCATATCGTACAGAAATGCTGGTCTTCAGAACACCACATTAATAGTCCAGTGTCTGTACGAAATGCATGGTCTTCAGAATCACCACTTTAAATTTGTCCAGTATGTACAGAAATGCATGGTCTTCAGAATAAACCACTTTAATAGTCCAGTGTCTGTACAGAAATGCATGTTCTTCAGAATCACCACATTAATATCCAGTGTCTGTACAGAAATGCATCTTCTGCAGAATCACCACATTAATAGTCCATGTCTGTACAAAAAATGCAATGTTCTTCAACCACCACTAATATCCAGTGTCTGTACAGAAATGCATGGTCTTCAGAATAAACCACATTAATTGTCCAGTGTCTGTACAGAAAGCATGGTCTTCAGAATCACCACATTAATAGTCCAGTGTCTGAAACAGAAATGCATGGTCTTCAGAATCACCACAATAATAGTCCAGTGTCTGTACAGAAATCATGGTCTTCAGAATCACCACATTAATAGCCCCAGGGGTCTGTACAGAAATGCAGGGTCTTCAAATGACCACATTAATAGTCCATATCTGTACAGAAATGCATGGTCTTCAGAATCACCACATTAATAGTCCAGAAATCTGTACAGAAATGCATGTTCTTCAGAATCATCACATTAATATTCCAGTATCTGTACAGAAATCATTTTCTTCAGAATCATCACATTAATAGTCCATTTACTGTACAGAAATGCATGTTCTCAGAATCACCACATTAATAGTCCAGTATCTGTACAAAATGCATGGTCTTCAGAATCACCACATTAACACGTCCAGTGTCTGTACAGAAATTCAGGGTCTTCAAATCATCACATTAATAGCCCCAGTATCTGTACAGAAATCATGGTCTTCAGAATCACCACATTAATAGTCCAAAATCTGTACAGACATGAAAGGTCTTCAAATCATCACATTAATAGTCCAGTATCTGTACAAAAATGCATGTTCTTCAGAATCACCACATTAATTGCCAGTATCGTACAGAAATGCATGTTCTTCAAGAATCACCACATTAATAGTCCAGTGTCTGTACAGAAATGCATGGTCTTTAGAATCACCACATTAATAGTCCATTGTCTGTACAGAAATGCATGTTCTTCAGAATCACCACATTAATAGTCCATGTCTGTACAGAAATGCATGGTCTTTAGAATCACCACATTAATATTCCAGTGTCTGTACAAAAATGCATGTTCTTCAGAATCACCACATTAATTGTCCATATCTGTGCAGAAATGCTGGTCTTCAGAATCACCACATTAATAGTCCAGTATCTGTGCAAAAATGCATGTTCTTCAGAATCACCACTTTAATTGTCCAGTATCTGTGCAGAAATGCATGGTCCTTCAGAAATCACCCACATTAATAGTCCAGTATCTGTGCAGAAATGCATGTCTTCAGAATCACCACATTAATGTCCAGTATCTGTACAGAAATGCATGGTCTTCAGAATCACCACTTTAATAGTCCAGTGTCTGTACGAAATGCATGGTCTTCAGAATCACCACATTAATAGCCATATCTGTGCAGAAATGCATGGTCTTCAGAATCACCACATTATAGTCCAGTATCTGTGCAGAAATGCATGGTCTTCAGAATCACCACATTAATAGTCCAGTATCTGTACAGAAATGCAGGGGCCCTTCAGAATCACCACATTAATAGTCCAGTATCTGTACAGAAAGCATTTTTCTTCAGAATCACCACATTAATGGTCCACCCTCTGTGCAGAAATCCCATGGGCTTCAGAATCACCACATTAATAGTCCAGCATCTGTACAGAAATGCAGGGTCTTCAGAATCACCACATTAATAGTCCATATCTGTACAGAAATGCATGGTCTTCAGAATCACCACATTAATAGTCCAGGGGTCTGTACAGAAATGCAGGGTTTCAGAATCACCACATTAATAGTCCAGTGTCTGTACAGAAATGCATTTTTCTTCAGAATCACCACTTTTAATAGTCCATGTCGTACAAAATGCATGGTCTTCAGAATTACCACATTAATAGTCCAGTATCTGTACAGAAATGCATGGTCTTCAGATCACCACATAATAGTCCAGTATCGAAACAGAATGCATGTTCTTCAGAATCATCACATTAATAGTCCAGTATCTGTACAGAAATGCATGTTCTTCAGAATCATCACATTAATAGCCAGTATCTGTACAGAAATGCCATGTTCTTCAGAATCACCACATTAAAAAGTCCAGTATCTGTACAGAAATGCATGGTCTTCAGAATCACCACATTAATAGTCCCAGTGTCTGTACAGAAATTCATGGTCTTCAAATCATCACATTAATTGTCCAGTATCGTACAGAAATGCATGGTCTTCAGAATCACCACATTAATAGCCCCAGTATCTGTACAGACATGCAGGGTCTTCAGAATCATCACATTAATAGTCCAGAAATCTGTACAGAAAATGCATGTTCTTCAGAAATCACCCACATTAATTGTCCAGTATCTGTACAGAAATGCATGTTCTTAAAGAATCACCACTTTAAAATAGTCCAGTGTCTGTACAGAATTGCATGGTCTTTAGAATCACCACCACATTAATAGGCCAGTGTCTGAAACAGAAATGCATGTTCTTCAAAATCACCACATTAATAGTCCATGTCTGTACAGAAATCATGGTCTTTAGAATCACCACATTAATATCCAGTGTCTGTACAGAAATGCATGTTCTTCAGAATCACCACATTATTGTCCAGTATCTGTGCAAAAATGCATGGTTTTCAGAATCACCACATTAATAGTCCAGCATCTGTGCAAAAGCATGTTCTTCAGAATCACCACATTAATTGTCCAGTATCTGTGCAGAAATGCTTGGTCTTCAGAATCACCACATTAATATTCCCAGTATCTTGCAAAAATGCATGGTCTTCAGAATCACCACATTAATATCCAGTAATCTTACAGAAATGCATGGTTTTCAAATCACCACATTAATAGTCCATGTCTGTACAGAAATGCATGGTCTTCAGAACACCACATTAATAGTCCAGTATCTGTGCAGAAATGCATGGTCTTCAGAATCACCACATTAATAGTCCAGTATCTGTACAAAAAATGCATGGTCTTCAGAATCACCACATTAATAGCCCCAGTATCTGTACAAAAATTTGCATGGTCTTCAAAAACACCACATTAATAGTCCAGTATCTGTACAGAAATGCATGTTCTTCAGAATCACCACTTTAATAGCCCCGTATCTGTGCAGAAATGCATGGTCTTCAGAATCACCACATTAATAGCCCCAGCATCTGTACAGAAATCCCT
>CM031626.1:36919648-36927148 GCA_018398815.1 Conus ventricosus | reverse complement strand
TATAACGGTAAAATAAAACATCGGGCATCAACCTTGACCCATAATGGATCTATCTACAAATTTTTCAGAAAGATCGGCCCAGTAGTTTTGTCTGGAGCGAGTGGAACACATTTTGACTACAGAGGACACACACACACACACACACACACACACACACACACACACACACACACACACACACACACACACACACACACACACACACACACACACACACACACAGCATTTCTTCGTTCCCATTCTAAAGTACTCCCTGTTCTATAAGAACTGGGAGTACAAAAAGGGAAGAAGGATGGAACATGATCTGCTGGTTTCTTCCAGATTGCCAAGTTTGTTCCGAGTGCTCATTACGACCAATAGATTTGACTTTGCTTTAAACGTGTTGTACTCCCTATGGCGTTATTTTACCAGATGACGTGTATGTTAGACTACGTGATATTTTCGAAGTTTCTTAAGCGCCCTAGAATCGGTTCGAAAGAGCAAGAAGCTTCCAGAAGGTTTAAGAAATTGCTTCTAGAATATTTCAAGCATTTTGACTGGTTGTACTACTTGATCTGTTCTCGAACTTTCTTAAATGTTCCCAGCATATGGATTGTGTGTGTGTGTGTGTGTGTGTGTGTGTGTGTGTGTGTGTGTGTGTGTGTGTGTGTGTGTGTGTGTGTGTGTGTGTGTGTGTGTGTGTGTGTGTGTGAGAGAGAAAGAGAGAGAGAGAGAGAGAGAGATCTATACATAACAACGTCCAAACCTATTAGAAAGTTTTGTACATTGTTATTGGCTATACTACGTCATAACACTAGACATCTGTAGAATATTCCATGTTGTCAATTGGTTACGATGAGCTTTGTTTCTTGATTTTTCGATTTTGTTAACCATAAAAACTTGAAAACTGGGATGCGTGACGGAGAAAGATCTGTGAAGATCGTTAGAGAATGTCTCTAGTATGGCGCCACAGGAGTGATGATATGAATACTGATCTGCAAGTCTTCCACCAGAACAGAGACTTCGAAATGTTTACCAGAGTCGGTCTGAATCTGATTCAACATATGATTAATGCCGGCCCTTACTTCGTGCCTTACTAAGTGTTCTATGTTCACTGAAGTGTCGAAGAAGAGAATTTCTTAAGGTCGGATTCTTGCGGTATGAATAGATAGAAAAAATCCCTTGTTTATGCTGAAAAACAAGGGTGAAAAATGAAAGATTTAATTGTGCCATTTGAAGAATTGAGTTGTTTGAATGCCATATATTAGCCGGGATAAATTAGCGTGACACGTGGGTTCTTCTGTTCCTCCAGCTGATGGCCTACAAGACTGTGGGCGAGGAATCCAGTCGACGACAGAATGTACGGAGATTTCTCCGTTTGGTTTGCACATAAATCTCAGAGTGCTTCAAGGGTTGAACTGGGACAGATTGCCATACTTACTATGTTTTTGTTCTGTGGGAGTTCAGCCTTTGAATAAATGGTGCAAGCAGCTTCGCATGAAAGAGAGACTACTTCACATTTGGAACGCATGCTTGTGTCTGGCCTCATGGACACTGTCACGACCGGCCCCTGGAGGTCGGCCCTGACAGGATCGGTCTAAAAGGGAGTGAAGGGAGTGACTGACCTCACACGCTCCGCAAGAGATCACACAGGAAATATTACAATACAACACACCATTTATTCACACCAACCTACACATAGTCACAAATAAGCACGTCAACACACACAACATACACATAGTCACAAATAAGCATTTCAACACACATTCGTTTGTTCCTTCCCGTTGTCCCCCACCCTTACCTCCCCAAAGTCCACTGGGAGTATCATGTCCAATCGGGTGTCCATAACGGGCCTGTTCTGAATAGTCTTTCAGTGCCGACACCCTCAGCACACACCCACACCACTTCCCCAATAGCACGACACGGAGCTAACCACACTTGCTTAGCTGTCACATGGGCTGCATGAAGTCTGAGGACACAGTGTAGAACACACCCTGCCGGACGAGGAGGTAGTCGTCAAAGGCCCCGGACAGGGGTAGGACCATCCAGTGAAGAATGTGTGGTCACACATTGCGGCCTCAAGAACGTCAGCCCCGGGTACAGCCAGCGGGAGGAGAAAAAAGAAGGGAAAGGAACTGGAAAGGAACGAACGAACGAAATTTTATTTAACCAGGGTAATGAGATAAGCAAATTGCGCATGCTTTTTTCACCCAGCCCTGGGAAAAAAAAAGCACATGGACAACACACAAGTCAATATGGCAACAAAGAGGAAAAAGTGAATACACTAAGTCAACTTGCAAACTGTAAGAAGAAACAGACTAATACTACAAAAGCAAACGACAAAATCATGCAAGCATCCATATGCGCATGCGCGCGCTCACACACACACACACACACACACACACACACACACACACACACACACACACACACACACACACACACACACACACACACACATGAAGGAATTGATCTAATGACAACATCAGCAATAGAGAACAGGGAAAGGGGCATTCTAGCTCCCCCGGTCTCAACCAGCCCCTTTCCCTGTTCTCTGACAAGTAAGACTTCAATAACCAGAAATAACGATTATCTACAAACAAACATACTGTGTAGGATTATCCGTTTTCAATACTAATTTACTAAACTTTTTTCCTGATCATTTTCAATAAAAAAAATGCAAAACTCTTCGCATCTAGCCACATTACTGATCACCCATGGGTCTAACTTGAGACCCTATGCGCCCTAGGGCCCCAAGCCAGATCCAGAGGATCACAGATAATGTGGCTAGATGCGAAGAGTTTTGGGAATATGCCTCTAATAGTGGTATTTCTACACTTGGTTGCCTACTTTCAGTTTGTCTAGTTTGGGGCAATTCTCTTACCCCCCTTTTCAGTGGCCCTTCCTAGGACACACACATTGTGGTTTGCGGGCGTTTATAGCCACGCCAGTGACCCAGACAACACATTGTGGTTTGCGGGCGTTTATAGCCACGCCAGTGACCCAGACAACACATTGTGGTTTGCGGGCGTTTATAGCCGCGCCAGTGACCTAGACGAAACACGAAAATTGGAAGGGTCACTTAGAGGGCAGAGAAGAGGCCAAATTTAGACTTTTCAGAACCCACACAAACAAGCACAAAACCACCGCAACTTTACACTTTTAGGATTAATATATATACTGTACAAACTGAAAGCTTTCATAATTTTATGGTGTTTATGCATAATTGGGGGTGTTATTAAAATTGTTTTTTATTCAAGCAGAATAGTTTTAAAGGTTAAACAACAACTGTGCTTTAAAGTACTTTTTTAGTAGCTACTTTGTACAATATTTATATTAAAACTTTAGCAAATTAAACACAAAAACACAACTTTTAATAATCAATTCTCTCTCACTGATCTATAAATAGATAATTTATTCAGGGGAGGTAATTATTTTTTTTGCATAATTAAAGGGAGATAAATCACTTTCAGTCACCTTAAGTCAAAAAAAAAATTAAAACAAAAAAATTATAAAAAAAAAAATTATACAAAAAAAAAATTAAAAAAAAAATAAAAAAAAAAATAAAAAAAAATTTTTAAAAAAAAAGTTACCTTAAGCCACCTTAAGTTCTTAGTTAAGTTTTTAATCAAGTCACTTCTAAGTTCTTGCTCAAGTCACTTCTAAGTTCTTACTTAAGTCATCCTCAAGTTGTCCTCAAGTCATCCTCAAGTCATCCTTAAGTCACCCCAAGTCACTTCTAAGTTTCTACTTAAGTCACTTCTAAATTCTTACTCAAGTCATCCTCAAGTCATCCTCAAGTCATCCTCAAGTCATCCTCAAGTCATCCTCTAAGTACAACCAAGTTCTTATTTAAGTTATCTTATAATTATCAAAAAAAATACAATCTATGTTTTTATCTTAAATAGTAGATGTCTAATATAGTACACACACGCCTCAAAAAACGCGTCATCGTTGAGGGTGTCTTGCTTAACGCCCTTGGTGTGAGATTGGTTAGCATAGATCTTAATGAAGTTCTTACATCCTAAGCAACCGCATTGATTACAATTCTGGTCTATGGAAATGTCTTTTATAGACTCCATGTCTTTATTTATTGACTTATAATACGCCATGTTCTATTTTTATCAAAAAAATTTAAATTTAAGTTCTTAAAATATTATTGCATTTTAAATGGTCAAAATGATTTTTTGTTATTGGCGGTGCTGGCGTGCTGTTGTCTTCTGTATTTAATGGTTCAGATTTTTTTGACTGCTTTGTGTTTTGTTGCCATTGGTTATATATTTTATAACCGTAATAACCGCCCCCAGCAGCAGCAAGGGCGCCAAAAATGGCAACAGTTTTAAGTTCAATATTCCATGAAGACTTGGTGCCCTTGAATTAACTTGTTCTTGTTCTGGAGCTGGCATTGAATTAACTGTTGGCGTTGGCGGTGTTATGTTTTCATTATGAGTTATATTCTGTGATTGTAACTTTAATTTTCTTTGTCTGTTCAACTCTGCTACTCTTTTTCCTGCTGCAACACGCCCAGGATGCTTTAGCTTTTCACTCGTCACTATCTCTACCTGATTCAGTGTTTTCTGATTCAATGTTTCCTGATTCTGCTGATTTTCTGACTCGTTCATTTTGAAGGGAAATAAAATCTATATGATTAAAAGTAATTAATCCCATGATTAACGGCGATAACAATGTTCCAAATCTGTAATATAAATCACAGCTTAGAGACTCTAATGACTTTGTTAAAACTGGATCTTGCGTTAAATCATACGTAAGATCTTGTTCAGAATCAATGGGAGCAAATCGACTGACTAGTTTTAGTGTACAAACTAAGAACCGTTTGTCCTACACTTTTTACCATTCTCGACCCAGCTGCGCTTCATACCTGTTATGATACTTTATAATGTCTTGCGGCGACATCTGTTGAATCTGTTCTATGCTGAATTCAGTTCCGAGGAACTGTTTTGTTTTCCCACATGCTGCCAAAGAATACAACCTTTCCTTTTTGGGCATAATAGCTTGATCATCAACTTCTTCTTTTGTAAGTTCAGGAAGTTTAGGCCACCCTGTAGCTGTAGTAGATCATCGCTGTTCATGTTTTTTATTAATTATAATTATTTATTTTTTAAAATGAGCGCCGAAAAAACTGTCGCCAACCTTGTATACCATTCTGCTGTTATTGGAGGGCTAAGTGTAGGATACTCAATGCTTGGTAAAAGCCTGTTAAAAATAAAACCGGCAGATCTTGGCAAACTAGACTTTGAGGATTTAGCAAAGCTAATCGCTATTATTACAGCTTCGCTCGCTACGAAAGATTTTCTAGTTAAGCAAGGAATAATTCCAGAGAATATAAATATGTAAAAAAATACATTTATAAAAAATGGCTTCACTCGTAATGATGATAGGTGGCGCTGTGGTGAATGCGCTTGCTTTTAGCGGAAGTAATTACGCATTTAGTAAACTACGGGATGACGACGAGAGAAAAAGACATAACAAAGCTGTGGAGCAACTAGCTGCGGCACAAGATCGCTATGAAAAGCAGAGAATTGAGCAGTTAGTTTTTATTAATAACAAACTGAAAAAACGGGGGCATGCGGCTTACACTTTTAAAGATGTTGATCAAGCGATAAAAGAATATATTTTGTGACAGGCAAGCCAATCGAGACATTGCCCCCACCAAAATTCAGCGACTTTTATCATCCATCAGAAAACAAAAGATGCAAGAAATCGTGTTTATTGTCTTTGGTATGACCGTCGTGTATTTGTTGCGCATAATATTGGCTGAATTAAAATGACAAAATCTATATTCACCAAAAGGATATTGGAAGGGAATAACAGCAATTAAAAAGCTAAGCGAAGCAGCTGGTGTCAGTGAACAAACAGCAAAAGAATGGTTATCTAAACAAGCGTTTTGGGCAAATATTATTTACCTGCGCCTAGACGAATACAGAGACCACACTTTTGTGAACACAACACCAAACGACACCCATCAAATGGATCTTCTATTTTACCCCATGACACAAATTAGACGAAAAAGATTTAAGTACGCATTTAAACATATTGACAAAAGCTTCAAGATACAAAGATGCGGAACCGTTAACACAAAAGAGTGCTTCTGCTGTTGCTGTTGCTATACAACTGATATACCAACGAGGTCCTTTAATTTTACCCTCGCATGATTCAAGTTGATGATGGAAAAGAATTTAAAGGCCGAGTGAATCAATTATTGTTAAAACATAGAGTTACCATTAAAAGAGGCATCCCGGGAGTTCAAGATCACAGGCTTTAGTTGAAAACTTTAACAAACAGTTGGCCGAAAAAAACTTTTCCCCCTACCAGTATCACAGAGAGCTTATTGACAATTCTCGCAACACAGAATGGGTTAGAAGACTGCCCTCAGTTTTGCGCGCAATGAATAATGAAGAATTTAAAGGCCTAAAACCAGTACAAGCAAACAAAAGAAAAACAATAAATGTTGTTGAAGGAGAGTCTTCCCTCCGCAAAAATATTACCATTTGGTTTGAAAGTAAGGTACCCTTTTTTTACCAGGGGAAGCAGAAGGGGACACTTGCATCAGGGCAACCGATTTCCCGTTTGGAGTGTTGATCCATATGAAATAAAAGAATTGTAAAGATGAATCCGCCCGTGTATTATTTACGAGAAACTGACACAACAAAACAACCAGCTCCTCAAAGATCTTTTGTGAAAAGAAGAACTGCAGATAATCCCCCCCAGACACAGTTCCGCTTTAATTATTTTACGGTTTCTATAATGGCCATATGCATATGAAAACTCTGGGTTAACAAACACACGTTTTGTGTTTGTTCTATCTATGACTTCTTTGTTACAACCGTTGTGTTGATCTCATGTAGATTAGATCGCAGTTTTACGTTGTCATGATGAAAAGTCTTATTGCCAAACAATGCTTTCTTTGTAGTTGTCATGCGATATGTTTGACTGCACAACACTGCGAGATATTCCCTTTGCTTTTTTTGATAGTTTTCTCCTGGCTTTGAAATACTGTACAAATTTTCGACCTTAACCCCACATACTCCTTGATCACCTTTCCAGATAATTCATCTTTCATCTTTCCTAAAAAACCCTTTTTATTAGTATTGAATGTAAAGGCGAATCTTTAGGATAATCGGATGTGTCGTACCATCCTGCTTGCCCTTTAGCTACTTCTATTTTCCCTGTCTTATAGATGTCTTCTAGGGATATCTATAACAAAACTGTCTGTATCTGTGTAAAGTACTCTGGACTCAGATACGAGGGCTTAAAGTAGTCATAAAGAAAATTCTAACATCAAAAGCTTTGATAATTCTAAACGAAACCCAATAAATAGGTTTGTCCAATTGGGCTTTCTTTTTTCATCATATGCCAAAGCCCCTATGAAATTTCTAAAGTCTGAAATTTGGTTTTGAAGTCAGCTTAATTGCTTCGTTCTCTCTGGTGACCAATTGACATCTTTGCGCTTGTGCGGATCTCATATCCCCATTATCCAAAAAGCCAGCATCTGGTGGAATC
>CM031626.1:36882205-36912044 GCA_018398815.1 Conus ventricosus | reverse complement strand
CCCCCCAAATTTTTAAATTTCCCCGTTTTTTGGTTTTTTTTCCAAAGGGGAAAAACCTTTTAAGGTTTTTTCAAAAAAAAAAATTTTTTAAAAAATTTTTTTAAATTTATTAAAGGGGTTTTGTGGTTTCGTTGGTTTAAAAAGGAAAATTTCCCCAAATCGAGAGATTCCAAATCACATAAGGGCCTAGCTCTGGAGTTTTTAAAAGTCGGGGTTATTGCACTTGGTTGAGCTTTGGATTGTGGGGGAAATGCGTGCTATTCCCCCGCATTGAAAAGAAAAAGTATAAATCAACTATATTCTCAAAAACGATTGCTTGAAATTGACTGGCAGTTTTTTTTTTTTCCAAAAAGGGCAAATGACGTTGAAATCGTCAGTTATCATTACATTATTTATTTGGCGAAAGGGAAACGAACCTTCATTTTAAATTTCGTTAGGTCCTTGTGGTAAGTAAACAGATAAATAGTTAAAATTTTTAAAGGGGTTTATTGAATTTTAACTGCACAGAATAAAAAACCCGGTTGTCGGGGGAACAAACTGACACATGGAGTGTATTTCCCCCTTCATAACATAAATGGAACATGATTTTATTTGGGTGATATCTTTTTGGATGATTGGGGAAGTAATAATTATTCATTTTTGGAAATTTGTTCTTTCCACTTTTAGTACGAAAGGGCTGTACATTGTATTTTTTCTAAAAGATGTTGAATTAACGATAAAGACGGGGGCGATGGATCGACAGTTCCCGGGGAAACTGAAAGCTTTGTCCGTCAACAAAACCTAGCATCAAAACTAAAATTTGGAAATTTGAACAGGAAAAGTCAGCTCTTTTGGTTTGTGAGGTGGGGTTGTGTGTGGGGGTGTGTGGTGGGTTGTGTGTGGGTGTTGTGTGTGTGTGAAATGGTGAAACGCAAAAAATAAATCGGGATTTGATTAGTATGTCACAATACAACTCACAGTGGTGAATAAATAGATATTAGTACAGTCGGAACTTTGAGCACAATTTTTTGAAAAGGGATTCCACACCCCACAACGCGCTAAACATTTTCCCCCAGGGGCGAGGTCGTGCGGGGCTCCAGGAAGGGGCCGCGTTGCGGAAACGGTAGTGGGGCCACTTTTTTGGGTTTGTCCGAACAGGCTCCTGTGTGTTCCCGATGTTCTTGCGAGAAACAGCCCCTTTGTAAGAGGATGGATGTCGTCCCGGAATAGGTGTTGACGGGAAGGTTTGTGTGGGTGATGGAATGTTGTCTTCAATCAGCTCAGATGCCCAAGGCGTTGAAGAGGTCCCCCTTGAGTTAACGGATCATTTGTGGTGCAATTTTGCTGATGTGATTTTTCATTCTAGGGTTTTTTTTTGAAAAAAAGTCTTGATACACTTTTATAATTTTTGCTGTTTCATCGGGGATTTTGATTTCAAGTCATTCACGGGACATGAACTAAAAACCGGCGTCAAAGGCTTGCGCAGAGCAAGTATTCAAGGACGTAAATGCGCTGAGGCAGCCACCCAAAAATTTTAACTTCTCCGAAACATGTCACCTTTCTGCTCAGAGACGAATCATTTTGGGGGATTAGCCAACCAACCCGAGAAACCCTTCTACAGTTGAACCTCGACCTCCAACCTGTAATGAAAATCAGAGCGCTGAGCACCAATGAACACTCAGAGTGATGGGGGGAAAATACAAGGGAGACAACTCACCTGTACGAAAAATTTAAGAAAAAGGGGGAAGGGGAAACAAGGCACCACGAAGAAACTGCAAATATTGTGGCAAAAAACAGAATGAAAAAAGAGAATTCCAGAGGGACAAAAATGCTCGCATGGGCAAAAAACCACTTTGCAAGAGGCTTACAGAAAAAAAAGAACAAAGAAAGTTCACACTGTTGAGTCTAAAAGAAGGGTGTTATCTACTACAGGGGAAAAGAAGAACAACAACAAAATCATAAAAGCAAGAATGATGTAGGGGGGAAAAAATTTATTTTCAATAGACAGGGGGGCTTTTTTAATGTAATACACCAAGCATGTTGAAACAACCCAAACTCAAGCCACCAAAGGGGCACTTCACCACAAGGGGCCTCTATCAAAGCTACAGACTGACCCCCAAAATTTACAACCCAAAACTGGAAAAAGCGGAAGCGAATTTGTTGTTGTAGAAGGGGAAACTCACAACGCTGATTGGAAAGCAATTTTCCAAAGAAAATGAAGTTGATAACATTCCTATGATAACATGAGATAGCACAATAAAAAATCAACAGATTCAGTAAACATACCAGATGTATTCGCAGAAGAAAAAGGTACTTACCGGGGCAACTTCAGGTCGACGAGACCGTGACCCCGACTTTTCCGGTGGGCCGAATTCCTTTAGCCATGGAAAAGAAGGTGAAAGAATAGACAACTGCAGGAAGCAGGTCATTGCCAAGATACATAACCAACCCCTGGTGCAGTCGAAATGATATGGCGCAAAGCGATCGGGAAAGCTTCGAATTGCATCGACCCCACCAACTCAAAAAGGGCTCTGAAGGGGAACGCATCCCTTCCACTAGGGCTCATTCGGCCCCCCCGGGCGAGGTCAAGAGTCTTTTAAAAATTTGACCTAGCAAGTTACTGGCATATCCACTTAGTGAAAATCATCCCTTGATACATCCAAACTCATATGGAAGGAACAGGGGGAAACGACCCTTTCGGATTTCATCACACGAGTTTTTATCAGAAAAGACTCGACCAGGCGCTGAAGGATGGGATCTGGGTATCAGACACATCACTGTCCATGGGAGAACGAAAGAGGAAATGAAAAAAACCTTCACGCCCGGGAAGATGCCACAACCTAGGTCTACCCCTAAAAAAGGGAAAAAGGGCGGACCGAAGAAGCAGTCCATACTTTCCTTGGACACTTGGTGACAAGCGACGGTCTCAAGATCGACCCGAAAAAAAAAGCTGTCAGAGCAGCCAACCGATGGAGTAGAAGAGTCAGACGTTTCTGGGGTTTTCTCAACTACCTCGCAAATTCAAAACCAAAGCTCTCAGAAGTCCGGAACCTATCCTCAGTTGACAAAAGACGACGTTCCTTGGATGGGACAGCGACGCAGCCCCAGGCCTTTGCAAGGTAAGAGGCCGTCAGGGGCCCAGGTTGTTTTCTATGACCCAAGGGAAAGGTCAGATCCAGTCGACGAAAACCCAGGCGTCTAGGCGCAGTCCTCTGAGAAGGGCCCCCCATAGGTACGAGCCGTGCCCCTAACGCCGACGAAAAAACTTTTCTCAATAGAAAAAGAGCTACTTGCTATTGTGTTCTCGGGAAGAAAGGGGCCCCGTACAATTTGGTCGACATTCCAGTACAAAAAGACCACAAGCCTTTTGGGGACAACTTCCAAAAAACCCCCCTTTTTCACCCCGGGGACTTTAAGCATGATCTGAGTTTCCCGGGGTATGACCTTTACCACATCTACCACAGAGGGAAAGGGCCTGGTACTAGCGGGTACCTCTCTAGACATATCTACCAACAACAAAACGAGCAAATGGATATCGAAACGTCAACAGCCTTTATTTTATCCTCAACGGAAAGAAAACTTTAGGAGTTTTAAAGAAAAACAAGTCAGGGTGAAATGTTCGAAACTCAAGACTCATCATGACTGGGTGGCCTAAGCAATCCTCACTACCGATGGAGCTATCTCCCCTTTCCCTTTAAGATGAACTCTCGGGACAAGATGGCCTTATCATCAAGCAGGTAGGGTTTTTGTACCCTGGACAATGGAAAACTCAGAAAGAAATACTGCATTCCACAACTCAGGGGAAAAGACATGCCCGAAAGGGGTAAATTTTTGTATTGGCCCGGTGAAGAGATGTTACCCCGTTATAGCAGGTGAAGTTTGCAGAGATTCCAAGCAGCAAACCAACCTGAAACTCCAACCACATAATACCATCCAACAATGGAGAAAGTGGGAGTAGATTTGTTTGAGTGGGGATGGGAAAGGACTATCTTCACAGTAGACATCTCTCCAACTATTGGGGAAAAAGACTAGATGACACAAGAGAAAAACGGTCATCAAGACCTCAAGGGCCCTTTTTTCCAAAATACGGACTGCCATGCCAAATTGTATCAGACAACGGCCCCAATTTACATCAGAAAAATTTAAAAGATTTGCTTTAGATTTTGATTTTGAACAGTCCCTCTCACGTACCAGCAGAAGCAAGGAAGGCAGAATCAGGGGTAAAAAACCCATCAACTTGAAGAGAACAAAGATGGAGATAATCCTGGCTTATGAACTACAAAACCACCCAGCCAGAATTCAAACAGCCCCTCACAGAAGTTCTCAACCGAAAAACTGAACCTTCTTCGTGCGTGGTCATCTTCTCGACCAAGATCACTCTGAGAAGGACATAAGGAAGATAAGGAAATCAAATTCACAAAAGGCGTCATGACCACGCGCCATAGACTCGAACCACTCAGGGGAGAACTGCGTCATGAAACCTCAAACACTAGGCAAAAAGGAGGGATGAAAGGAACATCGTCAATAACAAGGGAGGTCCTTGACGTCGAAAAACAGAGGGAACTCCCAGAAAATAGTCCAAGAGAATGTAAATATGTGTTCAGACCCCCATGTATTTGCACGAAAACCCCTTTTTCACATACAATCACGTCCTCTATGTCAGTTTTGCCAAAATTAAACCGTTTACATAGTTAACACTCAAAACCTCTAAATCGACGTTTTAGTACTTTAAAACAGGGGTTCGTGCAGAAGGATTGGTGACATAACCAACATATTTACATCTCTCAGGCACATAAATCAACTAAACATTATAGGCTCGACATCCCCCCCAGACTGGCCAATCATATTGCGCCAAATTTTTGCACGCTCCGCTGCACATGACAGCTCGGCCATCACGTGTGCACTTCAACCACAAGGGGTATGACACATTTTTGGCGGGACGTGAGCTAGCGGCCTACCTCATTCTTTAGGGGCCTATTAGTGAAGCGTGTGTGTACTTTTCTGAACAGAATGTCTGTTCAAGTCTGGAAGTGAACTGTTTTCGCAAGAAACCAAGAGCCACATGGTCCATTCTCAAGAAGCAAACGAGATTTGCTTTATTCGGTGATCAAAAAAAATATATTGAAACAAAAGTATTATCAGGAAATGTTTTGTATTTGAAAAATTAACTGGCGGCTTGCTAAAACGACCCGACCAAAGAGTCTAATCTTTTGGAAACGAAGCAGGAAAATGGGAAATGACAGTAAGTGAATGATGCTTTTAACGTAATTGTTTTGTAGAGCAACTTGATTATGAGCCAAATTGATGAAGGTTCTTTTATGAAGCTGAAAAACATAACCGAAATTACACCTGTTTTACTGAAAGCTGGTTCTGAGATCAAAGCTGAAAAAGTTAAAAACCCTTCAACAATCTTTGCTTTTAGGCCATTGGCTTGAAAGAACAAAACTGTTTTAAAAAATCTAATCCAAAAGCGTCCTGGAGAATTTATTGAAAACTGAAATTCTGATGGAACCCAGGCTGTGTAGAAAACTGATGGAATTATCTTTTTTGTTTTCTCTATATCCAAAGTTTCAAAAGGGCTTGGAATTTCGATCCACAGCTTGTATGAAAAAAGAAAGCTCATTGTAAAATATATGCAAAGTGACGTTGGCTTTTGCGAGTTCTGGCAGAGCGATTAACGCGGTCTGCTGTGAAAAAATCAATAGTCGGGGAAGCAAGCTCCAGCCTAAAAATACGCCAGAACTGTGTCACTTGCCAATGGACGGCCGCATCCTAGAAAGGCCCGCAACAGGCCGAAACTAATACTAAGGGAGGTAACCCCTGCACACCACACACCCCCCCCAAACACACACCCACCCACCCCCCACGAAAGCACACCCCCCCCACCCCCCACCCCACACACGCACACCCCCTGCCACCACCCCCACCAAAACCCCCACCCCCCCCCCCCACTCACGCATGCACGCACACCCCACCCCCCGCCCACGCACGTTTTGCCCCTACAAAGCAGGCATTTAAACTAGGTCAAAATGATCTGCGACTAATTGACCTAGTTAATTAAACCGCCCCCACCCCCCCCCACCCCACGCATGCACACACATATAACTTCTTCTAATTCTTGCGCAAAACAAGAGAAACTGATTACTTAATTTTTTAATTTATGTTTTTATTCTGGTTTAAAAAATGAAGCCCAAAGTAGTTAGAAAGCTTACTAATATATTTGGGGAGTTGGAGATAAAGTGGATTGGGAAGACAGTAGCAAAGAAGAGTTAAAGAACAGTTTTGAAGAATTAATTACTGATTTTTTTAATCGCATAAATATCGAGAAAGCGTAAAGCAGGCCTCAGTAAAATACCAGATTCTTGGCCCCAACCAGTTATAAGTTGCTTGCCATTTTAGTTGATAATAATGGGTCCTGAAGATGTTAATCTGACTGTTTCTACCCCCCTGAAGGAGTAGCTATTCACTTTAAATTTTGATCATGTTTTACGATTAAAAAAAGACTATGAATAACAGCTGAATTTACATTTAACAATTATTTTTTTATTTATTTTAGATTTAAAAATGGCTGTCGAACTCAGTGAATCTGATTTAAAGAATTGTAAAGAACTATTTGACGAAAACAATGAAAGTATTAAACATTGATTTTAGTGAATTTGGTTTTGAGAATGATGTAAAAAATATAATAAAAGATCATAGTGAACTATTTAAAAAGCAATCAAAGTGATGAACATTGACTGTAGTGATTCAGAAAAAGCTAGAATAAAAGCAGGTGTTATTGTAAGGTTAACGTGTCTTGAAGTGTTGCAACACTTGGGTGAAGAATAAAAGCGCGTTTACTACTTTTATTTACATTTTATTTTTTTAATTACGTAAATATTGTGGCTTTAAAAATGGCGACCACAAGTAAATTCGAGGATGGAAAACTATATACGATGGAAGAAATATTTAGCAGTGACAAACAATTAAGCAATAGTTTAGTGAGGGGGACATGGACATCATTAACCCACAAACGTTCATGAAAGCGTAGCACATGCTATTTCTAAAATCCAGAGTTTCTTCAACACGAACCGCCAGTAAAAGTGTTGTTGGCTGTTTTTGATTGATTATATAAAGCCTGATGATACTAGCATGCCAGTCTGGGTTTCAACTAAACAGAAAGGGAAATAATCAGCTATCATGACTTTAACTCTGACTGGGTGACTACTTGCTTACAACAGTTTAACCATGCAAGTGAGGAGACAAAATTAAGAGGTTCTGGCTGGTCTGAAGGACAGTCCTTGAAATCAGATTGAGACAAAGTTCTATCCATAGTTGGCAATTCTTACCTTACTCTTCCAAAAGAGTTGAGTTTAAAACGGGCAGTTTTTTAAACATACATAATTCTGACAACATGTGTTTTATGTGGTGTGTTTTAGCGCACTTACATCCTGTCAAAAAATCAGCAAACAGAGTTTCCAATTATGAAAAATAAGCAAGAGTTGAACTTGATAAAAATAACCTTTCCCGTAAGTATAAACAGTATATCTCAGTTTGAAGAGCAAAACAAACCAATCACTGTAAACGTTACACATGGTCTGTAGAAGCCGATCTAGTGCCTCTAAAGGGGTTTTTCCCAACGCTCCCACTTTAGGCGGACCACTTGACAAACATGTAGACTGATACTGTTTACAGACGGCCCCCAAGAGTCATTATGTATTAATTAGAACAATAAGCAGACTTGGCTTTTTACGTCAAAGCTCCAGCTAAAAAGAGCTTTGTTAGAAGGTGTCTGCTAAGAATCCCAACTATAGAAGCAGCGCCAGTCATAAGAAACATTGTAAAAGTTTTTTAGACTGTGAAACCAAACTCCTTACACCTAAACCAGGGTCTAAAGTTTTTGTTTTAAGAATGTACACAAAATGCAGATGAGCCATTACGTGGTTTATTTCTTTACTTTGAATCGCTCTGCCACCAGTTTCTATGGTCCACACAGCAAGAACAAAAAACAACCTTATTAACCCACCATCAGATCTGTTCTTATGCGTTTATTGTTGTTAGGTCAATGGGGGGACGCACACACCCAGAGATTTACAGAGGCCCCAACGCAGCTAGTAGATTTTTAGAGCAGATGACAACCGCAATTATCTACCACCACTAAATCTTTTGACTGTTAAACTCCTGAACAAGAACCCTAGACTCATCTACACCTGTGGTTTGCGGCTAGACAACCCTACAGTAAAGACGTGACGTAAAGCCACATCAATAGAAAGTTCAGAGGGCCCGCACAACATTGTATTCATCTAAGTGACCCCCAAAAATGAAACTGCCTTTTCTTTCAATTTACAAGGCTACGATTCTCTTCATCATGCGCATGATTTGAAAAAGAGGGTTCCTGCATCACAGTCTTCAGAAAAGTACAATTTACTCTCGACGTTTATCCTTTAGACTCGCTCAAATTGATGGGGAGTTTAATAGTAGCAGGCTCTACGACTTTCAATCACTAACATATTTGACCTTTAGTGCGTAAGGCTCTTTATAATACGACTCGGGACAGGTTTGAGAAGACTCGATTCTCCTAAGCCTCTTTCTAGTCTTAGGGGCAAGACATAACTGACTTGAATATAAATACGCACAAAAGCTGGACAATTACCGTAAACAAGGGCGATTTTATTGATCTTCCTGATGGTGACGTTGTTTTATTGGAAACGTCTTTCAAAATTACGATACATGCTAAACATTCTGTCTAACTCTCAATTACACCTGCACCCGCCTTTCGGGGAGCATTTTTAAAGCTACAAACATCCAGATTGATTAATTTCGATTACCCACATCAGATAAATGAAGATGGCTGAGGGAGTATTACATGGCCCCATCCTATGAAGCCAACACAATTTTGATATATGACCCGACAACACTAACTCTAGACTAGACCAAATCGTTGGATGGGCCTGCGTCAACCGCTTCCATCGTACTTAAATGATAAAGGGCCCTATGCTACGTTTAGTATTTGCACGCTACCTGAATCCACAGGATAATCTGGAAGAGTTTAGATATCCTAAAGATACAGACTCCACAACGATTACCCCCTAGCCGCAAAGATTAAAGATGAGTCCTATCGAACCGCCAAACTTGTTCCATTTTCGCCACAACTAGTTGTGTGCAAAACTGTTACAGTTTACTTAACAAGGGATGAACTAAGGTGTCACAGATAATTATCTTTGATCAAGAGCCCTTTATGAGGCCATACATCAAGAAGAATACTGATCTTAGAACCCAACCCCTGACGCTTCAGAAAAAGACTTCTTTAAACTGATGAACAACAGCTGTTTGGCAAAACCATGGAAAACCCACACAAACGTAAAGATGTGAAATAGTTAAAAAAGAAAACCAAGAAATTAATTTGGCCTCTAAACCCAACTATCAAGACTTTAGAAGTTTTAAAACGACAGCTTGGTTGCATTATGATGAAGAAAAAGGATTTTAATTTGGGATGTCCACGAGTTTGTCACGAGGCCTACGACGTTTGACCCAACTGGGGTGGCGGAATTATTCATTTGTTTTTTAAATCGGGGTTGTTGTCACGTGTCCGTCCCTCAGTGTGGCTGTGGTGCGGTTGCACCTTGGTGTAGTTCAGCCCACGTTCGGTTTGCTTTCTCTCTCTCTCTCTCTAATTCCACTGCCCGTGCTATTCATCCTGCAGGTTAAAGGGGGGCGGGTACCTTTCTCTCGAATTTGCTGTCTATCGGCCTCTCGCCTGTTTTTTTTACCTGTCGCACGTGCTTCATTTTTTTTAGTTTGAATATGCTCACTCTGTGACGTAGCGTGGATGTTGGCCGCCATCGCGGGGGGAGGTTAGCTCTTGACTCGAGGGGAAAAGATGTCTCGGGGAGCGCCTGCTCCGTCTGGGTTCTTCACCTTATCATCAAAGGTACAGTCGGTATCTTCATTTCCTACAGTCGGCCTGTAGGAGAGGGACATCACTTCTTTTCCGCATCTGGCGCTTCTGTCCTCTCGACTGGACAGAGGGCAGAGAGAGTCGTTTGACCCGCCTCTTCGGGTCACCCACGGGTACTGGTAAGCATCATTCGTGGTTTGTTTGTTTTGGTTTGTTGTTGTTAGCCGGCTTATTGGTTCTCTTTTGCGCAATTTTCTTTGTTTGCAAAATTGTAAAAGAAATATTGTTTGAGACCTTTTCTCGGGTTAATTCAATCTTTAACCTGGCCATCCTAAATTTATCCAAATTCTTTCCCCTGTTTATGCATTCTCGTGATGCGGTAGTGGGTGGGGATGGGAGAGAACCTGGTAATTCGGGGTTGGTACTTGCTTGGTCTCGCTCGTCCGCCCCTGTCACATTCGCCGGACTTTTATTCTTGGGCCACCGTCTGTTTGTGTGTGCAAGGAGAACGAGTTTTATGTTGTGAGCGTGCGTACGCATGATTTGTCGTTCGGATGCGGGGTTTGGGAGATTTGTGTTATTTTAAAAATGGGGCTTTTAAATGTGACAATTATCCCATTAAATTATTATTTGCAAATGTGGTGGCAGTTATAAAGCAAATGGTCGCTGTGTTGGTTATTTCCTAAGAAAGGAAATTGTTAAACGTGAGGGAGAAGGGTGAAGATAATTCATATTGGTTTTTATAGCCTGTTGATTTAATGCAGTCTTTTACCTGCTTCGTGTGAAAAGCTTTAACGAACATTCCTGATTTGTGTGGTTTAACTGTGTTATCCCCAGGTCTGTGTTGAGCTGGTGTTTTTGGGGTTTAGACCTCCCCCTCGCCCCCTCATGCGAGTGGCGTTTGGATTACACATGGTCAATTGCGGGCGCGGTTCCAGTGCCCTTCCTTCCCTCCCTTTCTCTCTCCTCCCGCTAAAGTTATCCCCCCCCCCCCCCCCCCACCCCCCCCCCGGGGGCTTCACCCGGGGTCTGGACTGGTTGGTGCCACGCTCTGGTTGAGGCCACGCTCTGGTTGGACCGCGGACTGGTTGGGGCCACCACGGCAGTTCTGATGCTGCATTAAGTCCCTTGAGTCAATTCTTCAAATCGTGGACGGAAAACAGAAGTAACAAATTGTTCGCGCGCAGCCAACAAGGGTCGTTAATGTTAGGCCTAGCGGTCTGGTATCTGAACCCTAGAGTGTCTGGAGATAAGGGCCCCCAAACGCTTGTACTGAAAGCGTGGAGAATACGAACTACACACTGCTTTTGGGGTCTGTATCGCGCCAAAGCTGACCAATGTTTACACAACGGGTGCACACAGGGAGCGAGTGTACACCGAGAACAGCGGATTGTCTTTGTCCACAACACACTGTGAGCGCTTTCTGCGAAGGTTATTCTTACACATACACGAATTCTTACACATACACGAACGCACGCACGTACGCGTGCGCACGGGCGCGCGCGCACATGCCCCACACACACACACACACACACACACACACATGCGACCGCATGCACACATGCGCGCGCACTCACAATATGTACTTAAAAGCAAGGGGAATTACCGTCAATACCCTCATTATGATTATTAACATTACAGATGTGGGTTTAGGTATGAACTTTTAACAGCCTGACTATGGAAAAAAACAAAACAAAAAAAAGACCAGCGCTTGAAAGAAAAACTGCTGCAACCCAATCGAGTTTTGTGTGTGTGGGGTGTGTGTGTGTGTGTGTGTGTTGTATGTGTGTGTGGGGTGTGTGTGTGTTGTGTGTGTGTGTGTGTGGTGTGCGTGTGTGTCTGTGAGAGAGAAAGAGAGAGAGAGAGAAGAGGGGAGGAGAGAGAAGAGAACGAGAAAGAGAGTGAGAGAGGAATGGTTGAGTAAACATGACTACACAAGACACTGCACGGGAAAATTTTCCACTATAAAATCAATAGGGAAGAAAGAAAACATGCACAGTGTACACCGGCGCGCATGCAAAAACTGAGGAGAGAGAGAGAGAGAGAGAAAAGAGGAGAGAGAGAGTGAGAGAGGAGAGAGGAGGAGAGAGAGTCTGACATAGAGAGAGAGGGAGGGGGAGATTGGGGTGGGGGGGATGACTGATTTAGAATACATACATAAAGAAACAGACATGCACGGGTTTCCTTTTACACACAAAATCAAAAAAAGCATGCAGAGAGAGAGAGAAGAGGGAGGAGAGTGGAGGTGGGAGGGAGGACTGATTAATAATACATATATGAAGAACTTGACATGCACAGATAGCTTTGGGACATGTATACAAAATCAATAAAAGCTGATCAGAGAGAAAATGTTTCACATGACAATGGGTTGCACTCATAACTGAACAATCCTCTCCTCTCTCTCCTTCTCTCTCTCTCCTCTCTCCTCTTCTCTCTCTCTCTCTCTCTCTCTCTCTTTTCTCTCTCTCCCCTCTCTCTCTCTCTCCTCCTCTCACACACCACACACCACACCTCTCTCCTCTCTCCCCTTCCCCTCTCTCCACCACACCACACACACACACTCTCTTCTCTCCTCTCTCTCTCACAAACACACAAAAACACACACACCCACACACACACACAACACACACACACACACACTAAAAATTACATAACACCACACGAAAAAAACGAAGAAAAAATAAGGACCCGGGACGAGAGAAAAGAGGGAAAAAGGGTAAAGATAGAGAGAGGGAGAGAGAGAGAGAGAGAGAGAGAAACTGACCCGAAACTGACGTTTCTTTCATGACTTCACAGAACAAAACAATATCCAACACACACACAACACACCACACACACACAAAACACACACACACACACCCAACACAACAGAAACCCCAGCGGCAACGAGACTGAGTGGTCCGGGAAGGGAGGGAGGAAGGAGAAGACAAGAGAGAAGGGGGGGAGGAAGAAGAGAGAGAGAGAGAGAGAGAGAGTAGAGAGAGAGAAGAGAGAGAGAGAGAAGAAGAGGAGGGAGAGGGAGAGAGAGAGAACTAAACTGAAATGAGAAACGACGGTGCATCAATTTATTTTCCAGCATCGATATACACACACACATCAACCAACACAACAAACACAACCAAATTATCACGCACACGGCAACGACTGGGGGTCGGGGAAAGGGGGGTGGGGGGGACAGTGGAGGGGGGGGAAAGGGGGAGGGGAAAGAGGAAAAGGTGAGAGAGAGAGGAGAAGCTGAATTGAAAGCGTCATGCATGACTTTAAAAGAACAAACAGTCACACACACACTCCACACACACACACACCCACACCACACACACAACACTGACCACACACACACACACACACCCCACCCACACACACACCCAACGCCACACACCACACACCGCCGCACGCACGCACGCCACCACGCCGCACGCACGCCACACACACACATGTGACTCACGACCTTGAGGTAATTTTGCTGGGTGTGTCATATCCCCTTCTCATCCAAACGTTCACATCACTTTACACACACAAACTCCCTTTTGCACAGTCCCCGTGTGTTCCTTCCCCTCCAGACAGCGGCTTTGTTACAAATAGTGTGACACTGCAGGGCTTTGGTTTTCCCCCTCTCCTCTCTCAAACCGCCCCCACCCCCACCCATCCCCCACCCCCACACTTTAACGAATACACTTTGCCCGTTTGAAAAAAATCTAAAACCCAAAACTTATAGTTGATTTTGTAGTTACTCTCATTCATGTATAATTTTAAAACCAATATTTATCATATATGCATAATCTTGGAAACAATCAATATTTCTAGCTATTTTACACCCATACAAACCCTCAATTCACTTGACAGTGAACATATTTCCTTAAAGAACATTAAAAATGCTCTTACGTCTATAGGATGAATGTTTCAAAAATTATTTGGTCCCAAATTTGGTAGATATGTATGCTTTTATTCAACAAACTTACGTATATGAAATTTCTACCTGTCTCTCTCTCGCTCTGAAATGGGTGATCTGCAAGTTGCCGGGAACATATCTTAGAATTTGTTCAGTGACAAAAATAAAGGGTGCTTAGGGAAAGAAGGGACAAACTGACAATTACAAAAAGTTTCCCCAAAAAGGGTTTTTTTTCCCGGGGGGGGGAAAAAATTTAAAAACCCAAAACCCCCGACAAACACGTTTTTTTTTCCCCCACCCCCAAAACTCAACACCAAATTAAAAAAAAAACAGGGGGGGGGGGGGGGGGGTTCCATAATTTTCGGGGGGGGCCCCCCCCCCCCCCCCCCCCCCAAAAAAAAAAAAAAAAAAGGGAAAAAGAGAAGGAAGAAAAAGAAAAAAGGGAAAAACCAAACCAAAAAACCAACAAACCCACCCCAAAAACACACCCAAACGGGGGCCCCTTAAAACCCCAACAATAAACCAAAAGGAAAAAATTTTTAAAAATTGCAGCAAAAAACATTAAAAATTTTTTTTGGGTTTTTAAATTTTATAAATTACAAACCCGGTTGTAAATTCGGCCCCTTTACAAAAAAAAAAAAAAAAAAAAAAAAAAAAAAAAAAAAAAAAAAAAAAAAAAAAAAAAAAAAAAAAAAAAAAAAAAAAAAAAAAAAAAAAAAAAAATCCCTAACTAAAACCTTTTCAATTTTCCCACAAAGATTTTTGCCAACGCGGGCTGGCTACTTCGGCCAAAGGTTCGCGCGCCCTCCCCTCCCCCGTCTTTGCTTCGGCTTACGGGCCCGCACGGCGCGCGCGCACACGGCGCAAAGTTCGGTCGAAAGTTTAAACGAACTTATTTGGTCTCACAGAGAAACTGAATGCCACTTTGCAACTCTAAGTCTCCTGCGCCATTGTTTTCATACGAATATAGTTAAAAAACTTCGTACAGTAAATATAATTAAGATTCACACCAGCTCGAGCGTCCAAACACAACAGCGTTGGCGTGCGGGGCTTGACCGCTTCGGCCTCGCCAGAGCAAAAGGCAAGGTTGACGCACGAATGCAGTGGCTCTGGTGTGGCGGCGCGCCGTGCACGTGCTGTGAGGCCACCTCTGGTTGGACCGGGGACTGGTTGGTGCACGCCTGTTGAGCCACGCTCTGGTCGGAACGTTCGGTAAAAACCCCGGGGTTTGAGGGCCCGGCCCTGATCCCCTCCAGGACCTCCAGTAACAACACCACGTTTCCCCCCCCCCAGGACGCGCTCTTCACTGTCGCTTGTGCGCGTCAAGGGGTGGGCCTTGAACGACTCTTTTCAAGAACCGCCCGGTTTGGAGCACCTAGTGCGACAGGGTGTTTCCCAGTAGACTTTGGAGAGGCAGGGGTGTGGAGGCACTCCATGGTGTGGGAAGGGATGGATGCTGGAAAAGTTATTTATAATTGTGTATATGTCACATGTGTTGAAATGCTGTGATTGTGATTGTGTACGTCGTATGGTGAAATGTTTTATTTATAGTTGTGCATGTTGTGTGTGTTGGAAACTTGATTGTGATTGTGCATGTTGTGTGTGTTGGAATGCTTGATTGTGATTGTGCATGTGTGTGTGGTGGAATGCTTATTTATGACGTATGTGGTGTGAATAAATGGGGTGTTGTATCGAATCTTTATTGTGTGGTCTCTTGGGGGGCGTGGAGGTCAGTCACTCCCTTCACTCCCACCTAACCGATCCTGTCAGGGCAGACCTCCAGGGGTCGGTCGTGACAATTGTGGGGGCTCGTCCGGGATGTGAAGGGCTCTGACTGTCTCTCTCGTTTCGCGGGTACCTGTTTGTTCTGTCTGTTTTGTATACGTTTAGTTAGTTTGTCGTGTTTGTTTGTGGGTGGTGGCTGGGTGACTCTAGCGTGAAGGGAGTCTTTTTGTGGCCTGAGGAACACCCGGGTGTGACTGGGGATTCGAGGTGGGACAGGGGGAATCGACCGCGTCCAGACCTCCTTCCCCCGGGGTGCCTTACGCAGGTACGGCCGTAAGTCTTGCCTTTCTGTCCCCCGCTCAGTCTGCCATTCCTGTTTTGTAGTTAGCCAGTTCTTTTTTTTTTTTTTTTTCGGGGGTTATTGATACGGGGGTTGTATCGGACGTTAGTGCCCCTTTTTTCCTCTCCCCGGGATTCCATCTGCCAGTTTGTTTGTTTTTCCGGCCAGCCCCACTGCACTGTTGCTCGTGCTGTGGAGCGCGGTGTTGCCAGAGTGGGGCAGCCGGACTAGTTGGGTTTTTTGTTTTTTTTCGGTGAGCCCCACCGCACTGTTGCTCGTGCTGTGGAGCGCGGTGTTGTCCAAGGGGGAGCAGCCGGAACTTGTCCGCACACACACACACACACACACATACACCCCTTACAAAACACCCTAAAATATTGTTTTTCAATTGAATCGTCTTTCCCCCGTATTTGAAAACCGTAGGATATTGTTGTCAGGCAACGTCCGGTGCTGGTGGTGTGGCGACGCGTGCGCGAAGAAGAAAGGTCTTCAAAATGTAGTCCCTACTATAGTACCAGTACTTCGACTACAGAACTTCTACTTATTCCAGGCTGTAGCGATAGTCCAGTGAGTACTTTTACTACCTCTTCGCTAAGGGATCTTCCTGTCGAGACCCCGACTGGCACTTTCCCCTCGAAGCATCAGAGCATAGCGAAGCAACTGGGGCTTCTGTTGAGTCGCAGAAACCAAAGCCTCCCCTTCTCCATGCTTCCCCTCGTAAGGAGTTATGCCCCGGGGGACTTTCCCCATGGGAAAGCCGAGACCCAAGGGGCGGGTTTAAACGGATCGAACGGGTCATCCTCCCGTGTCGGGAGGGTGAATCCTTCCCAGGACAACACCTCGTGCTGATGTTTTTAGAGCGACAGCGACGTGAGGATGAGGCCCTCCGAGGGAAGAACTAGACAGGATGGAGGCTCTGCGTAGGAGGAGATGGAACAACTTCTTTCGCGGTCTCCCGCTCTGTAAATCAGGGGTTGATCGACAGGGAAGCGATAGAGTTAGAGGCCCAAGTTAAAGCTTCCAGGTTCAGACCTAGTAGGACATTGATTTTGTTCTTAGAGCTTTTGACAAGGTTGCTAGTTCATACCAATTGTCTGAGGAACAAAGGCTAGGGAACCTTTTTTCTGGATTATCTGGTGCTGCAAGGGAGTGTGTGCTCACTCTAAATGAAGGTGCGTCTTATCAACATGCAGTTGGCTCTGCGTAAGCGTTTCCACCTTACCCCAGAGACGAACAGGAGGAAGTTCAGGTCCATGAAGAAATAACGACGAACCTTCGTGCAGTTTGGTGATAGGCTGCCAAAACGCTAGGGTACTGGCGTCATTGGCTAAGTTGGAGCTGGAGGATCTGATTCTCATTGAACAGCTCACCAACACTGTGTCCCCAGAGTTGAGGGTCCGTATAGGCGAGACAGCACCTCAGGATTTCGCGGCGGCGATTCATACCGCTGAGGTGTTTTCTGAAGCTCGCAGAGCTTTTTGGGCATCGCCCAGAAAGGACAGGAAGCCCTCCACAGGATTTAGTGGGAATAGGCCCGACAAACCGCTAGCGAGGTGAACAAGGGCAGGCAGTTCATCGGGGATTTCACACCCCGGTTTTGTTTTCTTTGTGGTCGTCCTGGCCACATCAGGAAAGATTTCCCTAAGCCGCGGTAGTCATGGGGCAGTCCTTTCCAGCATCCTCGCGCCTCGGCTAACGTGGGGTCCATCCAAGCTTCTGGTGGTACAAAAGTGTCCAGTGTTTCTTTCTGTTGTTGGTTCATCCTTGGTCGACACCATCAGGGATTCGGGAGCATCAACACTCTTTGTGGATAAGGATTTAGTTCCCTAAGGCCCGGCGGGGCGCCATTACGATGTGTGCGGGTTTGGAGGCTGGTTTTACCTCCACCCGTCCTTCAGTATCGATTCTATCTCCACCCCCTACTTCTGTGGCGAAGTATGGGCCTTTGCGGTGGAGCGACCTCTGTATTCCTTATCATAGGGAATACTATCACCTTCGCAGACGGACGCAGTCGTCCGGTGTCTACGGATTGCCTGTTACAGCGTGTGTGGGGGTACCACACGCGCCAAAGCTAAGAAGCAGGAGCAGGAATTGCGTCCCGTCACAGCCCATCTCTGACGAGTTCTTGCAGTGCCGATCCTGCTTCCATTGTTCGTCTTCAGGCAGGGACTCGGATGTCCAACGCCTAAAGACAACTGTGGATCGTCCCGCCTCAGTCTGCCCGACACGCCAAGGTGAGCTTCAAGCTCCACAAGGGGATCCTCTTTAGGGTTTTCCTGAGGCAGATCGTGTGGCCAAGCAACTTTTTCGTTCCCCAAAGCTTGAGAGAATCTGTTTTCCCGGGAGGCCCATGATTCACCTATGGCAGGGCATACGGCTCAAAGCGGACTCTCGAGCGGGTAAGACAAGACTTCTTCTGGGCCCGGGGGTGAATTCCCAGGTTAGGGAGTACTGCCGCATTGCGATACTGCCAACGGACAACGCCTAAGGGTCGCTTGACGCGTGTTCCCCTAGGGTCAGTGCCACTGGTTGGGGGCCATTCAGAAAGGGTTTCCGGGTGTCGATGGGGGGCCCCTTTTCCCCCACCACCCGATCGCGGTCCCCGCTCATCTTGGTATGGGGGGACTACCCCGCCCGGGTTTCCCCAGGGGCTGTCCCATTAGGACTATCGATTCCCCCTATTTTTGCTAAACTCTCTGGAAATTTGGACGGCACGGGGCTGCCCGGGAAAGAAGCAGGGCCCGGGGGAAATTTTTTCTGGGGCGATATCTTTCCTCTCCAGTCCCCTTGGTCCAATCGGCCAGCAGTCGCCCCGACTCAGGAGTTAGGCATTTGAACTGCGAGTCATTTTGGGCCATATAAAGGGGTTCCTGTAATGGGATGCTACTATCTTACCCCCGGGTTTCCGTAGTCAGCATTTGGAAAAATCAGTCGGAGGGCCATTTCCCCCTAAACCAGGGTTTACCCCCTTTTGGTCTCTGTATCGGGTTTTTATGACATTTTCACTTCAGTGATGTTAAGGGTAGTAAATCCCAATGGTTCGGGATGTTATTTCATGTTGGGGAAGGTTTGCTTATTTTTTTGATAAATGTAGTATTTGTTTCCCCCGGGGGAATTTATCGTGGAATGTTTTATTGGATTTTCTATTTTGTGGGTACAGAGGGTTGGGTTGGTCCATTGTTGTGAATTTGCAATGCGTAAAGGTTCAAAGGACCCTGTATTCAGGGAAAAGATGTTTTAGAAGGGGGGTTTGTCAGAGTTTGTCACGAGGCCTACGACGTTTGCCCCAACGGGGTGGGGAAATTATTCATTTGTTTTTTATCGTTGTTTTTGCCGTGTCCGTCCTCAGTGTGGTTGTGGTGCGGTTGCACCTTGGTTTATTTTTTTTTCAGCTCACGTTCGGTTTGTTTTCTTCTCTCTCTCTCTCTATTCACTGCCTTTGCTATTCTCCTGCGGTTACGGGTGGCTGGTCCTTCTCTCGACTTGCTGTCTACGGCCTCTGCCTGTCTTTTTCCCTTGTCGCACGTGTTCTCATTTTTTTAGTTTGAAGTTGTTTCCTCTGTGAGTAGCGTGGCATTTTGGGCCCGCCATCGGGAGGGAGGTTAGCTCTTGACTCGAGGGGAAAGATGTTCTGGAGCGCGCTCGGTCTGGGTTCTTACCTTATTCGAAGTACAGTCGGTATCTTCTTTTCCCTACAGTCGGCCTGTAGGAGAGGGCCATCACTTCTTTTTTCCGCATTGCGCTTCTGTCCTCTCGACTGGACAGAGGGCGAGAGAGGTTTTGACCGCCTCTTCGGGTCACCCACGGGTAGCTGGTAAGCATCAGTTTCGTGGTTTGTTTGTTTTTGGGTTTTTTGTTGTTAGCCGGCTTATTGTTCTCTTTTGCGCAATTTTCTTTTGTTTCAAAATTTTAAAAGAAATATTGTTTGAGGGCCTTTTCTCTGGTTAATTCAATCTTTAACCTGGCCATCCTAAATTTATCCAAAATTTTTTTCTCCTGTTTATGATTCGTGATGCGGTAGTCGGTGGAGGATGGGAGAGAACCTGGTATTCAGGGTTGGTACTTGCTTGGTCTCGCCCCGTCCGCCCTGTCACATTTGCCGGACTCTTTTTCTTCGGCCACCGTCTGTTTGTTGTGCAAGGAGAACGAGTTTTATGTTGCGGCGTGCGTACGCATGATTTGTGTTCGGATGCGTGGTTGGGATTTGTGTTTTTTGAAATGTGGCTATAAAATGTGACAATTATGCATTGAATTATTATTTGCAAATGTGGTGGCAGTTATTAAAACGATGGTCGCTGTGTTGGTTTTTTTCCTAAGAAAGGAAATTGTTAAACGTGAGTGAGAGAAGGGTGAAGATAATTCATATTGGGTTTTATTTGCCCGTTGATTTAATGAGTCTTTTACCTGCTTTCGTGTGAAAGACTTTAACGAACATTTTCCCGATTTGATTGGTTTACTGTGTTATGCTCAGGTCTGTTTTGAGCTGGTGTTGTTGGGGTATTTGGGACCCCCCTCGCCATCATGCGAGTGGCTGTTAGGATTTAACAGCATGGGCCCAGATTGTAACTGACGGCGGGTTCCAGTGCCCTTCCTTCCCTCCCTTCTTCTCTCCCCTCCCAGCTACGTTCCCCCCCCCCCCCCCCCCCCCCCCCCCCCCCGGGGTTCCACCCGGGTCCCCGGGACCCTGGTTGGGGGGCCACCCCCTGGTTGAGCCCACGCCCCTGGTGGGACCCGGACGGTTGGGCCCACCCCGTAGCCACCGTACCCCACTTTGTCCCCCGCCACCCCCGGCGGACCACTTCGGGAAAGCCCCTTTCTGGCCGGCCCTGATCCCCCCCCAGGCCCCCCCCCCCCCCCCCCCCCCCCCCCCCCCCCCCCCCCAGGACGCGCTCTTCACTGTCTGCTTGTGCGCGTCAAGGGTGTCGGCCTTGAACGACTCTTTTCAAGAACCGACCGGTTTGGAGCACCTAGTGCGACAGGGTGCTCCAGTAGACTTTGGAGAGGCAGGGGTGTGGAGGGCACTCCATGGTGTGGGAAGGGATGGCTGTGGAAATGTTTATTTATAATTGTGTATATGTCACATGTGTTGAAATGCTGTGATTTGATTGTGTACGTCGTATGGTGAAATGTTTATTTATAGTTGTGCATGTTGTGTGTGTTGGAAAGCTTGATTGTGATTGTGCATGTTGTGTGTGTTGGAATGCTTGATTGTGATTGTGCATGTTGTGTGTGTGTGGAATGCTTATTTATGACTGTATGTTGGTGTGAATAAATGGGGTGTTGTATCGTAATCTTTATTGTGTGGTCTCTTGCGGGGCGTGTGAGGTCAGTCACTCCCTTCACTCCCACCTAGACCGATCCTGTCAGGGCAGGACCTCCAGGGGTCGGTCGTGACATTGGACAAGCCAGTGTTTATCGGCTTTACCGTATTAGAGTTGTCAAAGTTATTAATGTTAGAATTTCTGTACGACTACTTTAAAACCACTGTACCCAGAAGCAAGAGTTCTTACACAGACACTGACTCTTTTATTCTAGACGTCCCCACAGAAGACTTCTATAAGGATTTAGAAACAGAAGTAGCTAAAGGAACTGATGGATGGTTACGACACATGCGACTATCCAAAAGACAGTCCTTTACATTCAACTGTTAACAAGAAAGTGATTGGAAAGATGAAGGATGAACTTAATGGGACAGTTATAAAGAATATGCTGGTTTGCAGTCGAAGATGTATAGCGTTGCCAGCCAGACTTCTGTAATGAAGAAGGCTAAGGGCATAAGAAAGAAGTTGTCAAAAAAATATAACTCACGATAACTACAAGCCAAGCTCTCATTGAAACAAAGTATTTTTATCACACAAAAGGTTATCTGGCGCTCTACCTTCATCAAGTAAACACAACTGCTGTTAAACATAAAATCACTATCTCCTAACAATAACAAGAGAACTACGTCAAGCCTGAGGTTTCATAGGCTGTAGGGCATTGGAGAACTTAAAAGATAACTTGACTGACTTGGCTGTGTACTTAACTAAGAACCTGACAAGAACGTAACTTAGAAACCTATCAAGATACTACTTATAAGAACCTAACAAGAACTTAACTTAAGAACCTAACTAGTACTTAAAAAAAGAAATTATTTTTTGTACTTTACTTGTAATTTATCTGCACTTAACTTAAAAAGTACTTTCTATAACTAACTTAACTTGTATTCTTGTATTTATTCTTACTTGTACTTTATCTAGTGGACTTAAAACTATTCCATAGAAAATGGGTCTACAGCATGAGGGTTTTGTCCTTTTTGTAGAATATGGTTCTTCTTCTTTTACTGTGGGGGCTTGGTTACTTTTGTTGCTATTTCAGGTGTTAAGGTATTTGGTATGTCTAAACTCCCCCACCACCAAAACAGCACAACTACATAATAATACATCTTATCGTTTGTTTTGCGATTGTGTTGTTGTTTAATTGGGTTTGGTGGTGTTGCGGACGATGTGTTATCACTAACTAACATATTTGTTTTGCTGATTGGTTTGCTTTTTGCAGTCGGTTCCAATCAGCTAGTCTATGGCCGGCCGCGAACACGCGCCAGACTTTTAAACTTAGGTAACAACTCACTAGCGGGTACATTCTACCTGTGTTTGCATTCACTTGTGGTAGCATTCACTTGCGCCTGCGGATTGTCCCTGCGGTGTCCTTCTCCTCCTTATCCGCTCATTTTTTTTTTGCGATTAAATTTAAATTTGATCAAATTAATATGATTATAAGTAATTAATCCCATGATTAATGGGCATAACCTATCCCAAATCTGTAATACATGTCAGCACGCAAGATTCTAGGACTTTGTTTCAAAACCGATCTTGCGATAATCGTATTTTAAATCATCCTCTGAATCAATCCGGCGCCGATCTTACTTGCTAACTAGCATATAAACGTTCATTGTCTGACTCTCTGATCTAACCATTTTTACCCTAGGCTGTGCTTCGTCCTAGCAGAGTACTTCTCAACGTCTGAGGTAGACAGTTGTTGAATCTGTTCAATACTTAGTTCAACGCCTAAATACTGGTCTAGTTTTTTTCCCCACACGCAGCTAGAGAGTTTATCTTTCTTTATGGCAGTGGTCTACGGAGTGGTCTGCTTGAGCCTCACACTTTAAAAGTTCGTCACATCCATTTTTAAAAGCAATAAAAAAAATATATAATCTTTTAAAACCATGCTTTTAACGCTTTGTTTAATGAAGCAGTGCCTATCGTTGGTGGTTATAGTTCTATTCAAAAAAAACCTCTTGCAAAAAAGTTGTTAGGAAATAAAAACCACCCAACATGGAAATTAGAAGATTCGCCAAAACTAGTTGCAACCTTATTTTAGTCTTTAACATACAAAGAATTATCTGATTAAAAAGCTATCATAGACAGAGCCTTTCGTTATTATGATTATTTAATTATTTTTTTAGTTAATAAAAAGATGAGTGAAAAAAGAGATTATCAATACGGATTTAACCTGTTTTGGTTTTTATCTCTGGCTGTATTAGGCGGCCTTAGTATAGGCTATACGTGTTAGCAAAAAACATGTTTAAAAATGAAACCGGCGGATCTATGAAAGGTTAGACACATTGAGAACGTTGTTATGGTTATAGTTGTAATTACTGCAGGGATAGCGTCAAAAGACTTTCTTTGTTAACAGGAATTATCCAAGAAAATATTAATACATAGAAAGATTTAATTTCATAAGAAAATAATGTATAAAAAGAGTCTGGAATTGGTTCTGATGGTGGGATAGGGGGCTATTGTTAATGCTTAGCCTTCTCGGAAGCAATTATATGTTTAGAAAATTGCGGTCCGATGAAGAGAGAGAACGGCATAATAAGGCTATAGATTATTTAGCAAAGCAAAGAGTGCGCTTATGAGAAAAGACGAATTGGCTCACTAGACTTTATTAATAGCAAAGTTAAGAGAATCGAGGGGCCTGCAGTGCACACAATTACAGTACTTGATGCTCAATGAATGATTATTACTTAGTGACAGGAAAGAAGTTCTAACAATCACCGCCGCGCAGGAAAGTCTGACTTTTATGAATCCATCTGAGGAACAGAAACTGCCAAGAGAATAGTTTTTAGTGCAGTTGGCATGACCCAGTTTTATCGTGTTGCTCACTTTCTTGTGTAAAATAAAATGCATTTAAAAATGGACAATACGAAGACAAATATATTATTCTCTCTAAAGGTATTGGAAAGGAAAAGAATGGCTATTTGAAAAACTGAGTAAAGCTGCTAGAGTGTCGAATCAGATGCGAAAGACTTGGCTTTCAAAACAGGCAATTTTGGCAAATAATCTGCCTGCCCAAAAAGATAATAAGGCCTAGATTTGTTAACTTCAGTTCCAAATGACAACCCACTCAGATGGAACTTGTTGTATCTTCCACAGGACATAAGTTAAGAAAAAGTTTAAGTATGCCTCTAACAGTTGTTACATGGCTTCAAGATACAAAGACTCTGAACCTTAAACGATAAAAGCTCAACTGCTGTGGCTGTAGCTTTACAACAAATATACATGCGTAGTCCATTAAAGTATCCTAGAATGAGTCAAGTTGATGAGAAAAGAGTTTAAAGGTTCTTGAACACAGCTGTTTTCAAAACATCCCCCCCCCATGTTACAGTTAAGAGATGGGATCCCCAGCAACATCGATCCCAAGCCCTAGTAAAACTTTATAAGAATCTAGCGAACGCCTGTTTACTTTCAAGATCCTGAGAAATTATGGACAGAACGAGTACACAGAATGGGTAGGAAGATTGCTGGAAGTCTTACGCGCATAACAATTAAGAATTTAAAGCAACAGGCCTTAAACAGTGAAGCAATCAAATTTTTAAAAAATTAGCATTACTGAAGATGTGCATGGGACGCAAATACTCTTGCCGTGTGAGTGGGTTTTTTTTTGATTTTGGTTTGTTTTTTTTTTTTTTTTTTTTGTTTTGGGACTAAAAGTAAGATACTTGTATGCTCCTGGAGAGGCAGAAGGTGATGTAATTAAGAGCTATTGATCCTATATGGAGCGTAGATGTTTATGAAGTTGAAAGAATTATGAAAACAACCCCTCCCGGTAATTATTTTAAGAGAGACTCTAGCTTCTAAAATGCCTGCCCTAAATGATCGTTTGTTCGTGAAGAGCTGCAAGTTGTCCCACCAAACACAGTGAGTTAACAAAAAAAATAGTATTTGCTAAACTTATAAATTTATTTTTTTTGCCTATTTTGTGGTTTAACTGATCGTGTGTTGTGTTTTTCAATGTTTCTGTTTAATGCATCAGTGTCTACCTGTCGTGAAGTAAAAGTCTTCTCCACTCCTTTATGAAGTTCAATTTTTTGTCGCCTATAATCCTCACCCATCAGCCCTAAGCTTCTGAAATTCTCATCTGTAATGTTTTTCATCCTGTAATGATTTTGCTTATCTTAATCTTAATGAACAAAGTTTGCTGATGCTAGGCTACAATGGCAGTGTGCTTTGTAATTTAGGGAGCTAATTTTTTTAAAACAGCAACTTAGCAATCATAGACACGGCACCTAAACCCGTGAAAACCAAGCCCCCTAAAGTTTAAAGAGGGCTGGGCGTCCAACCCCAGTAGCTAAAAGATCAACACTAGACCCCACACTTACGCTAGCTACAGCCGATGAGCCATTAATTAACGATAAAGAAAGAGTTATTTAAAGCGTTAGCATATTTTCTTCTGGTAACTCTATACTTAGCAAGTCGCTTTCTATTTCCTTTTGAAAAGTTCATTAATTTGCTTTAATCTAACTGTTGAACTCCATTTTTAATAAGATTATTTTTAAATTAATCTTATACATACTTTTTATTCATCCTTCTGGGCACACCTCTAACAGAAAAAACGCAATAAAATCAACATACTTAATGAAAGGTAAAGTCGGTACTGTGTTTGTCTTTGTCAACCATCACAGTAACCTGTCAATTCGCCTCCGTTTTTTAGTAATTTGCAATAACCCGGTCTTAAAGGGGCGTCCAAGTTTTCAGCCTTTATTGTGATATACCTTCGTGATTAACGTATGTTCTGGGCAACTAGTATCGGCCTCCCCGGAAGTAAATAAATAAGCGAAAAAATCTCCGTCCATTGCTTAGGCAGTGGCAGTAGCTTTGGGTTAAATTCAAGCCGACGAGGGGGTGGTGTGGGGGTGGTGGGGGGGGGGGGTCATCCCCCACTTCAGCAAGACTTCGTACTCTGTAAGATATAATCAGAACCTCGCTTAGTTATTTTCAATCTGTTGTTTTCTGTTTGTGTTCCTGGAATCTAGGCTAACAATAATGGTACCCTTCATTTATAGCTTTTCTAATAATTGTTTTCCTATCAAAGTATACATTAGGGCTTCGCAAGTTCAAACATTAAATTCCAAGCAATTTCAGGAAGCAACGCCCAAGCATTCCTCTTTATAAAGTTTGTATTCATGTTTGCCAAAATCGTTGCCCTTAATTTCTATCCTCTTCTGGGTAGGATATTGCAGTCCGTTTTTTGTCTTCATTTCTGTTCGTTTGTTTACCCTTCATCTGTGTATTTCATATCCATAAACATTTCCTGACACTCCTATTAGATCAAACCTCGATTGTGTCGCTAGGTCTTTGAGCTCTAATGCAGCGCATTAGGAGCTAGCTGCACTTTGGATTCTGCCCCCCGAGACATTCTTTTATAATAATAAAAAAAATTATAATAATTAAATTGTTATAAGCAATCAATAATAAACAATCTACAATAAACAAACGTATTGATCTGGGCTCAGTCCGTAGCATAGCTTAGCGTGCGTAGAGTTTTTCTAACTGCTCTTTTATGTTTTTTAGCTCACCTTTTCCCTTTAATTAATATAGTTTTTCACTTTCCCTTCTTCAAACTATCTTTGTCCTTAATGTAAAATAATACAACTGATTTTAACTGCGATCTAAAGTCTTTAAACAGCGTTGTATTTTGAGTTTTAAAGAGCCACAAAGAAACTAAGGCGTGGCGCCCACTAAAGGCCAGCTTTGACAGAGCTTTTCTTTTTTTAACCAATGTCTCGTTCTGCTGAACAGTCATCAATAATAAACAGTGTTTCAGTCCCTCAAATAATCTATAGTAATGTTCTAAACAGATTCCCGCTCTTTGTTGCTAGGATCAACTAAAAATATTTTCTCGTCTGTCCAAATAAACTTCCTATCTTTGTAAGACTTGTTGGCTTAATGGTTGTGCAGAATATAACAATGTGCTCGTAATGACACCTTATATTGTTTTGTAACAATCAAGTACGAAACAGTTTTTTCCCACACCCATAATACCGGCAGATAAGAGAACAGAGCGGATGCTTGGTGGCAGAAACTTCAAGCTATCCACGGTTTTTATTAGAATTTCTTCTGCAATTTAGTAAGCCGCATCTTTTAACCTGTTTCTTCACTGTTAACTGACATCACAACCATAAAACATGCATTTGTATTGGTGCTTCCCGTCCGCTTTCTTGTGAATATTTTATTTTATGCCATCTTGCCTACCCTTTCTCCACTGTTCCAACATTCTGTTGCAAATGTGGAGCTAAAATCCACCACAGCCCATATTTTGGTTATGTAAGTAGACTTCGAGTCTTACATCATAAAGCGAAGTTTTTTACAACACGATCAACTGCATGATCCCTTTGCCTACCTCCAGCGAACAACTTTCTTATTTCATCAAGTTTTGTGAGGTAAAATTCCGCGCCCCTGAATACAACTGATCAGACTTGCCATTTATTGCACATCGACCTCTCATTTTTGGATTATAAAACGCTTCGATTTTCTCTCTGAAAAGGAGTTGTTTTCTTCATAAATAAAACAAAATTCCTTTTAAAGACGTCAGAGACTGATTAAGATGTATGTTCCATAGAGTGTCTCGGGGCGTGTCTAGGGGCTGTGATGGAGTGTATAACGTTTTTATACCGTTTACTTTTATACTGTAAGATTGTTCTGGCCAGTCCAGGGTTATAACAACATCAAACTCAAGAGAGATGGTCACTAACTGTGTACATTGGCTAAAGGATCTTCAGACGAACGACAGAACCGCTAGGATTAAATGTCAGTTCATAAGTAAGTTTTCTTTAGTGTGCCTTGTATTATGGCATTTGCGTCCTTTAACAGGCTCAAATCTAGAGGTTGCAGAAGTCTGTTCCAAATGCCTTCTGCTACTGCCCTAATCTTTAACATCATTTTTTGCATCCTCCGCTTTAGCGGCTTTGCTTTGAGACCGTTGGGCTTGGGTATTCCTGATAAACTTTCTCTTTCCTTTCGTTATTAGCACCAAAGGTCAAATAAGGCAAAAATGTCGGCACTCGTTTAGTACAAAGGGCGGCTCGACCCTCCAGTTTGATGCCATATGTTTATCGATTGCCCTACCCAAATAGCAACAACATAGCATAGATCTGCTGATGTAATTTCTATTTGAATGGATAGTTAGCGTGCCTGGCATTATAACTATCGTCAGCGCCAAGATCAGGGAACTTGTCTATTAAAGTTTGCCCGGCTGAACGTTATGAGAATTTTACACTAAGTACAGTCTGCCTTATACCATTTACGCCGTGGTTTCCTTCTCTTTTCTTGTATGGATCGAGGTCACAACCGTATGAGTTCATTTTTTATAATACATATAGAATTTAATAAAAAGATGGAGAGATTTTGACCCGATGGATCCTGTTTGTGGAGAAGATGATGAAGAACTAGGTCCCTCATTTCAAGAAGAACTATAAGGATCGGGTCTTTACTCCCCAGCCAACGTCAAGAACTATTGCGAGAAAGACAATCCTTCTATTAGAACTTAGGACAAGCGTCCAGCGTGCTTGGAATCCTATGATTTTGAGAAGAGGCGGGCATAATTGTATATAAGAACTGGTGCAGGAGACCGCGTAAAAGTCAACTTCAACGCACAACCCCACCAAGTTTTAAAACTAAGCACAATTTAGGCGAAAACTCTCTATTGCTAAGGCAGAACAATTAAACCTTTTAGAGCTTAGAGGTAAGCCGTTGTCGTTTACCTACAGATCTTGGGTACAAGAGTTGCCAACACAATCTAAAATACAAAACATACCTCTTCAAGAATAAATCGAACAGACATGATGAACTAAGAGCAGAATGAAACGAGTTTTTTAATGAGGAGACGCAGTTTAAAACAATTGAAGATTCTCCATTTCCTATGCTGAAATCCTGGGGCTTAATGAGGCTACGGACAATAAGGGTAACTAACAACAATTTAGGCTAAACTGGTGACTAGATAGATAGATAACGAATAAAAAAATAAACTCGCTTATGCAGATGATAACAAATTAGTGCGAGAAAAGAAAATGCTAGAATACAGCAGAAAAATACAAGATTTAATTCTCCAAAGGTCAGACAGGTTAGAAGTGGCTGTCCTACTACAGAGTGCGAGCTAGCATCACAAACAAGCAAATCAGGGAAACTTATAATCATAATACTTTATGAAAACATACACGCTAGGCTTCAAGTAATAAGACTCTGTTCAGGGAACATGGATTCATAGTTATTATGTTAACATCCGGTTTTGGTTTTGCTATCTCTACACTCGTTTAGTCTTTAAAACCGGCAGTGCACAACCGGACGCATTAGCGCCCCATCCCTCACCTTGTAGAAAGGTGGATTAGAAACGAATTACAAACCTTCTAGCAAACTTATTAAAGAATTTAAGCGGGCAGAAGCGCTTGATGCTTGCCTGCTATAATTTTGCAGTGTAGTTATTGGTTTGGTCTAATATAGGCAAAGTGCTGGTATATGGCTGACCATCTGTGGACGAGTTAGGAGTGCTAGCTGCTGGATTAATTTTATTGAAATAATATAGCTTAATCCTTGAAAGTTAAAAATACAACAAGTGCTGTGCTTTTGCTAGTGTGACAGTCAGTGGGGGTGTGGTAGATCAACAGGTGGGGAGTGCTTTCTTGGGCGGCTTTCGGCTTGTGGGCACTTATAACTGGACGCTTCCTTCTGGCTAGGTTACATTCTTTAAAATGGATGGAGCGGCCTTGTTATAA
>CM031626.1:36874705-36877205 GCA_018398815.1 Conus ventricosus | reverse complement strand
CTTGTTGGGTGCATACAATTTGTTTCTTCTGCTTTTCCGTCTCACGCTCTCGCCCTCTCTCTCTCTCCAGCGACTTAATGTAGCAGTAAGAACTGCCGTGCCTGGAGAGAATGTAAATATGTCCGTTCACGATCGCCCATCTTATTTCTCTTGTTTTGCGCAAGAATTAGAAGAAGTTATATGTGTGTGCGTGCGTGGGGGTGGGGTGGGGTGGGGGCGGTTTAATTAACTAGGTCAATTAGTCGCAGATCGTTTTGACCTAGTTTACTGCACTGCTTTGTAGGACAAAACGTGCGTGGGCAGGGGGTGGGGTGTGCGTGCATGCGTGACTGGGGGTGGGGGTGGGGTGGGGTGGGGGTGGTGGCAGGGTGTGTGCATGGGTGGGGTGGGGGGTGGGGGTGTGTGCGTGCATGGGGTGGGGGTGGGGGTGTGTGCGTGCGTGGGGTGGGGGTGGGGGTGTGTGGGGGTGTGTGTGTGTGTGTGCAGGAGTTACCTCCCTTAGTATTAGTTTCGGCCCTGTTGCGGGCCTTTCTAGGACGCAGCCGTCCATTGGCAAGTGACACAGTTCTGGCGTATTTTTAGGCTGGAGCTTGCTTCCTCGACTATTGATTTTTTCACAGCAGACCGCGTTAATCGCTCTGCCAGAACTCGCGAAAGCCAACGTCACTTTGCATATATTTTACAATGAGCTTTCTTTTCTCATACAAGCTGTGGATCGAAATTCCAAGCTTGTGAAACTTTGGATAGTAGAAAAAACAAAATGATAATTCCATCAGTTTTCTACACAGCCTGGGTTCCATCAGAATTTCAGTTTTCAAATAATTCTCCCAGGACGCTTTTGGATTAGATTTTTAAAAACAGTTTTTGTTCTTTCAAGCCAATGGCCTAAAAGCAAAGATTGTCGAAGGGTTTTACGATTTTCAGCTTTGATCTCAGAACCAGCTTTCAGTAAAACAGGTGTAATTTCGGTTATGTTTTTCAGCTTCATAAAAGAACCTTCATCAATCGGCTCATAATCAAGTTGCTCTACAAAACAATTACGTAAAAAAGCATCCAGTTCACTTACTGTCATTTCCCGTTTTCCTTGCTTCGTTTCCAAAAGATTTAGACTCTCTTTTGGTCGGGTCGGTTTTGAGCAAGGCTCGCCACGTTCTAATTTTTCAAGATACAAAATCATTTCCTGATAATACTTTTTGTGTTTCAATATTATTCTTTTTTGATCATCCGAATAAAGCAAATGCTCAGTTAGGCTTTCTTGAGAATTGGCATCCATTGTGGTCTCTTGGGTTTCTTGCGAAACAGTTCAGCTTCCAGACTTGAATCGGCCATTTCTGTTCAGAAAAGTAACACACACGTCTTCACTAATAGGCGCTCCTAGCAAGAATGAGAGTAGGCCGGCTAGCTCAACGTCCCGGCCAAAAATGATGTCATACCTCCTGTCGATTGGTTGAATGTGCACACGTGATGGGCCGAGCTGTCCATGTGCAGCGGAGTGTGCAAAACAGTTGCGGCGACCAATATTGATTGGAGCCAGTCTGGGGGTGGGACTGTCAAGCCATATAAATGTTTAGTTGATTTTATGTGCCTGGAGAGAATGTAAATATGTTGGTTCACGATCACCAAATCCTATTCTGCACGGAAACCCCCTGTTTTAAAGTACTAATTACGTCGATTTTAGAGGTTTTGAGGTGTTAATCTTAGTGTAAAACAGGTGTTAATTTTGGCAAAAACTGACATAAGATGGACGTGATGTGTATGTGAAAAAGGGGGTTTTCGTGCAAAATAACATGGGTGGTCTTGAACCAACATATTTACATTCTCTGTCCACTTGAAGAAAGTTCCTGCTCCGCCTCCAGAACCAGAACAACCCACAGAAGCAGAGAAACCAGAGACCCCCAGACCTGTACAAAGACTTGAGACTCAAAAACCTGAGCCACGGTCGACTCTTGGAGAAACTCCTAGGACAGAGGCTACTAGAACACCCACTCCAAAGGCTCATATCCTGGCGAGATCACCACCCAGGACAATGAGGACGCGATCAGGATGGCTGGTAAAAGAAAACCAGCACAGAGACTATGTCTACTAAGGAAACAGTAGACGAGACTGTATATATAAATATGTTGAAGTTGAGCTTATTAGTTTATGTTAGAGATTCTTTTTTTAAGGATTATATACAGTTGTGTTAGAGACTTCTTATCTTCTTTAAAAAGAGAAGGATGTTGCATTATGACCTGAAAGCTACGCGTCGGAGTAACCTCCCTTAAACTCATGGTGCATGCGTCAACTATACCCAGCCTCTTTCTGGATCCAGCCGTTGTTCTAGCTAGCCATGACAAATGACAGACAATACTGAACGGACAACTAGGTAGGTACCCTGACTGTTCGCGAGTGAACCAGCAGCACTAAAGTACCACAGTATCACAAGTAACATAACAGTAGACGCCTTATGTGACACTGCATCGAATCCGTAGGACTGGCACAGTCTTCTGCTATTTACTTA
>CM031626.1:36857264-36874605 GCA_018398815.1 Conus ventricosus | reverse complement strand
TTTGTCACTGAGTCATGAAGAATTAAAATACTTGGGAGATTAGGATCAGGGTTTGGAAGTGCGTTCTCTTTTTCCGTAGAACTAGGTCTTGGCCTATTACGTCTTTCAGCGGGGCTTTGTTTGACGTCATTACAGTTTGCGATTCGATTTTTTTTCTTCTGATGTTCTTTTTTCAGATTCTTTGGCTTTGTTTGTTGTTTTGGTGCCTTTTTCATTGCATTTTTCCTGGGTGGTATTGTAGGCCTACTGGATTGAGGGATACGTGGTGGTGATGCTCCCGAACCAGCAGCTTCAGCATATGTAGGCTTACCAATACTGTTGGACTCTGGGTTCCAACGCTGTTGACCATTTTCTTCTTCTTTACATCATTTGACCGGGCGACCTCATTCTGCTGTTGAATAATTTTTTCTAAATTTGAAATTCGTGTGCAGAGCGCTGCTACCATTTCATGTAGGTTAAACAGACTAACTCTACTCACGCCAGGTCCGATGTGTTGACTGCTGGTTCCGGGCATTGTAGCGTGGTCCACGCCATGAGCAACCAAACCGTCTTCGTCGCTCGTAGTACTTTTCTTACGTTTTCCGACTGAGTCGCCCGTTCTCCGACTGTCGGTGCCCAGGATCAGTGTCCCGAGCGCTGATGACTCGGCTGTTCTGTCTCTTGTTCTCCTCGATCTCGCCATCTTCATGAACTTTGCACAAATTCAGTGCTGCCTACCATTTCAGTGCTTGACCGTGGCCGCCATCTTGTGTGTCAAGTGTGTGTGTGTGTGTGTGTGTGTGTGTGTGTAAGTGTGTGTGTGGATTCTGTTGGCTTAATTTTTTCTTAAGAGTATTAACAGGAGGTGACAATTCTAGCCTACCTGTACGTTCACGAGTTTGTGACTTGGCATTGTCTTTTCTTAAGTCAGGAGAACAGTTTTTTGAGACGGTTACTGGGCGGGAACAAGCCGCCTTTTTCGTGACCGGCGATTTACTTTTGTTCCCAGCTACAAGTAAGGAATATGACATAGGAACAGTATGGTTGCTTGTACTGGAAGCAAGGTTTTCAGACTGGTGACCACACTGTTCAGGATTTGCTTGCCCTTCTGGCTGCGCCCGTGCAAGAGAAATGGCTTCTAAGTAAGAAATATAATTAGATGATTTTAAAGAACCCGCCAAGACTCTGAGTTTATATTCAGGGCAACCAAGGTAAGAAGCAGAGTGATTTCCTGAACAATTCACACAGCGCCTGCCATTGGAACATTTGTTACTGTCATGGCCAGACAGACCACATCTACCACACGTCTGTTTGGAGCGACATGCGGATTTTATATGTCCCAGTCTGTTGCAGCGAGTGCAACGAAATACTTGCAGAGCAAATGCTTTGATATCAAAGGATTGAAACCCCAGAAAGATTTTTGGGAAGACTTGGGACAGTGAAGGTAATTTTCACAGTCCTCGAGTCACTGCTATCTTTATTTTTCGATCTTTTGACGGCTTTCGCTCCTGGTTTTTCTCTTGTAATATCATCGAGAGCAATATCAACAGGGAGGGGTTTAATCACCCCTTCGGTATACACTTCAGGGATGGAGCAATTGATAGTGATGCCAGCCAGAGTTTTGGTATTTAAGAATGCGTGTTGCTGATCAGTGGAAGAACAACCGATCAACCACTTCCCGGACAACAGTTGTTGTTTCTGTTCAATAATGGTCCGATGGTATTGGTCCTGCTGAGAACCCCAATATCAGCCAAAGTTGCAGAACCCTTTTTAGTGTCTTCCAAAATGACTGGAAAATGAAAAGACGACGATTTTTCAGATTCTGAAAGATTTTGATGTGTCGTAGACTTGGTCTCTCTGACACACGGCGATGTTGGTGATGTTTTGACAGTTCTGAGGATGACGGCCACAATGAGGTGGAAACCTCGAAAAGGCTCTACTGCCCTGGTCAACATTGGCTGTTTCATCCTTTTTTGAATCTTTTAAATAAAGGTTTAGGCCGTTTAAAACCAGATGCCTTTTCTTCCTTCTCCTTCTAATTTTGACCTTAGTAGTATTCTTGGTGTGTATGGGAAACCCTTTCAATTAAATTCATCAGTGTTATGAAAAAACTGCTTACACTTCTTTATTGGAATTCAGAAGAATTAGTTCAAACTGTGACGCCGGGTGTGTTATGAAGTAGATTCAAAGAAACAATATTGAATAAACATTTTTTTTCCTGTGTACAAAATGATGCACCTGTAATTCCGAGAAGAAAACGTTTCTTACCTGTAAGCTCAGCAATCAAGCACCTTTACATCTTTTTTTACAAAAAAATCAGGTACATTTAAAAATTTTTCATATATTTGTTTTCAAAACTTCCAAGTCTCTCCTTGATCAGGAGACTAAGACTGTAATCAGCAAAAACAGCTGCTATGTATCCGAGACCTCAACTCAACTTTGGGTGAAATCACCAGTTCTAAAAACACTGTACAGATAAACATCCTCCCTGTAGTCACTCTGAGATTATTGGAAAAAATGATTTGCACAGCTTTTTGTAGTGAGAAATAGCTCTCTCTTCCTCCCCTCTCTCTCTCTCTTTCCCCTCTCCTCCTTCCTCCTCTCTCTCTCTCTCTCTCCCCTCTCTCTCTCTCTCTCTCCTCTCTCTCTCTCTCTCTCTCTCCCCCCTGAAATGCCTGCAGCTGATTTTGCAATGTGCAGCTGCACATCAGGGGCAGATGGGGTGCTGAATTGAAGCCGATTACAATGGGCCAACACTGATCCCCCTCCTCCTCAATTTGACAAGTTCTACTTCATATTAAGCGCTGTTGTAGTTGCATCAAATTGCACAAAAAAACAGGCGTGGGCATGAACATCTGTAAAATAGTGATAGAACTGCTCAATGTAGAGTCTTTAAATTAATACATATTTACATACAAAATTTGGGCGTCTGGTATGGCTGATCCAGAATACTGAACTGAGTAGTTTCAGGCTAATTGTCAAATTATTGACAACAATGAAAATATGCTTTTGAATTTAGCTATGTATCTATTTAGGGACGCAAAGATTATCACTTTGTTTTTGTAACATATTTAAACTATTTCACCATTAAAATTATTTCATATGTTGCATCTATGAAAGCCCCGTAACTGACCATTCCTTTTGTTCAACTGTAAGTGAACCTCATCTCCATACTTTCTTCTGCTGTCCTTTCTTTATGCCACTTTTAAAGGGCTCATTCATTTTTTATATGGGGGGGGGGGGGGTATTTTGTGTGGGTTTTTTTCTTTTCTTTTTTTTCCTTTTTTTTTTAGGAGATGGGTGGAGGACTTGAATTTCATTGATACGGTGCCACAAACCTTCAAACAATGTCAAAATTGTCCACAGGCTTGGGGCTTGATATCAAAAAACTTCGCTAAAACAAATTACCAAGGGGGAAAAGTTAGAATTATTGTTCCAGCAAAGAGATGCTGGAAAAAAACGATGCAAGGACAATGTTGACATTTCTTTCATTGTAGTGGCACAACATGGGTGATCCCGGGAAAAATGGAAAATCGAGGAGGGCAGGGCTGACGAAGAGGCTAATCCCATTTCACACCCAGTCCTCCCTGTTACGTGGTCTACAATTGGCAGATAGCTCTGTATGGGAAGTCACGTGATTACATATGTTAATGGAAGTTAACGGGTTTTCTGGGCTCCATCTACCGTGAGTCGATTCCATTCTGCCTCGTCTCCACTTCTGTATGAAGGCTGCACGCAACATGGGGGCAGTGGTGGGAGGCTTCCATCCACGGTTAAGTCTACAGAAAAACTAGTTATTAATTAAATAACTGTCCCCTTTAAAAAAGGACTGACACAGCGGCCGCAGATCTAGACCTTCATCATACTGATCACAGTAAACAACATCATCATGGGAGATACGGACGATGAGACACATGGTCGCCAATTCGGGCATCAAAGCCCCCCAACCTTTTGTACTGGGTTCCAATCCAGCTGAAAACTGGAAATTGTTCAAGCAAATACAAAACGTACGCACTTCTTGCACAGCTAGACAAACAAAAAGAAGTTATCAAACTGCCATGTTTCTGCACAGCCTTTCCGACGAAGCACTTCGAGTGTACAACGGATTTTACTTTGATAGTGACACTCCCCACAGTACAACAAAATAATGACAGATTAAGAAATTGCTGTAGGTCAATCAATGTTACATATGAACGTTCGTATTCAATCAGAGGCAACAAAAAAGGGGAATCTTTGAAAAATTCTACTCCACAATAAGAGGCCTCAGCAAAAACATGTGATTTTCCAATAGTATGACTCTTATGAATCGAGACAGGATTGTGCTTGGAATCTGGACCCAGCAACAAACCGAAGTTCGAAAATTAGGAAACTTAATCTGGAGAAATGGTAGACATTTGAAAAGCAGCTGAAAAAGCTATGCACAGGGCAAAGCTATGAGCTATATGGAAAACACAGAAGCTGTTCACCCAAAATAAATAACACACGCTCGAAGTCAGAAGTGTAATATTTTGTGGCACACGCATAAGCTACGTAAAGAAGAAGCCCAGTTTGGAGAAAAAAAATGCTTTCGTTGTTCAGAAAAAAATCACTTCAGCCGCAAATGCCACAGTGCTGGAAGCAGAGGGACACACAGCGAGGTGTTAACCAAGTACAGAAAAAAACAGAACTAGGAGCAAGACACACAAACTGAGGACTGGTCAACATGTTGGTCAGCCCAACAAAGAAAGTGCAGGGTTTTAGTTGGTACAAGGGCAAGAAATAACATTTCAGATAGATACTGGATCATCTGCGAACATGCTGCGGCAAAGTTTGCTAGTCACATAAAACCAAACCCAAAAGATAAAGAAAATTGGAATCAACCAACTCAAAACCTGTTGGCAAAACCGAGAGTCAATAACCAATCCGAAGAACAAGAAAACGATAACACAGTTGATTTCACTGTGTTGGGGAAAACAACTTAACTCCACTACTTGGTCACAAACCTCACAGGATATGGTTTGATCAACATAGAAAAGGACAAATTCATCCGGTAGCAAAAGCTCCATTCTGCTTTACCAGAAGAGGAAGATTTTCGATGGCATCACTTGAAAACCCTGGCTGCAAACATCTTGAAAAAGACCCAACAAGCGAAACCAGTCATCATGCTACTGGCCACAACCAATTTCTCTCAGGCCTCAGCTTAAAACTGAGCTTGAAGATGGTTGAAGAAAGGATGACAAACCAGTGAGTGAACCTACACCATGGGTCAGTCAAATAGTTGTCACAAAGAAAAAAACAAGGAAACTACGAATCTGCCGTCCACCGGAGCAAACGCTTTGAACGAAAAACAATACACCCTACCAGTTTAAAATATACTTCAGACTCAGCAAACCCACGGGTTTTTCAAGGCGGATCTTCGGGGAAATTTCTGGCAGTTCGCTTGATGAAGAGCAAGCTTCCTGACCATTTTCAGATATTTTTGGCCGATCCCGCTGGCTAAGACTACCCTTTGGACTTCGTTTATCAGAAATATTTCAGAAAAAACCTCCAAAGGGGTTTAATCATACGATGATGTCACATCCACGGGGAAACAACTGAAGCACATACAGACACACCATCTTTTCTACAGGGATGTCGGAAAAACAGTAAGCTCAACAAGGGAGAAATTACCCTACGTCTGAAAACATCACATTCATGGGACCAAAATCACAAAGAATGGCTTACAATAGCCCCTGAAAAGGGAAACCTCAAGCACCCAGCCCCAAGAATTTGGGGGAAAAAGACGATTCCGGGCTTGGTTAATTACCTCTCACGGTACCGAACCCCTTTACGGGATTTACACCCTCTTCAAAACGTACTCCGAAAGACGTACGTGGATGGGACATCTTCTCAAAAACATGCCTTCAAAGCTGAAAAACAAGTCATGAACAGCCCCACTCGGTTTTTCTACAAACCCGGAAAACCCCTCACACTCCCCAAATGTGCAATAAATAGGGCCCCTGGCTCTGTACCATCAAGATAACAGCCAATTGCTTTGCAAGCAAACCCCTCTCCCAAGAGGGAACACGCAAAAATAGAAAAAAAATGCTTGCTCTGCTCTTTGGACTACAAAATTTTTCACCACTACACTTACGGCCGACAAGTCAAGGGGTTTACAGATCAAAACCACCGTCTCAATCTGAAAGAAACCATTTCAAAGCCCCAATGCGCCTACAGTCCAGCTAATGAGGACACAAACATACATTTTCACTTTGGGAGTCCCAAACCACAAGAGATACCTTGGCAGACCCCTGTCACGAGCACCGTTTCTACGGGAGCAGCTACAGAGTCAAAATCTGTAAATTTCGCGCGCTATCCCCTTCCCCCACAACCCCTTTGATGAGACAAGGGGCCCAACGCGAAGACAGTACCCTTACTCAACTCAAAGATTGATTCTCACGGGTTGGGCTCCCTTTCATAAAGACAGGAATACCCACCTACTACACAGCTTATTCGACACAAGATAACTCACCGACAAGAGGATTGTCCTCAGGGAGAAAGAGTGGGCATACCACAAGCATGAGAAAGAAATGAAGGAAAAGGTTCATCAGGACACTCGGGCATCAAATTCGTGTGTACGGAGAGCACGGCAGCTCATCTTCGGGCCCCAGATGTCAGCAGAAACGGCATTTCTTTGAGGCATGGATGGTGACTTCGCTAGGCAAAACAACACAGAGACCTTTGACGGGGTTCCCAGACCGCCCAGGAAAAAGGGGGAAATGACGAAGTATCTACTGTAATGAGGTATTTTCAAAATCCAAGGGGGACATACCTCATTACAGTAGACTACTTAGTCTTTTCTTTTGAACTGGACATCTACTGGAACCACGCAAAGCAGTTCTCAGAAAAATAAACAACATTCGCCCCCTGGTATACCGGGACAGGGGTATAAGTGACAACGGTCCCCTTTGCATCCAACAGTTAAAGGCTTTCGCCAAATTGGGGTTTCCGCATGTCCCCCCACCCCCGGACACACCCAAGCTAACGGAGCCGGAAGCTGCCGTTAAAGGGCCAAAAATATGATGAAAAAAATGCCTATAGAAAGGAAGATCCATATTTAGGTCTCCTAAAAACCTCAGGAACACAAGAAGGGACAAACATCAACCCCAATGCAACCCTCATGGGCAGACGACAAAGACACACCCCCACCACTTTTAATTTGTTGAAGCCGTTGCGGAGACTACACCAGCAAGAGAAAAAACGTTTTGAAAAAAAACGTAAAAACAGCTGAAGGTACGGGGAAGGGAAAGATCTAAACCAAACTCCGGTGACACAGTCAAGACCCAAACCGTTGACAAGTCCACAACCATCTGAAAAAAACCGATTGTCGTCAACAGGGGGGCCAGCAGGACCTACACTACAAACCGGTGTGGAAACGATTTAAGCCCAAAATGGGGTTTTTCCCTTTTCGCCAGTTCCCCGCCCCTCTCACACCCCATGCCCCCTAAAACGATCCAATCCCCAACCCAGCCTTCCTCCCCATCCCCCATCAATGCTGACAGCCCAAAAAGGCAGCAAAACGGACATCAAGACGGGGGGCGACAACCAGCCCACCAGCTCTACCAGACCATGATCCAGACCCCAACATCCATCGGCCCGTCCACCAGGATCAAACCAGAAACCTAAGCCAGTCCAGACTCGCCAGGGGACCCACCAAAAACCATCATCACAAACGGGAAACCATGAAGCCTTGAAAGATACGACCTTAAAATTCCTGACTGGCAAAATCAAAACCAAACATACTGTCATTTAAGTAATTCAATCTTTGACAGTAGTCAAAGATAGCAAACACACCCAGACACAAAATCTTAGTGTTCAAAAAAAAGGGGAAAAGAAAGAAAAAAAATGTTTGGGTTTTATTATTTGGTTTTTAATTTTAAATAAAAAATGCTAATTTGAATTTGCCCAAAGTTACATGCATTTAATCAAAGTTCATTAATTCACTTTCCAAATTTTACAAAAATTTCCCAAAGGGGGGAGATGTTCGTGGCTAAAAATTGGCAATGCTCTGTATCGGAATCCGTGATTAAATATTTTTTGGGAATTAAGGGTTGTTGGGCTTCATTTACCCCGTGAGTCGATTCCTTTTCCCCCCTCCCCACTTCTGTATAAAGGCTGCCGCAGCACTCCCGGTGTCTTTCTTTGACTGAAGGTATCGGACCAATCAACAGAATTTACCCATAAAAGGGAAACTAGGGAAATAAAATTCTTGGGCAATGGTGTTCAACCAATCGAGTCTTGTCGAAAGGGGGTTTCCGACATTTTCACTTCGCTTAAAGGCGTTCGACGCATACTTCCGACAGATTTTGACGTTTTAAATTATACCCCCTTTATTAAAGTGAAAAAAAACTCGTTTCGCGACAGGGGGGCCTTTTGCTTTGCATTTGTTTCACTTGACCGTTCTTCGTGATTCTTAGTCGTTTTATATCGTTTTGGTTTGTCTCGTTCCTGCGATCACACGATTTGAACTGCGGCGCCCGGGTGAATAGGTTCGTGGGGACTGAGGGGAAATCAACATGCTGGTCCAGTTTTTGGGTTTTTTTGCGTTGTCAAAAATCTATTTTTCTCTGTGGGTCTCCCAAGTGCTCAAGGTAATGGGGGGGATAACATCATGAAGAAGGGATTACAGTGTGCACAATTTTTTTTTTTTGCAAATGTGTATCATTTTGGATAACTTACTCATTAAACTGTGCAGATTCCTCCCCAAGGTAAGCTTTTTTGATAAAATATATTATTTTTTCTATCTAAGGGTGTATGTTTCATGTTCTGGGTGAATGGTTGATTTTTTATGATTTTTGGGGGGGAAATTGCCAAAAATTGTGTACTAGGGACAAACCAGTCCTTTTGACTGCGATTTGATTGAGTTAGTCTATGAAATAATGTGCAACTTCCTAAGGTGCCCCCTTCCCTGCTGTGCATTGTGTAAAAACCCAAAGGGGTTTTGTACACTTTCAGTTCGAAAATGAAGTGTATGAAACCCCCTTTTGATTGCTTTTTAAATCCCAAAATTTGGGTTTTCTTTTCACGAAATTTCACATAAAACCTGATTCTTCATTTTGAAACAAGCCCCACTGTACTTGTTTGGGAAAAATGAACCTAACGGGTACATTTTTCCAAAGACCTTTGGGACGTTTTTGGGCATTAAGATTCAGCTTTAGTCTTGAATCCTGATATATCTTTCAGTGGGATTACTGTGTGGTCCCCGTCATAAACGCTTGTTTGGCACACTTTATAGGCATACAAAAACTTGAAAGCCCTTTTGAGTTTTCCCCACACAATGCAAGAACCCAGTAAAAACCCAACAAGACCCAATTATTTTGCTTGGGAAAACACAATGTAGGCATATATATAAAAATAGTTAAATACATGCATATAAAAAATGAATGAACATGGAGAAAAAAAGGGGGGGGGGGTTTCCCCTTTTTCCATATATCACCTCAAATTGTTTAGTGGTTGCTTCAGCTTATTTCATACATTGACATACACGAGCAGTGCACATGGGCAAATTTCTCATGGAGACATACACGAGCAGTGCACATGGTCAAGTTCTTTCATGGAGAAACACAAGCAGTGCAATGGTCAAGTTCTATACAGGAGACAGCACAAGCAGTGCACATGGTCAAGTTTTTCTACATGGAACTACACAGAGCAGTGACATGGTCAAGTTCTATACGGAGACATGCACAAGCAGTGCACTGGTCAAGTTCTATACATGGGGGGGCATGCACAGAAAATGCACATGGTCAACTCTAACTGGAGACACACAGAGCAGTGCCAGTCAAATTCTCTACAGGGGACACACAAACAGTGCACATGGTCAAGTTCTCTACATAGACATCCAAGCAGTGCACATGGTCAAGTTTACTGGAGACTGCACGAGCAGTGCACATGGGCAAGTTCTCTACATGGGGGACATACACGACAGTGCACATGGTCAAGTTCATACATGGGACATGCAAGAGCATGCCATGGTCAAGTTCTATACATGGGGACTCACAGAACGGACATGGTCAAGCTCTATACATGGGGGACATACAGACATGCACTGTCAAGTTCCTACAGGAGACATACACAGAGCAGTGCACATGGCAAGTTCTCTAAATGGAGACTATACAGAGCAGTGACATGGTCAAGTCTCTACAAAGGGGACATGACAGGCAAATGCAGTGGGGAGGTTCTATACATGTGACATACACAAGCAGTGGGGGCACTGGTCAAGTTTCCCCAATGGGGAAAATACATAAGCGTGTACATGGTCAATTTCTTCGTGGGGACATCAAGCATGCACATGGGCAAGTTTTATTCATGGAACTACACAGACAGTGCACATGGTCAAGTTCTATACGTGAGACATCAGAGCAGGGCCATGGTCAAGTTTATTCATTGAGACATACACAGAGCAGTGCACAGTCAAGTTCCTACTGGAGACATACAGAGAGCAGTTCACATGTCAAAAGGGTTTAAATATGTAACATACACAGACAGTGCCATGGTCAAGTTTTATACATTAAAATACACAAAAGCATTTTTACATGGTCAAGGTTTTTAATGAGAATACACAGAGCATGCACATGGTCAAGTTCTCTACGGGGACCTACACAGAGCATGCCATGGGGCAAGTTCCTAATGGAACAACACAGGACAGGCACAGGTCAAGTTATATAATTGGACTACACGAGCAGGCACATGGTCAAGTTCTCTACTGGCCAGCACAGGCGGGATATGGTCAGGTTCTATCAGAAGCAACCCGGGCAGTGCACTGGTCAAGTTTATCCCTGGGACATACCAGAGCAGTGCACATGGGCAAGTTCTATACTGAGACATACACAAACAGGCACATGGCAAGTTCTATACATGGGAAAATAGGAACAGTGCACATGGTCAAGCTCTTACATGGGGCATACAGAGAACAGGCCCATGGTCAATTTCTTACAGGGGGAAAATACAAGAACATGCACATGGGCAAATACAACATGGAGCTAACCCCAGCGTGCACATGGGCAAGTTCTTACTGAAACCTACACACAGCAGTGCAAAATGGTCAAGCTCTTACACGGGCATACAAGAGCAGTGCACAGGTAAAGCTCATACATGGGGCAACAGAGAACAGTGCACATGGTCAGTTTTATCATGAGACTAACGAGCATGCACATGGTCCCCCGTTCTATACATGGGGGACATACCACAGCAGGCACATGGGCAAGCTCATACATGGAGACCTACACACAGCGTGCACTGGCCCGTTTATACTTTGGGGACTACACGACGTGCCATGGGAAGCTCTTACATGGAGACTACACAGACAGGGACATGGCAAGTTCTATACATGGAGACATACACAGAGCAGTGCACGGGCAACCTATACATGGAGACATACACAGACAGTGCCATGGTCAAGTTAAACATGGGAAAATACACAAGCATGCACATGGTCAAGCTTATACATGGGACCTCCGACCCCGGCCCCCGGCAAGTTCTATACATGGAGAATACACAGAGCAGTGCACTGGCAAGCCTTACTTAAAAACACAGGAGTGCACAGGTCAAATTCTAACATGGGGACATCACAGGCGTGCACATGGTCAAGCTCTATACATTAGACATAACCGGGGCAGTGCACATGGGCCCAAACTCTATACATGGAGACTTTCACAGAGCAGTGCACATGGGCAAGTTATATACATAGACATACCAAGCAGTCACGGGCAAACCTTTACGGGGGCTAAAGAGCGTGCCATGGTCAAGTTCTATACAGTAGACATCACAGAGCATGCCATGGTCACGTTCATACATGGGGACCTCACACAGCAAAAGGGACATGCCAAGTTCTATCATGCAGACATACACAGAGCAGTCACATGGGCAAGCTCATACATGGGACTACACAGAGCAGGGCACATGGTCAAGTTTTATACATGGAGACATACACAGAGCATGCACATGGTCAGCTTATGCATGGAGACATACACAAGCAGTGCACACGGTCAAGCTCTATCGTGGAGACATACACAGGCAGTGCCATGGTCAACTCTATCATGGAGCAAAACAGACAGTGCACATGGGCCCCCTCTATAATGGAGCATACACCAGCAGTGCACATACAACTCTAGCTGGAGACATACACAAGCGTGCACAGGTCAAGCTCTATACAGGAGACATACCCGGCAGTGCACATGGGCAAGCTCTTCATGAACATACCAGAGGTGCCTGGTCAAATCTATACATGGAGACATACACAGAGCAGTGCCCCGGTCAAGCCTATACATGGGGAAAATACAAAACGTGCACATGGGCAATTCTATACATGGGGAATTCACAGAGCATGCACATGGTCAACCTATACATGGAGACATACAAGAGCATGCACTGGCAGCTCTTACTGGAGACATACCAAACAGTGCACATGGCAAGCTCAAAAATTTGACAAACACAGAGAGTGCAATGGTCATTCATCATGGAGACATACACAGAGCATGCACATGGTCAGTTCTATACTGGACTACACGACGGCACATGGCCAAGCTCTATACATGGGACAAAACACACACAGTGACATGTCAATTCTATACATGGAGGGCATCCAGAGCAGGCACTGGTCAATTCTCTACATGGAGACAACACAAGCATGACATGGTCAAGCCATACTGGGGACATACAAGAGCATGCCATGGTCAATTTTGGGCACTGAGCCCCGTTAACCCACATGATCCAGTGCTGCTGTCAAAGTCAGAAGGAAAAAAGTCGCATTACAAAACAACTCGACCATGGAGAAAAAAAAACATCCCCAAAAAAAAACGAACAACAAAATGCAAAGTACATGATGGTAAACCATGTTAAAACGAACAAGTAGGGTGTGCAAAAAGCACAGAGAGTAAAAAGCCACAAAAAAATAGTATGGGTCACATGGGGAAATCGGATGAACTGTAAGATCCATTTGGACACATTCACAAAGTTTTGCCGCCCAAAAAAAAAAATCTGGCCTGCCTTAAAGTGCGTTAAAAAAAAGAAAAGTGGAGGGTAGCCGGGGTAAAAAGGGACACATCTCTTGTTGACCCTTTCAACAAATCTTTTGTACGAGAGTACCTTCCCCCTTCCTCCCTTTACTGATGAATCTTGTTTCATGTCACTTTAAAATGGGGCGCCTCAGAACATATATATTAAATAATATATTATATATAGAGAGAGAGAAGGGAGGAGAAGAGAGAGAGAGAGAGAGAAGATAAACAAATAAAAAGTGAAAAAACAAACAAAACAAGTTTTTTTTTCCAACATTTATTTTCACTCTGGGCTTTCCCAGGGACTTCATTTTGGTACTGCTGAAAATCAAACAACCTAAAATCGCCTTTCTTTGATTATCACTCGGAGAATTAGGGTGACTGGGCCCGGTCCCAAACACAGAAAAAAATCGAAAATTTACAGTAACAGTGTAACTGCACCCAATAGACTCCCAAAACCAATCCTACTCCCACCTCCCCCCACACTCGCCCAAAAACCCCAACAGAAAACCCCTACACCCCAAATATCCCCCCCCCCCCCCCCAAAAAAACCCCACACATGCACACACACATGCTGCACAGAAAAAAAGGGGGGGGGGGGATACCGTTTTCAGTAAGATTTTCAGGTTCAATTTTCTAGAACATTTACTGATTTATCTCACCTTAGTAGTTTTTGTAAAAAATCACTGTGTATCAGCGAGTAAGGTAAAATATTTATAAAGCAAGTCACAGTTATGTTGCTATTCTAAAGTAGGCTTACACATACATGCCCACTCCCGAAGAGGTGGAGCAGAGTAGGAAGAGGGAGAGAGGGTGAAAGCATTTAAGCAGGGGAAGGATTGGGGGCAGGAACGGAATTATCAAAAATTGGGAAGGGTGGTGGTGGGGGTAGTAAGGGAAAATTGTGTGCGTCCACACGTGCGTGTGTGCAATCATGCGCGCGCAAACCCGCGTGTAACGGAAGGATTGGGGAGGCGTAATCTCAGGTAACGTGATACAAAAAAGGGGGGGGGTAAAGATGATGGAAGGGAGGAGGGTGTTAAGAGGGAGACCAGCAAGAGTTGTCACCAACAGGTGTGTGCATAAAGGAATCCTATAGAAGGAGTTGGTAGGGAGGAAGAAGGTCAAGAGTTGTCACCAACAGGTGTGTGCATAAAGGAATCCTATAGGAGCTGGTAGGGAGGAAGAAGGTCAAGAGTTGTCACCAACAGGTGTGTGCATAAAGGAATCTTATAGGAGGAGCCAGTAGGGAGGAAGAAGGTCAAGAGTTGTCACCAACAGGTATGTGCATGAAGGAATCTTATAGGAGAATCCAGTAGGGAGGAAGGTCAAGAGTTGTCACCAACAGGTGTGTGCATGAAGGAATCTTATAGGAGGAGCCAGTAGGGAGGAAGAAGGTCAAGAGCCTGGAAGGGGAAGGTCTTAAGGCTTGAATGAAGGGTGTGGCAGTGAGGGTAGATAGGGAGGGGTAAAGGCGATGGGAGGTGAAAGGCGGGGGTACTCTTGGGAGGGAGGTTAAGGAGAAGAGAGGGCATGGGGAAGAGTCTAGGTGACCATGTTGAGACACTCTGGGGAAACAGTACATAATTTGTCAGACCAGAATGATTCACATTGAAGTCTGTCATTGTCCTCTGAAAAAACGTTTTTCTATAACTATACATCAGAGATCATGAAGGGAGTGGTTAGTCTGGTGGAAGTATCTGGTCACTAGAGTTCCAGTGTTCTTTATGATGTTCGATCTGTGTTGGTAAAAACATGAAATTTAGTTTCCCCAACATACTGGCTGTATGTGCATTTGCTGCAAAACAGTAAACAGATGATGTTGCTGGTTGAACAGTCCATGTGGTGTCGGATGGTGAACGATTTTCCTGTTACTGTACTTTTGAAGTTGGCTCTTTCTACTAAGTGTTCTCGGCAGATCACACATTTTCTACCACATGGAAAGCACCCGAGTGGTGAAGCATCCAACTGTCGGGTGGGAAGTGCAAAGGGCATTTATTCAGTATATTTAAAATGCCTAAAACAATTTTTTAAGTGCTCAACCCCTTGGGGAGCAACATTAGTTAAAACAAGTTAAAAGAGGAATCTTAAAACTATCTACAAATTTGTTTCGAGCGTGTTGCGCTGTCATCAGGATGGTTTTTGGTTTGCCCACCGCCGATGTTATATAGCGTGTGGGCTCCCGTTTGCTGTTGTTTGCACGTGCGGGTTGGCTGCACGTGTTTTTGGGGGGCTTTCAGGTTTTTGTTTTGGGTGTGTTCACTAACAACGATTTCCATTTATGCCTGCAGTTGTTTACTATTTCTGTTTTGGTGTTGAAAGTTGCTAAGTGTGGTTTGCATAGTATTAACCATTTTTCAGTTAAACATAGGTTGCACCTTTTTGAAACATTGCTGTATGGTGATGCTCTTTTTATGATTTTCCAGGATATATTGTAGCTTGTTTTTGCGTCTTTAAGTTTCCAGATATATTTGCTCAGTTCTGTTTGGTTTTTATATTTTCTTTATTAAATGACTGTTTGTGGTTTGCATATCTGGTTTTGAAGTGGTTTTCAGTGATCCCTATGTATGTTTCTTTTTCATTTTCTGATGTCACAGTAGCCTGGTACACAATGTTGTTGTGAAGACATTTATTGTTTAGTGGGCACTGCTCCTTTCTGGTGCAATTGCAAGATTTCCTTTCTTCACCCTTCTTTGCTGTGTTGATTTTCATTTTGTTGGATGCGTCAATTAGGTTTTTGAGGTTGGGCATACATGAGCACGATAGTTTGACAGTGTTTTTGTTAAATATTTTGGACAGTTTGTGTTCTTTTGGAAATGAAGTTGTTAGGATTTTGAAGAATTCTTTCCCTATGTTTGTTTTGAGTTTCCCGTCGTATGGGGGGGGCTATACCATATGATTTTTCTTTTCCTATTTTTCTTGCTTTTATTTGTGTTGTTGTCTGGGTTGTATTGTAATTTGTAATTGTATCCACTTGTTTGTAGTGCCTCCTGGTATTCTACTGCTGCATTGTTGAACACTCACTGCATGACAGGTTTGATAGTCTCTTGTTTATGCCATGGGGTATGGTCTTTAATACAGATGGTGGATGGTTACTTTTGGTGTGTACATAAAGAAGTGTATCGTTGGGTTTCTTGTATGGTTTATATATGTGATTGTTGAGATCCAGTGTTATGTCTAAGTAGTTCACTACCTTTTTGTTTGCTTCAATGGTAATCTTTAAGTTGTGGTTTTGAAAGATTTTGCATAGTTCTTTCTTTTTGTTTTCGATGGTTCTTGGATTGTTGGTTAGTGCAGCAAGGCCATCGTCTCTGTATATTGCGACTTGTTTTCCGAGTTTTTTCTTGATGTTGGACAGCATGAAGAGTCCGACCAGTTCACATGTTTCTGCACCGTCATATGATCCCATGGTTACGTCGAATGTTGAGTTTCTGTTGGTTTTCCTGATCCAGGTTTCATTTTTGCTGTGTAGTAATGTTTTCTTGGTGTGGAGAATGATTTCCATTTCTGACCCTGTTATGTCTGTGTGGTTACTGGCAAACCTCAGGGCTTTGGTGAGTAGTTCCTCATCTATAGATGGGTAAAAGTCAACTATGTCAAATGTGATGAATACTGTATTACTTTGTTATTGAGTTTTTTGAACCATTGGATAACTTCGTATGTGTTCTTCCAGAGGTTGTATTCAGAGTTTGATTTTACGTTCTTTATTATTTTTTCCAGAAATTTCTTGCTTATTTTGCCTAATTCAGATTTGGATGGGTTTATTAGTCTACATGTTGGATTGTTATGAAAATTGGGCTTGTGGTCTTTGAGTGTTATGAAAGCTTCTTTTGTTGCTGTCGCTTCTATCCTGTCACTTAGGTCTATGCGCTCTGCAAGTTCTTTTTCTTTTGTGCGGATACTGTCATGTATATTTTTGTCGGCTTTTTTGTAGTTTTTCTGGATGTTTTTGTCAAGGAGTTGAGAGTATTCTTTTGGTTCCATTTTGTAGTAATTGCTAGTTTATCAGCCTTCACAAATATTTTTTTGTCATTTTGTACTTGTTTTATTTGTTTTTTAGAGAATGTAAATATCTTCGTTCACGACCACCATGTTATTTTGCACGAAAACCCCCCTTTTCAATCCAAATCACGTCCATCACATGTCAGTTTTGGCCAATTTTAACACTGTTTTACAAACAAAATTAACACCTCAAAACCTCTAAAAATCGACGCAATTAGCACATTAAAACGGGGGCTTACGTGCTAGATAAGATTTGGTGATCGTGAACAAAGATATTTACATTCTTACAGGACATGTATATGGCTTAACGTTCATCTAGACCGCTTCAACCAATCATGACCCTCTGC